>JALPQD010000876.1:338262-413101 GCA_023101885.1 Typhlomys cinereus
GAGAAGAGGGGAAGAGGGGTCCCGGTGAGAGGACAGTATGTTCACCCCGTCACTTCAGTGTTTGCACGGTGAGCCTGTGGAAATGCTCATGATTACGTGAGTTTGTGCAGTCGACTGTCTCCGTAAACTGGGCCACTATCTCTCTGCGCACTTAACCATGGTTTGCAGACCTGGGATTTCCATGGTTAGGAGCAAACAGGGATCATCCTACATTGGTCCTGCTTTTAAGTCGCAGACTGTGAGCTTTGAGAACTTAAGCACCTTACGAAACTGCGCAGAGACTTAGCCATCATGAAGAGTGAAAAACTGGGTGAAGGCACCCCTAGAGGGCTTCTGGGCAGTTGGACAGGAAGCCGGCATCTGAAGGACCCCCCTCCTCTCCCTGCCACACCCCACTGACTCGGTCTCATTTGTGTCTTACTATACACAGTCTGGTCTGTGCGCCCAGGGCTGTCTGGTGATGGCGTCAGCATCCACGGGGCTTCTGGGGGGCTCAAGGCCTGGCTGCGCGCCCCCTCCTGCACGGGTGACAGACAGGAGACCCAG
This sequence comes from Typhlomys cinereus, assembly GCA_023101885.1. Classification (NCBI taxonomy): domain Eukaryota; kingdom Metazoa; phylum Chordata; class Mammalia; order Rodentia; family Platacanthomyidae; genus Typhlomys; species Typhlomys cinereus. Next base: position 338,809 of record JALPQD010000876.1, read on the forward strand.
CTCAGCCAGCCAGGTCCTGCCTGCTGACTTCTGACTCAGTCTCTGTTTCCGAGGTCAGGATGTCTTTCGAGAGCCCGCGGCACGATGGGAATTCCACACTGCGTAAGGGAAGGTGCGGGGCCTGGATGAACCAGTGTTTGCCCCATTGACAGAGGGTCACAAGTTCAAGATCATGCCTGATGCACAGCGAGTCTGAGGCTGTGCTGGGATGCATGATACTGTCTCTAAATCAACAAATGAATTGTGAAGAGCATGAGTGTGTTCTACAATGTATAAACTTGAGCAGATGCAATTTCATTATCTTTTATGTTATTAATGTATTTATTTAGTGAGTGTGTATGTGGTGTGTGTGTGTGTGTGTGTGTGTGTGTGTGTGTGTGTGTGTGTAACATCGGGAATCATCCGCCTTATTGCTTTGCTCTGGGGTTTCCCAGGTTCCACCTTCCAAGGCTGGAAATGCAAGTCGTTGCCATGTCCGCCTGGCACTTCCTGTGTGTGTGGAATCTGGAGATCTGAACTTAGGTCCTTCGGCTTGTGAGGCAAAGACTTTAACATCTGAGCCATCTCTCCAGCCCCCAGGGGCAATTTTAAATTACTCAGCCATCAGAAGGTCTATCTGTCTTAGGATTTTTAAAGTACTGTTTTTGGAATTTTCGTTAAAAAAAAAAAAAAGAAGACACAACATTGGAAGGACCCCGGAGTCTCATCTGTGCTCCGTGAAAACGACAGGAATCTTCTCAAGCCCACCTCAGGAGTCATGTGACTTCCCCTGCCCACTAGAGACCCAGCCGGTAGCAAGGACATCCCCCTTGGGAGGGGCTGGAGTGTCTCACTCTGTCTTTCTTGTGAAAATGAGTAGCCACGGCTCCCCACGGCTCCCCACGGCTCCCCACGGCTCCCCACGGCTCCCCACGGCTCCCCACAGCTCCCCATGGCTCCCCTAGCTCTCCCCAGTTCTCTGTAATTCCCCATGATTCCCCTACGTCACCCACAGTCTATCCCACAGCCCCCTACAGCCCCCCACAGCATTCATGGGGGCCAGGGCTCCCGCAGACCTCTGTGTCACCAGCCGCTGGGTCCCCAGGACGTTGTATTAAAGTGAAGCAGTGTTGCACATTTTCTCTCAACTTTAAGTCCTCGCCAGATAACTTATGCTGTACGCAGAGCCGTGAAGCATCGCGTGGCCGTGGTGGCGATATATCGCGAAGGGAATGAGGGTGGGAGGAAGTCTGGGCATGCTCAATAGCATTCCAACCCCCCCCCAATATTTTTTAGGCACGGTTGTTCAAATCCAGAGTCATGGTGCCGTGGACAAGGCCGCTGACGGCATGCTTGAGGGTCAGTTTTTGGCTAAAATAATAACTAATAATCCAACAAATGAGAGCAGGAAGCATTTATTCCTCTCTGTTCCTGGAAATCTAACTTCTGTGTGAGCTTATATTCATTTTATGTATTTTACTAAGAAAATGAGAACAATTAAAATTGTAAAAATCAATAAAATGTAAAACCAAAATAACATAAATAGATTCTTGCTGATATACTGGAAGTCATTAAAGCAATTTATACTTCATGTACTGCATTAATCTTCCTGAAATCCTTCAGGGTGATTTAAATCCCGGGTAGTAAAAAGAATTTACATTTTTTATTTATGTGGGTGCCTTCCTCCATTTCTTCCAGAAACTGCTAGCCAAACAAGTTTTCTCACAGTGTGCAGAGCAAAAGGTGGGGAGACGTGAAGGTATGGGCAGCTCCCCAAACACTGGGCACCCGAGGAAGGCATGGGGCAGGCCCCCAACAGTGATCACTAACGAAGAACTCCCCGAAATTGAGCTGAGATGAAGGATGAGGGAGCCCCAACCAGCAATGACTGTTGAGTGCAGCGCGCTCTGGTCCACTCAGCCACCTCCACAGCAGCCACGTGCACACGTGTGGTCCTTGCTCTTGTGCTCCAATGGAGAGATGAACCGCGAGCCATGCTGGCATGGTGGATTACGGCCAGATGGGGCTGGGGGGTGGGAGGGCGTGAGTCTCTCTCCTCCCATCAACCCGCTGGGTTAGGCTGAGTTTCCGTTGCATGACATGAAGAGACTGAAAAATGTAACCACTGAGTTTCGATCCTGTCTCTGATCCCAGGTGAGGGATCCCGATGCCAGGGTTGGGGAGAGCAGACAGGACTCCTGGTGCAGACACGGAACAGGTGGGGGCAGAGGGGAGGTAGAAGAGCCCAGATGGAGGGGTGGGGGCAGGGCGGGGGCCTGGGGAGCAGACGAGAGCTGGTGGGTGGGTCTGAAGTCAGACTCCCAGGCTCAGGAAACACTGCGGAAGGGTGGGCAGAAAGACTGTTACGGGCTGGGGGACAGGGAGGACAGCTGGGTGCTGCCTGCCGGCCACGGCACATCCCAGGCAATCCTCACCTCTCAGCAGCTGCAGCAGCCTGCAGGAGCCTGGGATATCTGCCAATCACGGATCAGGGAGGGGCTCATCAGGGGGGAGCCCATGGCCCCACCCTTCTCTGCCGGACTCTTGGCTAGGAATCCATTCAGAGGACAAGACAGTGAGTGTCTTCAAATGTGTATTGTTGAGGAGCCTACTAGACACAGGTGCAAGCTAGGGCCACACAGATGACCCTGGTTCAACTCAGCCGGTCTCAGAGCAAAACAGAGACATAAGCATCTTGTGGGGACTTGTGGGGAAGAGATTAGAGAGGGTGACTCCAGTGGTCAGAGCATCTTGCGTGACGTAGGAAGCTGGCAAGAACCAATTCAATAGAAGTCACGTATGAAGAGTAAGGGGAGAAATCCCTTGGGCCTGGCGTGACATACAAGCTCCTGGGGGAGCCAGTTCTGTGCAGAAGGGGGAGCATGTCGGGGTAGGGACAGGACAGGAACCCTAACTGCCCACGAGCTCCCCTGACCCAGGGCAGCTAGCGAGTCACGGTCTGTCTTAATCCTCCAGGGAAAAGCAGCGGGGACCAGAGTGTTCTCAAATGACGACAGCCAGCCTGTAAGACACTGGAGGAGGGGGGCTGTGATCCACTGGAGGGGGGGCTGTGATCCGCTGGAGGAGATGGGAGGGCTGTGATCCACTGGAGGAGGGGGGCTGTGATCCACTGGAGGAGGGGGGGGCTGTGATGTGCTGGAGGAGACAGGAGGGCTGTGATCCACTGGAGGAGGGGGGCTGTGATGTGCTAGAGGAGACGGGGGGTGGGGGGCTGTGATCCACTGGAGGAGATGGGAGGGCTGTGATCCGCTGGAGGAGACAGGAGGGCTGTGATCCGCTGGAGGAGGGGGGCTGTGATCTGCTGGAGGGGGGGCTGTGATCCGCTGGAGGGGGGGGCTGTGATCCGCTGGAGGAGGGGGGCTGTGATCCGCTGGAGGAGGGGGCTGTGATCCGCTGGAGGAGGGGGCTGTGATCCGCTGGAGGAGGGGGGCTGTGATCCGCTGGAGGAGGGGGGGGTGATCCACTGGAGGAGGGGGGCTGTGATCCGCTGGAGGAGGGGGGCTGTGATCCACTGGAGGAGAGGGGATACTGAAAGTCACTGGAAACAGGGAGCCTGCCTGCTCCCACAGAATTGTGGATCTAAATGTTCACAAAGTGGGTGAGATGCCCCAGGAGGGCAGAGGCCTGCGGGTCCAGGCGAAGAGGTAAAGGAGAAAAAGCCCCAAGAGGGTCGTGGGTGAGAGGCGCGCATCACAGCCCAGGAAGGACAATGGACAGGAGAGATGGAAGGCGGCTCAGCCGAGCAGCCAAGGGAGGTTCCTGGAGGTTCCGAAAGCCTCACCTGAGAAGGCAGGCACCGTCTTGGGAACAGAGAGGGATGGAGTTTGAACTAAGCATCTGTGAAAACAAAGAGTGAGTGCTCGATTTGTAACAGAAGCTCCAAGCCACTCACATAGCCCCGGTGATGTCATTCTGCGCACTGAGTCTGCTAAAGACTGACGGCATGAAAGGGAGCCCGACTGAGGCTCCATGGACAACTCACGCCCGTGACGTCCACATCTCCTACAAAACCCCAAAACCAATATGTCACATTGTGCCTGTGTGTTGCCAATAAATTCACAACAGCTTACAGGACAAGAGGTTTTATTCTGGCTGAAGGTTGTCCCTACAGTTGCCGGTGCAGTTTGGTAAGGAGCTTGTAAAACCCAGACAGAGCCGGGGCTGCTCACTGCATCTGGCAAGGAGCTCATAAAACCCAGACAGAGCCGGGGCTGCTCACTGCATCTGGCAAGGAGCTCATAAAACCCAGACAGAGCCGGGGCTGCTCACCGCATCTGCACAGGGCTGCTGAGCAAGGAAAACCCCACTTGCCAGATACTACATGTGTCCAAGTATGCCGATGTGTGCCCAATGACTAAACCAGCTCCCTCCATGTTACCTGCCTGCCCAGGGATGGTCCCACCACCATGGGCTGGATCCTCCCACATCAATTAGATATTCTTTTGCAGGCTTGCTCAGGGCTTAACTACTAATTCTTCACAAATGTGCCCAGAATTCAGCTGCAATTGTCAAGCTTATACCTGTATGTAGCAATCACACGGAGTTGTGCAGCATGTATGTAGAGAACACACAGGGAGTTGTGCAGCATGTATGTAGGGGTCACACAGGGAGTTGTGCAGCATGTATGTAGGGGTCACACAGGGAGTTGTGCAGCATGTATGTAGGGGTCACACAGGGTTGTGCAGCATGTATGTAGGGGTCACACAGGGAGTTCTGCAGCATGTATGTAGGGGTCACACAGGGAGTTCTGCAGCATGTATGTAGCGATCACACAGGGAGTTGTGCAGCATGTATGTAGGGGTCACACAGGGTTGTGCAGCATGTACGTAGGGGTCACACAGGGAGTTGGGAGTTGTGTATCACGGGAGGGGAGCCAGGGAGAGCACAGGTAGTTCACTAAGGGACTTGAAAGTGAGAATTCTGGAATTAAGTCGGGCAGCAGGGACCCTGTCCAGTTCTGTGCATGGAAGCCTTCCAAAACTGTCAGAACCTACAGAGTACTGGGGACACTCCAGGGGGTCCCTGTAAGGATGAAAGAACAGAGTCAGCGTTTGAGTCGCCAACTAAATTATCCACAAGAGCAAGCAAGCAGCCATGAGGGAAACCTAAGAGAATTTGGAGTTTTTACTGCGACCTTACTCATCCCCAGGATAGAATGAAAACCAACTCTCCAGGACATGATTCTGTTGACATAGACCAATGCTGGGGTAGCTTCGAAGTGAGACTCAAAGGACAAGGCCTTTGAAGTGACTGCTGGAGATTAGGTCTGTGGATACAGGAGAAAGATGCTTATGATGGATGGTGTATTAGTTAGGGTTCTCTAGAGTCATGGAATTCACAGAGTGAATATATAATATATATAGGAAATTTATTGAGTGGGCTTACAGATATGGCCAAGGTAGTCCAGCGAAGTAGCCGAGGTAGTTCCAACAATGGCTGCCAATAACTAGCTGCTCAGTTCGGTAGTCAAGTGGGTGATGGCTGAAGGCTGGAGAACTCCTAGAGTCTTAGTCTAGTGGAAGGCTAGAAGGTCGAAGAAACCGGGTGGCCGGAAGGAAGAGCAATTCCTAGCACAGCTGCAAGAAGGCATCCCTTCTCCTTGGTGGCTCCTTTTCATATGATCAGTATTGGGAGAATCCTTTGAGAGCTTTGGAGTTCTGATAGGATCTAGGGCGTGTACTATCCTTTCAAGCAGTCTCAGTTGATCCTCTCCAGAGGTGCTCTCAGCCCAGCTTAGTTAATACCAAGTGTATCAAGTTGACACCCAGGCTTAACTATCACAGATGGGAAAAGACTCAACTGAACAGACAAATAAGAATTATGGAGAGAGAACAATGAGGAAATTCTGATTTTATTTTTTTAAAGTAGAACCTGAAACACCCCCCCCAAGTGCACAGACAACAGAAGGGAGAAGAAAGTTGTTAAATGTAAAGACAGAGCAACAGAAATTAGCCCCAAAGGAGAGAGAAAAATCATCCGTACAGCTAAAGCATCATGGAGCCCCCCAGAGCCCCATAGCCAAGCCCTTCACACCCCACCAGATAGAATGTGACAGGAGGAAAAGTTGCTGGTGGCAAAAACCCAAACACGGTGCCTTCAGAGCAAAGCTGGGGCCTGAGATGACTCAGCAAGAAAGAGGCCTGTGGGCAAGCCTGGAGACCCCAGTTCAGTTCCTGAGTCCACATGAGGAAGGAGAGAACCGACTTGTAAAAGTTGTCCTCTGACCCCTCAACATGCTAAGGCAGGTACTTATTCTCTCCCTCTCCCTCTCTCATCAATCAATCAGTCAATCAATCATTTAAACAAAGACTCAAGATTGTCATTGAGGACCTAGCAGGATGAATAGAAAGCGAGTCACCCCAGGGCACTTAACAGATGAACATGGAAACCAAAGAGTGAATCAACTTCAGAAACAGGACGCTGACCCACTATACGCAGAGAACAATGAAGAAAAGGATGTCACGTGTCACTAGGAAATGAAACTGAGACCCAAGCTCAGCGGAAAGGGTAACAAACGTCTCGTGAGGAGTCGTGATCACCAACAAGCTCTGCGTTCACCCGAGAACACGTGCGAGTCCTTCAGTCGCTGCATCAAAAACTCACAGAGTCCAAGTCCTGCTTCACTGAAAGAATGAGCCGAGCTCACGCAACTACCGACGTCCCTCTTGTCTTCGAAGACCCGGTAAGGATCCGTGGGAACCGAAACACCACACGAAGCGTCCACTTCCCAACAAAGCAGCCCTTGGTCCGTTCACTCAGGCAGTTGCCGCTCCCTGGGCTTTTCTTACCATCAGCTGAGACCCCACTGGCTAGAGACAGAAGGTCACAAGTCGGAGACAGGACTCAGAGCCCTGTCACACTGAGTGTGGTGAGCTAAAGTCCAGTGACGGATGCGAAGACTAATACACACATATATGACACGACAGGAAAAACACCTTTGAAAAATAAAGGTCTGTGGAAAAGGAATTTCAGAACACGAGGCTGTAACTTGTAGCAGGCCGGAGGCCGAGAAGCCCACGGCTGAGCGTACGGTCACAAGCAGACATGCAAAGGCAAGGAGGGCGGTCTGCAAAGCAGACAGAGAACAGGGAAAGACACCGAATGTGAAACATTGCACATCAGGTAACTGCAAGAACGTCAGGTGAAACGAGATTGCCCATTATATAAATAATGCAATACCATCTTTGTTTTATAAATATGTGTTGAACTTTTGTGCTGTAGCTGAGATCTATTTTCATACTTGGGTGTGAAGACGTATCATGTAGGGACTGATCACTTTATAGAACCTCATTTTTCACAGAGGTGCTTCTGGAGGATTAAGTAAGATAATGCATGTATTGTATTTACCTTTATTAGATCTAAAAAGAGTTAAATGCGGTTCTTTTGCCTCCCCCACTCCACTCTGGTGTATTATCCTCTTTCTTGCTGTGAAACCTATATCCACGCTGAACAGGCCACTCTGCCATGTCCAGGGGGACCTTCTTCTGAGCAGCCGGCTCCCTAGAAGGGAGGTGGTCGTCTAAGGAGAGGTTAAATGCAACCTTGAAGGTACAGGGCACGGTTGGCGAAAGGGAGAAGAGACGTCCACCTTCCCCGAGGCCTGGCGCTTGATGTGAATGAAGCTGGATCTCCCTGCATGCAGGTCTCAGCCAGCCCCACATCTGGCTTGCCTCCTGAACCCACGGAATGTCCCCAGGACCCACACAGCACATAGCAAGGGGAAGCAATTCCAAGACCAGGGGCGGCTCGGGCCGGCTGCTTCCAGAGTGGAGACCAATTGTTGATGCTGCCATGATGCCCGAGGCCACGCGGACGGCCAGAAGCCACGCGGACGGCCAGAAGCCACGCGAGCGATTCTCGGTCCTGAAAGCTGCCAGGCACGCCCACCCTTTTGATGACGCGGTACATTTCCATCTCCACAGTTCATGCCGGACAGCCATTCATTGAACAACAAGAAACCTGTCAACAACAATCCCACAACATTTCATGGAGCTGTCCCATCTGTCTTGGGTGCCTTCCACCCCACGAGACCCACAAGACCCACGGGACCCACGGAGGCCACACCTACAAGCCACAGAGCTTGAGGCCACCCATTGTTTTCTCTTTGGTCCTGCAGAGCAAAGAGACACCCCCCCCCTTGAGCTAGAATTGTCTCCCACTAACTATCTTCAGCTGACTCTTCTTTCTCTGAGGAAGGAGAAGATGATCCCCAGAGCCGAGATTCTAGAACATTCTGTTTCTGTTTCTCACTTCAGCAACAATCAAGCTTGCCGACCTATGCTCAAGAATGGATCCCTGTTTCGGGGCTGGAGAGGTGGCTCAGGGGTTAAGCCTCTGCCTTGCAGGTGGAAGGTCCTGAGTTTGGATCCTAGACCCCACATATAGACGCCAGGCGGGGGCGGCCTGTGTTTCTGGTCCTGGTAGGGCGGAGCCTGTAAATCCCAGGGCAGAGTAAACAAGGAGGAGGTGGAGGCGGTCCATGGTGGTTCCCGAATTCGTCTGTGGTTCTACACACACACACACACACACACACACACACGCACACACACACACATGCTCAATTGAATAAAAAAAAAGAATGAACCCCTGTTTCAAGCAGCCAGGGGCAGGGAAGGGAGATGGCCCAAGAGTAAAACTTTTGCCTCATAAGCAAAAGGACCTGAGTTCAGATTCCCAGATCCCACATTAAAACTGCCTGATGGATATGGCAGTGGCCGGCGCTTCTGACCCTGACAAGCCCTAGAGCAAAATAGAAAGAAGGTAGAGCAATCTAGGATGATTCCCAATAACACCCTTGGACCTCCACAGGTATACACACATTCAAGTGCCCTCTTGTGTACACACACACACACACACACGCAGTCTGCAGGAATCAACAGCAGCTGAAGGAGCACCATTAAGGCAAACAGACATTGGGTAGCATTCCTCTGTTGGTCTAGCCTCGACCCCCAGCACAGCCCCGGCTGCTGGAGAGTGCTCTGTGAGCACGGTCCCTGATGCAGCACCAAGTCAGCACACCTCAGGCCCAAGGGGAGTAGTTTTAAGCCCCTCAGTCGTGTGCAGCTGCACCTCCCGAGCTTGCGTCTTTGGGGCAGTGACACATGCCCACAGCAGGGTGGCAGTGTGGCTGTACCCTTAGCCAAAAGACTTTAGCCAAAGACCGACTGTCCCATGTGAAGTTACAAGAGCCTTTTCTTCCCCAGCCCTGTAAATTCACATGGGCAATGAGCCAATGACACCTGTGGGTTGCACATCACCATTGGGTCACTGCCTAAGAGACAAACATCTCTCTCAACACGTGTCTGCACAGGGCTGGGGTCAGCTCAGCTGGTAAAGTGCTTGTCTCACAAATACAAGCATCCAAGTTCCAGGTGGAGACAGGCCGCCCCCAAGGCTCACTGATCAGCCCCCTTAACCCACTTGGAGAGCTCCAGGCTAGTGAGAGACCCTCAAATAAACAAGGTGGACATTACTGGGGGATCAACACCCAAAGTTGTTCTCTGGCCTCCACATGCGCTTGTGCATGCACTTGGATGTGCACCAGCATACACACACCTGCGTGTGCACCAGCACACACACACCTGCATGTGCACCAGCACACACACACGCACGTACACGTGCGCGCACACACACACACACAAATGTACTACAGCAAGCCATGTGTTCACAACATTAAATTGCTTTTAGTACCAGTAGGTGGCTCACATAAGACAAGTGTGTCTTGTGGGGACACTTTCCTTAGCGGTCACGGCCTTTCCTGCCAGGGCCGTCCCAAGAAGATGCTTTGAAGCCCCTCCCAGCAGATATGGTGGAAATGAGTCTCTTTCAAGTATCTAGTAAAATGAATTCATGTGGTTGGCTTCATGCCTTATCTAAAAAACCACTCATCGAATGTCATCTGTTCCATCCAGGGTCCGCCTTTGAGCGTCACAACCCTGTGTTCCCAGGCACCTGCCTCCACCCTTTCTGTCTCCCTGACACACCTTCAAACACGCTGTTCCCCAGAGGGGTTTTTCCCCAAGAAAAGATTGTCCTGTTTTCTCTAACCTGCAGCACTAACCCCACTTGGTAACACTGAGCCGTAAGCTCTACCTTGATTCCCACTTGGCTCCTTGGGTCGCGCTGAGTAACAGTTGCATTTGTTAAGTGAGTGATCGATGGCTTCTGTTTATAATCAATGGGGTTCCATGGGCTGGTGAGACATTCTACAAATAAGTGGGCCGATCCCTGACAAGCGTTGAACAGACTTTGCTCCTAGCACCTTCTAAGGGCCCGGCACATGTCCCAACACTTCCCAGAAAGTTTTATCGGTGTCAATACCCTGCCATCTAATTCTGCCAAAAAGGCACTCTTCCACTGGAGAAGAGGCCTTTTTGAGAAGAAATTATTGAATGTGCTCCTGAACTCCACAGATGTCTCTATGTAATCACTGACGGGTGAAACCTGATTATTTTTCGTTTAAAGTCTTAGAACGTTGGAGAAGGTGGATTAAAAAGACATTTCCCATGGATATTGAGGCAGAAAACACGAAACAGAAGACAGCTCAAATCATAGCTGCTGAGCGAAGGGAGAACCCCACCTGCCTTTTCCAGGGTCTCATCCAGATCTAACCAAGGAGGCGAGCTCATCACTGAGCTCCAATGAACGCATCCAACCTGCTTGCCCCTCTTGCATAGCCCTGGGGGCCAGGCTGCCTTCATCCGTGGGTCCTCCCTGTATCTGTTAACTCCCACTCCACACCACCAAGCCCCGGTAAATATCTTTCCATAAGTGCTGACAAACCTGTGCTTATGAGGGGACTTGGTCGCCCCAAGAGCAAGGGACAGACAGTGGATTGGGGCCTAACATCAAATACCCCAAAGTCTTTGCCTTCCTTCCATGAAGCCATAATACAAGCACTCTGAAGTCTTAACACTGACACATGTCGCCATGGGACGCTGCTAGGTCCCCACTAACCTCCAGGGAAGAGGAAAGGAGTCGTGGGCGCCCCCGAGGGAAAGCTGGGAAACTGGAGAGGGGAGGACAAAATCCGGAGCTTCCACGCCATCTCCACCCTTGCGCGTGGGAAGCAGACAAGCTCCAAGCCTCAACCCTCCACACCCGCTCACAGAGGACTCCTGTGGGCGTCGCTCAGCCCACTGCGGGTCCTTCTTGGAACTTCACTAATTTCCAAAAGATCTTTGCAGCCACTTGCGGGGCCATTAAAGGGGCCGCAGCACGTGTGCATGGCACCGGTAGGCACCCCGAGCCTCTTTGCGAGCTCTGGCCCTGGGCGTCAGATTCCGGGGTCTTCTTTCCCGGCGCGGACTTCTGCTCACTGAAAATTTACCAGTGGGGGCGAACGGCGGTACCGCCCAGACCTAGATGGTCCCAGAACACTGGGGGATCTCAGCCCCGCAGCCCAGAGCAGGTGCCCACGCCCAGCCCGCGGCTGACTGGCTTCGGGTCCGGTTAACCATCACACATTCCCTCGGACCCCCGAGACCCGTCAATTGTCAACTGTCCTCACGGAAGGGCGCCGTGAGCACGGGGGTGGACTCTCCGCAGCTCTGAACGCCGGGTGTCCCCCAACTCCCCAGACGCGCGCGCCCCCTCCGTCGCCGGTCCCTTACCTTGTGGCCTTTCCCAGGGGGACAGCGGACGTTATTGGAGGCTCCTGCTGTTTGATTCATGTCCACGGCAGTAGGGGGTCCCCAACGTGCTAGTTTCTTGGAAACTTCCTGGGCTGGCGGGTGCGCCCCTCGGGGGAGGGGCGGGGGGCGTCCTCCGGGGTCCCTGTGAGAGCCGAGGGGTGGCTGCGCGTTCCGGGATTCAGCCAGGGAGATCCGCCGCCCACAGTCCAAGGAGCAGCTGCCTGCACCCCACAGGGAGCGCGGGTCGGCGCCAGCCGCTCGGAGGGCGCTCTGCCCAGGGCTGCCTTCCGGGAAGCGGTCCAGGTCTCTCCAGACCAGAAGTCCAAGCCGATTCCAAGTGGACTCCAAGGAGGGGCGCGGCGGGCGGGGAGTGCGGGATGTCACACACAGCCCTGCCTGACTCCAGGGGCGGGGGAGCCCGCCAAAGCTGCAGGCGCTCACGCGGAGAAGTCACCCCGTGGAGACACCTCTCCAGGACCCTGGGGGTTAGGACTCCACTGCTGTTGAAACTCTCCACACCCCTCCAGCCCCGCAGAAGCCGGGGGGAGGAGGAAAGGGGGCTGCAACCGCAGCCAGCGCGGACCCACGCACACCGGTCCCCGGAGGGGCTAATGAAGAAAGGCAACTCCAACTCCCAGGGGCCCGCGCTTCCCAGCAGCTGCGGCTCTGGGTTCCCAGAGCCAAACCTCGGGTTGGTCGGGAGGTGGCATGCGAGCTGCTGCCTGGAGGAACCACGAGCTGGCGAAGGGGAGACAGCGGAGGGGGCTGAGGAGAAGCTGGGTTGGTACCCCGGGTCCTTGGCACCGTCCTTACAAACTGCAGCTGGCAGGCGCCGGGTCCGCGGGGCCAGCGCCCTGTGCTCCAGGGGCCGGTGGGCGCTTTGCGTGGGGCGCAGGGGCAGGATCGCCACTGCGTTTGGGGCGGGCGGCGTGTCTCTGCTCCTTGCTGCAAGAGAATCTTCCTCCCCCCTCCCCGTCTTTCCTTTCTGCTGTGGGCACTTGTGAAGTCTTGATTTAACGAGACAGGTGGAAGGAGTATTGACCCCGGGGAAAGATGGGGGAAGCAACGGCTTGCGGAAGACTGCATTGCAACATTCGCGCAGCATTGATGAGCGCGGTGCCCATCTTTTCTAGTTTCTTTTTTTTCTTACTGGGTTTGAGCAGCTGAGTTGGAATAAACCTGGAAGGAAAACCATGGCGTGCAGTTCTGTCTCTATTTCTACCATGGCCAGGGTTACTTGTTAACCTCACACCTGAGAGGCACACCTGAGAGGGATTCTCTAGGTTCAGTTTGGACCTGGCAGGCCCGCGGAAAGGGGAGATTCAGATTGCTGTAATTGACATGCAAAGACCCAGCCCAGAGAGGGTGGGACCATCCCTGAGAAGGTGGTCCCAGCCTGCTGGATGATGGGAGAGGAAGTGGCGAACACTGCTTTGATATGTTGCCCTCTGCTCCTGGCTGTGGCCTGGCACCACCTCTGCCCTCTGCCCCTGCTGCTGCGACTTCTTGCATGACAGGCTGTGGCTAGAACAGGGAACTCTGGAATGTCGGGCTGCAGTAACATGCAGCAAAACCACCAGGGCTTTTTAAGTACAAATCATGGTGTACAAGGTTCAGCGAGAAGCAGAACCCTCCGCCCAGAGATGCCCTTGGCCTTGGGACGAGCTGGCTCAGTAACACGCACCTGCCCAGAGAGCCTGGCTAAGCCAAAAGGGGGAGAGCTCTTTTCATTCATTGGTTAGTTGATATCCACTGTCATTTTCCTGTTGTGCCCCATTCCATCCAGGAAAACTGGCCCATGGCTGCCTTTGCCTGCAGAACCTTCAGGGGAAGGAGCACCATCTTTCCTGTCTGCGGATGGGAAGGCAGCCTGGATCAGAGGCTACAGTGGCTGCGCCCGGCTGGGGTCAGATGTGGTTAGAACCTGCCTTGCCTTTTGCTGGGAGAGGCTCCGGCCAATGACGCCCGCTGGCCAATGATGTCCGTGGGCCAATGACAATTCTCATTGGTTCTTCTAGTCCAAGGCAGGTGTCTTAGCTGCTACTTTCTAGGAAGACTATGGAGGAGGAGAGATGGCCAGACAGAGGAGGCTCCTGGCCAGGGTAACATGCAAAACTCACCAGCCTGCCAACCACAGCACTTCAGCCCATCGTTCCTTCTACATGTGCACACACACATCCCACGTATACACACTTATACAGACATGCACAGACCACACCATATACACAGTCACATACACCACACACACCACACACACACCACATACATTTATACAGACATGCACACACATACACACTCACACACACCACATACACACACTTATACAGATATGCATACACATGCTTATACAGACATGCATACACATACACACATGCACACACATACACACTCACACACACCACATACACACACTTATACAGATATGCATACACATGCTTATACAGACATGCATACACATACACACATACACACTCACACACACCACATACACACACTTATACAGATATGCATACACATGCTTATACAGACATGCATACACATTCACACATGCACACACATACACACATGCACACACACATACACATGCACACACACTCCAAGTCTCTTGCTCTGTGGCATTGGGGAACAGATCCTTGCAAAGGGTTCAGGAGGCAGCTTTGTCACACACTCATACACATACTCATGCCCTCCCCCCACACTCATACGCACACCACACGCACACATTCTCTCCCACACATACACACATATACCATGCACTCTTTCTTCCTCTCTCTCTCTCTCTCTCTCTCTCTCTCTCTCTCTCTCTCTCTCTCTCACACACACACACACACACACTGCAGGCCACTGGCTCCGTGGCAGTGGGTCGGATCCTTGAGAAAGGTCCCGGGACGCAGCTCCATCAGTGTTCCTGAGAGAGCCAGCGCCCTCCAGCCCGCCCGACTCACCTTTCTATTCAGAAGCGTGTTCCATTCCCAGGCTTGGATGTGTGCGAAGGAGCAAGATGATGTCATCGGCGGCAACGACCCCATGTCACTTCCATGAAGATGTCTGACTTTGACAATTGATTACGTTGCTTTTTTTCCCTCTGAGGTGCAGGTGGTTTCACACTTCGGGGCTCCTGTGAAGCGGATATTGAGGTTTCCCCCACTTTCCCATTCTTTTTACTTCTCATCTGCTTTATTTTGTGGTGTAATTTATATGGGGTAAAATGAACGACCTCTTGTTGCGGCTACATACGTTTGCAGAGCTGCTGCCCCTGTTCCAAGACGCAGCGCCCCGCCCCACACAGGGTGCTTCCCGCCTCTTGCCAGTGACTCCTCCCCTGAGCAATGTTCTCATTTCCTCCCTGTAGGCTGGAGTCATGTGACAATATTCCCTGGGAGACACGACCTGAACATCTATCTACCCAAAGAGGACTTCAGGGCTACACCCAAGTAAAGACGCCAAGGTGCAATGGGGCGAACCAATGAGTTTATCGGGGCTATTTACAGGAGCGTGGATGAGGTTTGCTTATCAGCGCAAGGGTGACCCCAAAGTAATCACACTGGAATGTGTCTGCAGTAGATAGAGTCCTCCGTCAATTAGCTTCCCCCATTCTATACACTCTGCCCCTCCTCAAGACCTTAAAACCCATATCCGGACCCCAAGACCCCCAGGGTGTGGGCAGCTAGGGGTGTCCCAGGGAGCAGCACCCACGCTCTTTCCTGAGAGAATGTCAAATTCAACAGAGGCTGTGCTACGTTGATGGTCTCTTGTACGTGGTTAGAACCGGCCAGACCAAAACGGCGCCCATTTCTCTCAGAAGAGACATGGTACATTCCTTCATAGAGCACCAGGTTTGTGGGAACTGTTGTGCTGTGGTATATTCCACTAGTTAGTACTTTTCATTTCTGAGTGGATCCATTTTCTGGTATGTGGGGACACAGTTATTCTCTGACTCCTGTTCCAGTTCTTAGTTTTGACTGCAAGGCACAGAGGTGCCCTGACATTTGTACAAGGTTGTCTGTGAGCGCGCGCTGCCTTCCCTCGTTTAGAAATACCCACGGCTGGAAGTGTCAGGTCCTAAGAGAGACACAGGGCTAGTTTTGGGGAACTTGCATTTCATCCTCCAGAACGTTTGCACCGTTAAAATCTCTTCACTGCTACTGCAATCCGAACTATCTGTAGGTGCAGAGCTTGCAAACAACACAGTTATTTTCTAGAATGTGTCAGGGCTTAGGAAGGCTTGTGTGTGTCCTGTGACTCGGGGAGCCTCTGTCCAAGTAACCACCCCAGGGGCCTCAGCCCCGCAGGAGGCTCAGCCAGGGCGAGGTCAGAGTCAGGCACGCTCGGTGGACGGTGAGCTGTTGGGTTCCCGGGGCTTCTTGGTCCTCATGATGTGGCTGATGTAGAATAAACTGAGCACATCTGTTTGTACCCACAGGGGCCGCTGCTTGGAAGCTAAATTCTCTTCGGAACCCGAAAACCCTCACTGACTTCCAGCTTCTAAGGTTTTTCCTCACGCAGGGTAAACGCCCTGCTTCTCCATCAGTGTGGCGCTGATGGTGCATCTCTTGCTGGGTCGTGGTGACCTCCGGCCTCCTGGGTCTTCTCAGTTCTTGAGCTGGGTCTTTTCTCTCCACTCTCTGCAAGCAGAGGGGAAACCTAAGCGCTGTCTCCTTTCAGGCAAAGTGTCCTCCGGTGAGGCGCAGCCCAGTCTCTTTCCACGTCTTCCACTTCCCCATGGGAGGACCACACACCTCTGCGGCCATCTTGCCATTTCCTGATGGCAGGTCTCTGCCATTGGGGTCACCGGAGCTGCGCTGAGAAGCCAAATGAGAAGAGCAACCGTCTGGTCCTTCCCCTCCCCATCCCACTCCTTTTGCAGTCGGCTCCAGAAGCACATTTTGTTGGGTGATGGGGGGAGGAAAACTAGTGAGCAATGAAAAAGGTTTTTCTAGCCTACAAGTTACCCAGGATCTTGTCAGTAGCTCTTAAGTTATGGCAAACATAGACCATCCCATGACTAGCATAACAGCAGAGTTTTCAAAGGAAAAAAATCTACACGTGTCAGCTTCCTTTCCTCTTAGAAATAAGGAAATAAACCTAGAATGAGTCAAATAGAACTCCGACCTTTCAAAGGAGGTGGAGCCGCATGTTTCAGCTTCTTTCTTTAGTAATATTTTATTTTTATTAATTAACTAATGAGAGAGAACGTGTGCATAGCCCATATGAAGGGCAGACGTTCAGAAGTCAATTCTCTCTCCCTTAATGTGGGTTTCCAGGGATCAAATGCAGTTTGCCAGGTCAACTAGTGGGCACCTTAACCCCTGGGCTACGTCACCAGGCCTGTGGTCTCTTTGCTGTTTACTCCCAACCGCCATGACGGGGAACTCACAGCAGCTGCAGCTTCCCGAGCTGGCCACAGAAGATGGACGTTGTGTGCCCACTCCTGACCCCACTGGGATCCACGGGAGAGTGCCAAACCTGTGGTCACACAGTTGGTCCTATTCAGTGAGTCACAAGATGAAGGAGAGAGAATGAGATCAAAAGACAATGGGAGACATTGCCCAGCCCCCTCGGAGAACCAGGCAGCAGCCCATGGTTCCCTGATTCCCTCCTGCACCATGATTGATGGTGACAACATCTGTCTTGTAGCCAGAGGGGAGAGGGCGGGGGTGAAGGTGGTCAGATTCATTAAGTAAAAATAGATTATTCATGAAACGCACATTTGTGGCTTTTTGAGTTTTAATAAGAACATGAAACTCATAAGCTCTTATGATTTACCGAGAATGCTTATGATCCCTGGCGACGTGTCCCACAAGTAAGTCCTAACCTCAGCGGAGTGCCAACTGTGTCTGCCCGTCAGGTTACTGTGGTGGACACGTGCCTGTAGCAGATGTAAGGCTGATGGAGCTCTGTGCGTGTGCGTGTGCGTGTGCATGGTGTGTGTGTGTGTGTGCGTGTGTGTCTGTAGCATTCCATACTCCCTGCCAGGCAGAACAGGCTCAGAACACTGAGAGTGGGGTTCTGTGTTGCACCCACATGCTCATCAGTTGAGCTTCCTGTCCTCCTTCAGAAGAAGGATGTAATTAGACCACTTGTGAGGGGAAACTCCTATCCAGTCACATAGCGGACAGAGGCAGAATCGCAACGTGCCTCACAGCACCAAAATGCTGGTTATCTCACTTTTATTACCGGATCCAGGAGAGGATTATTGTCATCGTTGTGTCTCATCAACCCAGAAGCAGGGCAGAGACCGACACGCACAAGGTCATGAAGGTTCTTAGGAAGAACGCCTACTAGCTCCGTGATTAATTTATCATGAAGTGTGTTAATATTCTCTGCACAGCTGTGGAACGTTCTGTGTGCACTCCCCGGAGAGAGGATGCATTCCAGAACATCCCCACCAAACACATGTTGCCTCCCTCGGGACCCAGGGAGAACTCTGCAGTGCTCCTCACGCCAGAGCCGCCTTGGAACCCGTCAGCGCCGAGGCACAGGGCAGCTCTGTGTCCCCAGGACCCGCGTCCGGCGCATGCACACGTGAAGGCAGAGTGCGACTGAGCCGTGGTGGCCGCTTTGCCCGATTTGCTGGTACTGATCACAGGCCACCTGCCACGCAGTCCAAGGCTACCTCTGGGAAACAGCCCCACCAATTAGACTCCAGCCATTCTGCGCAGAAGCTAATCTTCCCCCAGGGAGATTCTGTCACACGCCTGTCACCTGTCCCCGCATGGTGCCTCCTTGTTGAGATACTGACTCAGCTCTGCGGGAAGCCAACTGCATCCTGGGCCCACTGCATGCTGGGCCCACTGCATGCTGGGCCCACTGCATCCTGGGCCCACTGCATCCTGGGCCCACTGCATCCTGGATCCACTGCATTCTGTGCCCACTGCATGCTGGGCCCACTGCATCCTGGGTCCACTGCATGCTGGGTCCACTGCATCCTGGGCCCACTGCATCCTGGGCCCACTGCATCCTGGGCCCACCGCATCCTGGGCCCACTGCATCCTGGGCCCACTGCATCCTGGGTGCACCGCATCCTGGGCCCACCGCATCCTGGCCCACCGCATCCTGGGCGCACCGCATCCTGGGCTCACTGCATGCTGGGCCCACTGCATCCTGGGTCCACTGCATCCTGGGTCCACTGCAGGGTTGCCAAGTCTTCTCAGCTGGCAATCTGACTGATTAACCTGATAACTCAGAGATGACGGTGATGAAGATGATGAAGATGAGGTTAGAATCTCATGCAAGGTAGCAAGAGGAATGAACGCCGTTCTGGAGGAAACCCCAGGAACCTGTGGAGGGTCACGGGGTCCCTTTGAAACTGTCAGCACTGAGAGGCCAGCAACCTCACAGCATTTTTACTAGGCTAGAGTGTCCAACTTGGCCAGTTCTGCCTGTGGTCTATCATTTGAAGGTCACTCTGAGTGACCTTGAGGATGGAGGGAGGGCCTCTAGGTGGACACTCGTGCCACCATCTGTGTGGTCCTTTGCACTGGACTTCCCAATGCCCTGCCCAAATCCTCCTGGCATGGGCCACTTGTATGCCTACCAGCCTGACTTTTGCTGCAAGGAGTTCGGATGGATTGGTGAACTGAGGCCTTTCTCTACCATCCCTTAGGGAATGTGGTTGGCAGGAGGTGCCAGGTATTCATGCCCCTCCTGGCAACCCTAGGTAATGAACCAGTGGGAATGGACAGGTATACACCCAGGCTGAATCCTAGGTAAGTATGCCTGGAGCACATGCCCACTAGTAACATGCCCAATGGTGGGCCCTGGGTTGGTTTATCTTGGCTTCTGGGTCTTGTGTGATGAGCTCAAGGAAGCCCTGGCACAGCTCCAACCTTGGCGTGTGAACCTGTTGTGCCTCTTGGACTTTGGGTAGGAGCCATCACACTTCTCCTGCCAGTCACAGATGCTGGGAAGGGTCCAGATGCAGGCCTGCTCCTGGGAGATGCTGGGCTTCAGGGACTCCCTGAAGGGCCTCCTGGGGCCCAGTGGTATCCCACTGCCTGCAGTCTCCTCACTGGGGTCTGGTGCGCACCGTGGTCTGAGAGCATCCCAGGAGTCTCTCTGCTTTGCCCACTAACCAACCCCTCATCCCCCGTCCCCAACCCTCCCCCAGCCACACAGGTGTTCTTCCTCAGAAAGTCTGCGAATATGGGACCACGTTGTGTCTGTTTCCTAAGGAAGGAAAGACAACAGTTTCCCACTGTCCCAGAGCCACTTCTGATTCACCTCCCAGCCTTATCACCTGCAGGCCACAAATCTTGATTCAGACCCATTGGGTGGCATAAGGTAACAGCTGCAGCCTTCATTGAATTTTATAATATTCTGCACTAGCTGCAAATGACTAGGAAAGGATGTGAATAGGGCCTGGGCACTGCATGCTCCTATTTTGTCCGAACAATGAGGGGAACCATCCTGGATTGCTCTGTCTCCTTACTGCTTTGCTCTGGGTCTCCCAGGCTCTGCCTCCCAAGGCTGGAACTGCGGCCCATTGGCCTATGCACCCAGCGTTTATATGTGGAATCTGGAGATCTGAACTCAGGTTCTTTTGCTTTTGAGGCAAAGGCTTTGACCCCTGAATTGTTGCTCCAGCCCTCACAGTAGTATTTCTAAACCAGGAAATTGCATCGTCACATTGTACTATGTGTATCTAGGTTCTCTGAATTATGAATAGCTGAGTCTGGGGATGTGCAGATGGTCCCAACAGTTTACTCACCTATGCGTAACTGTCATCAAAATGGTTTGGAAGCTCCAGGGAGCAGCAGAAATGAAGAATCAGAATTTTATGAGCTCTCAACACTTTACTCCTATTACTCCACCTTTTCTTCCACAAGAGGATCCGGGTTGTCTTGACATACGGAAATCACACACGGAAGAAGTACAGTTGGATTTTCAATGTATCCAAAAGCCTGCATGTTGAGTACCCAGACCCCCATTAGACCCCTATTGATGGAGCTCTTTGGAAAGTGCTGGAAACTTTAAGTAACTGTATATGACTGGAGGAAGCAGGTTACTAGAGGGCATATCCTCAGGGACTGCCTTGCCCGGAGCCCTTCCCTTCTTGTGCCTGCTCCCTGGCTACTGTCAGCTGGACGGATATGACCTGTCATGCCCATCCCCCATGACACCACCTCCCAGACCTCCAGCAGTGACTAGAGGGTATTTTCTTTTTCAGGATTTTCCTAGTGATAAAGCTCCTGCTGGCACAGCACTTAGTACCAGGAGTGGGGTTCTGTTGTGACTGTCTGACCACACAGTTCCTGTGCCTTTGAAACTGGTTTCCAGCAGGACTTTGGAAAGGCTTCAAAAAGAAGACTGGAGAAAAAACTTGGGATGCTCTACGCGGTGACTATGGTGGGCGCTCAGGAGACCATCTGCCAACAGGAAGCCAATACTGGGCTCAGGAGGCTCTGAAGCAATGGGGTGTCTACTGGAATTGGCTCACAGGCCATGCATATGCAGCCGGGCAAGGAAATTCTGCATATTTGCCTGTTCCTAGACCTTGAGCGTAGCTGGGTTTTAAAATAATGGACTAATTAATCTGGAGGAGGCACTTTCAGTGTAGACCACCTTCAAGCTGGTGCGGATACTGCTGGCTGCATCTACACAAGATCACAGTGAAAAGCATGAGCAAGAAGCAGAGGAAAGTGGCAGTTTGGCCACAAAAGAAGCAGATACAAAGTTGGAGCCAGGAAAATTGTGGCCTCAGATAGGATTGGGACCATTAAGGAGAAAAGAAGTGCTTTGTGTGACCTAGTATGGTCAGATCCACTGATTTGACATTCTAACTCCCCAGAGGGTTATGTCAGGTGGATGTCCATGGTCCACATCCACACTTTAGCCAATTGGTGTATTCAATTTTATAAAGTCTGCTTTCTTACAGTAATTCCCTCATGCAAATGGATGATCTGCAACAGTCATGGAAATCTCTCTCTCTGTGTCTCTCTCTCTCCCACCCTCTCCCTATTTTTGCATTGTTTATCTCCTTATCTATATACCTATCTATCCATCTCTTATCTATCATTGATCTCCTATCTATCAGTCATCTATGATCCTATCTCCTATCTATCACTATTTATCTCCTATGTATCTACTTATCATCCATCTATATGTATCTGTCATCTATCTATCTATCTATCTATCTATCTATCTATCTATCTATCTACCTACCTACCTACCTACCTACCTACCTATCTGACTATCATCTTTCTACACGCACACACACACACACACACACACACACACACACACTCACACACTTCTGGAAAATTAAATTGCTACATTTTTTGAGAAAAAGCCATTGAGATCCTTTATAATTCCGTTGGTGTTGGTGAACTTCTCGGACTCCAAGTCTGACGCTCACTGCTTTGGCAAAAATCGGGGATGGCTTTGCTTTTGTCTTCTCTATGAGGAAGTGGTTTTGATAGTTTTATTTATTTAGTTGAGAGAGAAAGAGTAGGCAAGCATGTGCCCAAGCCTCTGTGTGGTGGTCAGAGGACGATTTTCGGAAGTTTATTCTCTCCTTCCACTACATGTGATGGAATTCAGGCCATAACATTTGCAAAAAGGTATCTTTACCTACTGAGAAATCTCACTAGCCTGAGAAAGGGTTTGACTAAGCTTATCAATAATGTAAATAAAACTCAATTACTGGATAGAAAAAGTGGTTTTCCAACAATTCAGCATATCAATTTACTATTTCATTAACTTTGAATAATGGACCTGAACAGCAGCGGTGTCCACATTCAATATAGTCTGATGGGCTTTACTGCCCAGATCCACAGCTTCTACTTTTATCACCAAATGCAAATTCCACTTTCTTAGTGTATCGCCTTTAGTTCAGAAACTTCCAGCAAATGTGTTGCAGCATCATTTGCAAGGGCGGGAAGTTGGAATAGATTCAGATCGAGTGCGCTTTGCTAGGAAAGCAGTCAGAAGAAATAGGAAGGGTGGACATGCCAGGCTCCGTAGCTACAGCAACGTGAAGAAGAGCACGCATCCAGAGCCCTGTGGCAGTGTGGGAGGGGTCCTCAGGCTTTTGCAGGTTAGTCAGACCTTAGTCTTTGTAGGCTGTTTTCTGAAGCAACTATGAGACTGCAGCCACAGCTCGGAAGCAGCCATGCATGCTGCATGAGCTGATGGAAATGTGTGACTCAGTAACTCCTGATCGAAAAAGATTGAGGTTTGAATACAGCTCACAAAATGCTCTTTGGATTTTTTTTCAATGAACTAAAATATGAATACTCTTCTTAACTTACAGCCCAAACAGAAACCTGATAGGCTATGATTACCCACCGGTCAAAATTTACTGATCCCCATCTTAGGAAAAGAATTAAGAAATAACGTAAGAAATGTAATAGAATATAATTTACCACTATCAAAAACATGGGATGTATGCTAAACAATAAAGTATACATCCTAGAGTATGATCAAGTAAAGGTTCCATCTTGGATATTAAAGTCTTCGTCTCTAGAAGGAGAACAAGAGCTATGGGGTGTAGTACAGAAAGGAATAAGCAGATACACAGAAAGAAGAGGCCTTAGCGGCTCTGTTGCCTGCCACCTAATATGATACCACTTAATAGACAGGGCACTAGGCGAGCAGAACAGGTACATGCTGAAGACAAACAAACATTCCTGCTATGCGCAGACGACGCAAAATTAACAAAAGCCTGGGGAATTTATTAATGGAGGATGAGAAGCCAGAAGCCAGGCTGGGGCGAGGCCCAGCATGAAGTCTGGCCTTGCAAGCACCAGGGCTTGAATTAGATCCCAGAGTCCACATCGTAAAAGCCAGATGTGGTGATGCCCATTCATAATCCCAGTGCCAGGGAGGCAGAATGGGGCAGACCCCTGGGGCTCACCCAGCCAGATTGACCCATTTGCCAAACACCAGGCTAATGAAAGATCTTGCCTCAAAAACCAAGATAGATGGTTCTCAAGGAATGAAGACACATGAGGTTATTCTATCATCTCCACATGCACGTACCTGCACGCCCATCTCTACGTGCACGCACATACCTGTGTACCTACGCATGTACTTGCACTGTACACAGCGGCACACAAGACCTCCCACAGTTGTGTGACAGTGACTCTTTTTATTCATGTACCTGCACACATACCTCTGTGTACACATCCACGCATGCCCGTGTACACCCACACATATACCTGCACTGTACAGTTGCGGGACAGCAGCTCTTTGGAAGTTGCGCTTTACAGAGTCCCTTCTCCTCCCCTTGCGTGGCATCCTACATTTTACAAAACGAAAAAGTTGAGGCTGGAGAGATGGTTGAAGGGTTAATCCTTTGCCTCCCAAGCAAAAGGACCTGAGTGTGGATGGATCACTAGATCCCACATAAAAAAATGCAGGCAGAAATAGCAACAGCCGGCGCTTTCGACCCAGAGGGCAGAGCCTGGGAAACTCCATGGCAAAGCAATCAGGAGGTAAAGCAATTCAGGATGATTCCTGAATCCATCCTTGGGCCTCCACAGGCGCACACATTCAATTGTCCTCTTCTATGCACACACACACACACACACACACACACACACACACACACACAAATATAAAAATGACTTTTCAACCATCTTTCTTTAGATTTATAGAACCCAGGTATCACAGATATTATTTGGATTCATAACAACCTCCTTATTCTTTCTTTGTTATATGTGTGTGTGAGAGAGAGAAGAAATGGAGGAGGGGGAGAGGTACAAGTGTGTTTGTGCATGTGTGAATGTGTGTGCAAGAGGTATGTGATTGTGTATGTGAGAGAGAGAAAAAAATGCTAGGTATATTCATGTATGTATGCATGTGAGAGAGAGTGAGGTGTATGCATGTGTGTGAGAGAGAAAGAGATAGGGAAGAGATGGGGAGAGAGGTACATGCATGTTCGTGTATGTGTACATGAGTGTATGAGAAAGATATGTGATTGTGTGTGTGAGAGAGAAATGTAATCCTGTATGTGTGTGTGAGAGAGAAATGTAATCCTGTATGTGTGTGTGAGAGAGAAATGTAAGCATATGTGTGTGTGTGACAGAGAGAGAGCTAGGGAAGAGATGGAGAGAGGTACATGCGTGTTTGTGAATGTGTACATGTGTATGTGAAAGAGATATGTGATTGTGTGTGTGTGTGTGTGTGTGTGTGTGAGAGAGAGAGAGAGAGAGAGAGAGAGAGAGAGAGAGAGACTCTTCAAGTATGAGCACGTGGAAGCCAGTCTCTTCCTCTATCATTCTTTACATCACTGCTGAGACAGCAACCCTCCCTGAGTCTGGAGCTCACTGATTGGCTTCTCTGGCTGGCCAATGAGCTCCAGGGCTGCGCCTGTCTCCGTGGGGCTGCAAATGCATGCAATCATGCCAGCCAACAGAATCCATGTAGATGCCATGAGGCTTAACGTGCAATGAATTAGTCCAAAGAATGGAAGAAGTAGCCCCAAAAGTCAAGGGGCGCTCTGGTGAAAAAGGAGACGTGTGCTGCATGATACAAGGCCCTGCCCAGCGCACAGCTGTGCATCCCACCTCTCAACCTCCTTTGCTGCCCTGTGAAAACCTTTGTGCACGACTGTCCCTGCAAACGTCTCTTTGGGGCGGATGACTGCCCTGGTCTCTTCAGAGCAGCATGCATCCAATGAACCTATTTCCTCCACCATCTTCATCTCTGACACTGGCTTTGAGCAGGGAAGGCAATCAAGCAGGATGCTGCTGCTTTAGAGCAAAACTGGCTCCAGAAATGTAGGCGGAGCTTTTCTCGTGGCCCCCGCAGGACTGGGCTCCGTGGCTGGCCGCTCCTGGCAGGAAGGAGCTGCGCTGTCTGAACTGTCCACAAGCAATTTCACCCTCCATTTGCATGTGCAGATCCAGCTTTCTCACCATTTGCTTTGGTTCTGAACGCCCAAGAGCGAGCACCCGGGAGGCGGTTGGCTGCGTGTCTCTGCCCTGCTTTTGTAACCCTAGCCGCCTACAGACTTCCGCAGTATGCCACTAAAGGATGCTCCTGGCCATAGCAGGTCAGGGCGGGCCCAATGCAGAAGGGCCGGCTGTCTGCAGAGGATGAGACCACTGTTTCTTCAATAGAATGGGGTGTAGGGGCCCCTGGATCTCCACCACGGGGTCTATTTTCCTGCTGTGCAGGGAACGAATGGCCGCCACTGTGATTTGCAAGAGCAGATCATCATCTCCTGTAGCAGCTGCCTGGGACGAGTGCTGTGAGACCCTGTTCCTGGGGAGACACCCCTCCAGCATCTCTCTACCCCAGACAGGGCTTTAACAACAACCCACAGTAATGGTTGACACCCAAGTCTAACTTAGTGGGCCTAGGAGTTTATCTGGGTTACTTACGGGAGCATGGGGGGTTACCTACAGGGGGATGGGTGACCCCGAAGCCGCACACTGGAAAGTCCCATTCCCAGCAGGCTTTCCGGTGACTATACAGACATAGTCCTGCCTTCTGTTAACTTTCCTCAACCTCCTAACTCTGCCTCCTCCCGAAACCTCAGACCCTCCAGGGGATGTGCACTTAGAATTGCACTCTCCTGGGAAATCCTGGGAGGAGTCTGGGGAGCAACTGATCTCCAGGGGAGTGTCCAATGACCCTTTGTACCCCTCTGTCCCTGAGGGAACCTCAATATGCCACGGGTGCGCTCTTGAGGGGCTCATTCAAGTAATGACCCTGGTCAGACAAAGATGGCAGCCGTCTTGCTCAGGAAGACTCAGGAGACAACAAACTGCTAAAGCAGCTGGAAAACTCATGGATGCCATGATGAGCCAGGACGTGTGGATTTTAGAGGCTGCAAGTCTTTTCAGCACTGTTGCAGTCCACCTGCGTGGTTGCTAATAAATGACCACGAAACAGCTTAAGGGAACAAAGGGTTTATTGTCTCTTATGATGATCTGGTTACAGTTCTCACTCCAGCTTGAGAGCAGCACCAACACCAGGGCCAAGGGAACTGGCCACACCATCACCGCATAATGGCTGAGCGAAAGACAACCCTTACTTGCCAGACCAGCATGTCTGGCCAAGAGTACACAAGGACGCCAACTCTCTCAACCAGCTCTCTGTATTTTATTCCAGGGCCTAATCCTACCCACCATGGGCTGGGTCTTCCCCATCAGCTAGACAATCTCCTTCAGGTTTGCTCTGGACATAACCACTAATTCTCGACAAATGTGCCCAGAAGTCAAACCCTCAACTGTCAAGTTGACACCTGTGCCTATCTATGACAGGAACTATGCATGCTTCAGGGGTGCAGTTTGAAGGGAGCATCCAGCAAGCTTCGCTTTTTCGCTTTGGCTTTGTTAGTGACCTGGAAGGATCATGCCCAAGTTCTATCCGAGTGAGCAGTTTGTTTTACTGTGGTTCTGCCAGCCCTAAGAAAAGCCTTAAGATGGTTATTTTCTGTGACCCTAGGATCCCCCTTTTCCCCATCTTTCTCCACAGGAGCCATACATGGGTGACACAGTCAGAGGATCTGAAGGATTTATTCACATGGGTGTCGAGTACCCACATTTTTAACCCAGTCTTGGTATTTCCTAGGCATGAAAACCAGCATGGTGGTCCCATGGAGAATCTGACCACTGACTCTCAGGCAAGGGGGAGCTTTCAGTGCCAGGTTCCAGGGTCCTGGTAAGAGCTAGAGAGAGTTCTTGTTCGGAGTGGAAGCCCACAGAGGGCATAGGGAGGAGGGGGTCACTGGTGGGAACACAGGTCTGAAATGCACTCGACAAACAAGAAAAGAGACAGATGATTCAGTTTACCAATTCGGCCTTAAAATATTGACGTTCTAGACGTTAATTCAAACGGATCTCTTCATACACTTTGCATATGAATAAAGTAAAAAAAAGTTGTGCATGAAAAAATATTTCAACCCAAGTCACTAGGAAGGTGGTCAAAGATGAACTGCTGCAATGGCTGCCTGGTGGTCAGTCCTTGGCCAGTCAGCATTCATTACACACATGAACCTGCGGCCCTGGAGCGTCTGCGACACGGCGTGGGGCACGAAGGACAAACAAGCAGACGGGCACCACAGTAATCCCAGGTCACCATGAAGGACCTGGAGGCAAACAAGGGAGGTGCCCCAAACTCCTGGAGTGCCCTCTCGTGCCAGACCCTGGCATGGAAAATGGAGACTGAATAAGATCATCGTTTGCCTGATTTTTATCCACAACAGTTGTAAACAAAAACCGCACTTGGTTTCAGAGTCGAGCAGGAAGATGTTCTGCTCTGCTCTGTCCAATCAGGAGCCCGAGGCTCGGGTCGCTGTGGGCTCTGGTTCCTGCAGTCTAGAGTCCTGAGATATAATGTCTCAAATGTCGGCGTTCTGTGATGGCTATGGGCGGGTGTCAGCCTGATCATTTCAGGCTGAGCTCGGGCACATCTGTGAGAACAAGTCCTAAGCAAACCTGCAGGAGATGGTCTAACTGACGAGGGAAGACCCCGCCCACGGTGGGTGGGACCCCTGGGCAGGACCAGGTGGAGGGAGCTGGTAGCATGAGCCGCTGCCATGCTTCTTAGCTGGTTCGGGGAGTTGGCATTCTTCAGCGCGCTTGGGCAGACTTGCAGCCTGGCAAGTCACGCTTGCCCCTCTCTTGGTGACGGCAAGATGTGGCCTGTCCCCTTGGCTCCTGGTGTTGGTATGAGCTCTCTTGCGAAGCTGGACTAAGAACCATAACCAGACAATGGTGAGCCAGGATTCAATGTCTTGTCATTTTGTCGTGAATTTATCAGCCACATGCACAGAAACCGTGATGTCTCTGTGGATAAAATCACTCATCCCACCAGGACGAGAAAGTCACACTGTGAGACGAGACAGGCACAAGGTCCTCTCACACAAGGGGCGCTCCGCGTGGGAGGCTGGAGGCTTTAAGACAACAGTGCGCGACGCCTCAGTAAACAGCGGTGCTTCTCCCGGAACAAATGAAAGGACAGAAAAACCCCAACAGAGGAATAAATGTTAAAAACAAACCCTGAACGGAAATAGACCTGAAAAATGAATCACCCGCCCCCCCTAGGTCCGCCCAGTGGAGTAGACGGGAGGCGACAGAAGACAGAACCCAGGCGGAACAACAGAATCAAGCCTGTCGTGAGAAGCCAGGAAACCAGCCAAGCAGGGGAAGCTTCCAGCAAGCCAGCTCAAGTGTGTGCGCAGAATCCACGACAGAAAAGGAATTTGGAGAAGAGCCCGGGTGAAGGGGCGCGGTGCCCACAGAGAAGCTGAGTTCAAAGCACGAGTTCAAAGTGTGGGGCTTCCCATCACAGCGGAGGCAGATGGAGACGAAGCTCACAGAAGAAAGAAAATCCAGAACTACGCAGCGAGCTGCATCCATCCGTGGACGCGACCCTTCAGGAACCACGGGGACGTTAGGGTGTGGCCGGGCTGTAGATCCCACGCGCTGCAGGGGACGAGGCAGGGGGCTGCAAGTCAGAGGCTAGCCTGGGCTACAGCGGGAGCCCACGAGCAGCCGGAAACCTCGGTGAGACCCTGTGTCAAGATAGACAGGGCTGAGCTGGGTGACAGGCAGCTGGCCTCACACACACGAGGCCTCAGGCCCAGGCCCCGCGCCATAGACACAGCGTCTGCACTTTGTCTGCACCAATAGGGCTGTCTACAGTCAGCCACGAATCAGAGACGGGTTCAGGGGCCCCCACCCCTTCCTGCTGCACACGGGTGGGTCCTGAGGGAGGGGCAGCCACTTCCTCAGCTCTGTACCCACCCAGGAACCCCTGTGGAATGTTCCAAATCCATGGCCTTACATGAAGACTATTTCTGGGGGACACACAGACCACACAACCATGTGTCCACCCCAAATAGGAGTTCCACGACAGACCAGTCATGACTGTGCCAAGATCTACCTTGACAAACCAAGCTCATGGGGGCTGCTTACAGGAACAGGGGGTGAGGGCAACTTAAAGAAGTTGGGGAGATTCAAAGGCAGCTGTGTCACCAGAAAATTCCCTCTACCATGGCTGACAGCTCCCGCGGCTGTGTGGATGGATTCCTTCACTCAACCCTCCTCAGCCCGCTTAGGAGTTTCTTCCAGACCTCAAGGCCCAGGGCACGTGTGAGGTGTAATTAGCACAACCTCATGTAATTAGGCACAGTCACATGTAATTAGGCACAGTCACATGTAATTAGGCACAACCTCATGTAATTAGGAGCAATCACATGAAATTAGACACAATCACATGAAATTAGACACAATCACATACTAAATGGCTGGGAGATGCTCTAAGTGGGACCAGATTCCCAGATGAGGATCGGATGACCCGCTCTCCACATCTCTGAAGGATTGTCAGTGGATAGCAGGTGTGATTCTGATGATCTCAAAGATGGTGGGTATTAGTTAAAACACCAGACAACACATCGTTACCCAGGCAACTCTGGTTCAACTTAGTGGGTCCCAAGACAAACCATGGACATGGGAAAGGGATACATAGGGAGGAGGGGCGGTTGAGCGTGGTGGGGAGGAGGTATGAGAGGGTGGTTGAGAGCAGCCACAATGTGTCTAGACAGGTAAGAAATAGGCAAAGAACTCATGTACTAACACTGAAGGCAAACCAAGAAGAGAGGGTGTCATAGTTACATGGTGGTGTCAGTAGGCTGAGCTCTGGCCACAGTTGTGAGAACTGGTAGTTGAGTTAAGCCCAGAGAAGCTGCGAGAGGTTGTCTGATTGATGGAGAGGCCTAGCCATGGTGGGCGGGACCCTGGGCAGGTGGATACGACAGAAGCAGCTGGTTAGGGAAGGTGGCATGCTTTGGAGTATTGGTCAGATACGCTAGTCTGGCACGTGAAGTTTGCTCTCTCTCAGTAGTCCTGTGCTATATGAGTGTGGTGCCACCAGTCCCCTCGGCCCTGGTGCTGGTGTGGGCTCTCCCACCAAACTGGACAAGGAACTGTAACCTGACAGTCATCATACGCCAACATAAAACCTCTTGTTTCCTTAACTCCTTTGGCTCTGAATTTATTGGTAGCAAGCAGAGCAAATGGAACCGAGGACCCGGAAGACATGCTGAGCAAAAAAACCAGAGGAGGGCTCACCGGGCTCGGGACAGAGATCCCAAGTAGCCCCCCACTTACTGCGAGGGAGCTCTGGATTCAAGCCCCGCCCACATCGCTTTCCATGTCCCTGTCCAGAAGGAGGATGTGTGCATTCCAGGAGAGGCGGATTCTGAGAAGGAAGGGCGCGTGGTCCGCCAGCCCGAGGACATAGGGCTGGGCAGGATGGAAGTGGGGGGAGGGCCCAGCAGGGGCTCCAGCTTCCTGAGTGACGTCACTTCCCGGAACACAGATCCGCACCTGGGACCTGCGTGTTCCCGAGAAACCGCTTGACTGGTTTGAGATCAGTTCTCATTGGGTGAAAAGTTTGCAAACGGTGACGAAGTGATGAATTATTATCACAGTTATTCACCATCACAACGCTATTTACTTTATCCTTTAATTGACAGATCACAACTGTGTGTCTTTATGGATTCAACGCAACCGAGCGAGCCGGTGTGTCAGCTTCTCATGCTGTGACGGAGCAAAAGAGGCAACCTACTTACCAGGAGGAAGGGGCCACCTCGGGCCGTGTTATCAGAGGCTGGTACACTGGCACTGATGCTTCAGAGCTGGTCGTGGTAGGCACGGTGGGACATAGGACAGAATGCTGTCATCACTTCGTGGTGGTGGGGGGCTAGAAGCCAGGAGAGAAAGGGTAAGGGCTGGGATCCCAACTTTCTATACAAGACTCCCTCCCAGTGACCTAATGCCCCCCCAGACTCCACCTCCCCATTGTGCTGTGGGCTGTAGACCACACCTCCGCCTCAGACCCAAATCCTCACAGCCGTGTAGAAGAAGAAAATACTTACCTTGGCTTTCTGTGTGGCGAGGCTCTTGGCTGCGGGCACCATGAGAGACAAAATAAGAAAGAGCAAAGCATGCACGTGTGCTTAGCACAGTCCCGGGCAGGTGGAAGCCTCCTTCAAACACCAGTCTCTGCAGCTGGAGGCGGGGCTTAGCAGGGCGTATATACTGGGAGTGTTCTCTGGGGCCTTCATCTTTAGAAATGAGGAGTTCCTCTTCCTCCATAGGAGAGGTCATGTCTTGACTGGCCATTGTTGTCCCAGGAGGAAAGCAGTGGAAAGGGGGCTATGATCAGAGTCCTCCTCTTTCTGCAGCTTGCTCGAGCCCTGAGGGGGCGTGCTTTGTCGTGGCGCGCCCTGATTTCCACCATCAGCTAGGAATCCCTGGGAAGTGACATGGTAAAGCAACTTTATGAAATATGTAAACTCAAGATGCATTAGGTTTCAAATACTAGAGGTTCTCACTGACTCAGGATCAGTCCCCAGTGGGCTAGGGAGATGGCTCAGGGCTTTTGCCCTCATGGCCTTTGCCTCACAGGCTTAAAGACCTGAGTTCAGATCCCAGAACCCACATAAAAATGCCAGAAAGCTAAAAATGGACTACCATATGACTTAGCTATACCACTTCTGAGAACATTCCCCAAAAAATGTTCTGGGAACATTTTACTATGAAGATATTAGTTCATATATGTTCACTGCAGTTCCATTTACAATGATGAGAAAATGGAATCGACCAACATGCCCATCAACACATGAATGGTAATGAAACTGTGGAATGTACACACAGTGAAGTACTGTTCAGCTATCAAGAAGGATACTATTGTAGAATTTGCTGGTAAATGGATGGAACTAGAAGGCGTCTATTAAGCGAGTTATCACACACACAGAAAGATAAGTACCACGTGTTCTCTCTTACATGTGGTTGCTTGGCTTGTAGTTGGGATGTCATTATGGAGCTTGATATACATAGTTTATTACACCGCTCGGGGGCCTGAGATGTTTGAATCAGCTGACAAGTTCTATGGTGACAAGTTCTATGGTGACAAGTTCTATGGTGACAAGTTCTATGGTGTGGCATTCGGAGGTGGGTGGGCATGTTGGTGTGGTCACAGTAGAGACGGCTGAGGGTTTGGGGGGGTCACCTTGTGCATAATTAGTTGATGAGTGCTGTCTATCGTGCTGGGAGATTTGTGGGGGGGCTGTGGGGGGCTCCCCACAGTTGGAGCTGTGGATTTGATTAAGGTTTTTGACTTTTGAATTTCTGTCTTTGTGTGCTATGAAACACTCCGTGACGTTGCATTCCTGGTTATGGTTTGGGAATTTTGTTTTCTGCACAACATTTTGTGAAGTCTACTCTTGTTTGAAAACATTTTGGAACTAATAAAGGTATAAAAAAATGCCAGGTGGATATGCAGTGGACTATAAATCTAGCCCTGGAAGGCAGAGCCTGGGAAACCCCAGAGTAGAGAAGTAAGGAGGTAGAGCAATTGAGGGTGATTCCTATGTCACCCTTGGGTCTTCACACACATGCACACACACACATGCACACACACACGCACACACAGTATCAATTCTCAGCCCTTTGTTCCTCAATGCAGTTCAAGCTTAGTTTATTGACTTTGTTGATTTGATAGACTCGTGTGCTGATTGCCAATATATTCCAGCCTGAAGAATCCATCTCCTGCATCTGCCCAGAACCAGTCTCCTGAGTCAACGGTGGGGTCTGATGAGGGCTTATCTTTCTGCTCTCTCTGCCCACAGACAACACAATCACAAATGGAGCAGTGCTGGGAGGCTCCGCCCTCCTGCCTCCCCCTCCAGCCACACCCTGATGCTCCCAGTTAGGGTGAATACTTCCAAGTGGATTCCCGTGTCCATGGCGGCATGTTCAGTGCAGTCCCATAAACACTGAACTGTGTGCTAATGAACCTTCGCGCCAGAGGATGACACGGTGCCGGGAGCCTGCAGGCACGTAGCGTCGTCAGCAGCCAATACGGAGCCTATATTTATGCATCGTTCTGTCTAAAGCTTTATTTAATGTATGTGGATTCGTCACCCCTGAACTCCCAGCATGTGCGTGGTGGGCAGAGCCGGAGGAGCCTTGCTGTAGTGGGGTGGTCGGGGGGGAAGATGGTGGGGAGAAAAGTGCAAGGGGGCTTAGGTGGAGCTGTTGATGTCACGGGGGATTCTGGCGGCTGGAAACCGTCTTCTGAAGGCGCTTGGCTGCTGTGCAGGATCCGGGACAGAGACCCAGGAGACAAGTCAGGAATCCAGCGGGGACACTGGGTGCAAGGGGGCCAGGAAGCAAACAATCAGGCTGGGCACAGTCGTCATAGCACAAGGCCACGTCTCAAACTCTGGGAGTGGACAAGAGGAATTCAGGCCAATTTCCTGCCACTGGGACTCAGTTACCAGCGACCAGGGAGGTGTGCAAGGGGCAGATTGTATGTGTGAGGGGGGGAGGGTGAGAACATGTTCCTGAGACCGGGGAGACAGGCAAGGGCAGGTTATCAGGTTTTGTGTGTGTGTGTGTGTGTGTGTGTGTGTGTGTGTGTGTGTGGAGGGGGGAGGTCACGGGCCTATTAAATCTGAGATGTCCCTCACATATCACACGGTTGCATGCAGAAGTCTGGATCCCAAGTAAAAGCCACAGATCAGAGATAAAGAATTGCAAGGTGGCAGTGGGTGGATGGTGTTTAAAACGACGATACTGGGGCTGGAGAGGTGGCTCAGGGGTTAAGCCTCTGTCTTGCAGGCGGAAGGTCCTGAGTTCGGATCCTAGACCCCACGTATAGACGTTGGCGGAAGGCGGGGCGGCCTGCGTTTCTGGTCCTGGTAGGGCGAAGCCTGTGAATCCCAGGGCAGAGTAAACGAGGAGGAGGTGGAGGCGTCCATGGTGGTTCCCAAATTCGTCCGTGGTTCTACATACATACATACACACACACACACACACACACACAATTGAATAAATAATTTTAAAAATTAAAAAAAAAAAACAAAACGGCGAGACTGGAGAGGGCTTCTAAGGGCATGAACGGGGCCTCCTTCATAGTGCCAATCAGCAAGAAGGACTCAGGCAAGATCCACACAGAAGGCTTTGGTTCTGTGTCTCTGCTGACTGACACAGTGGGCGCTCTCCAGCACTTACTGAGCAGAGCAGGATGCGTGTAACCACTTCACTGTGGTCCCGTTGATGGTTAGTCGAGGGCCAGGGTGGAGACAGCCTAACTTCCGATCCTGCGGACTGTTACCTGGTCCCTTCCCTCAAATCCCACATGTCTCCTCATTGCCTGATGAACCCCAGCCAGCTTCTAGTTCTAATTCTTCATTATGAAGTTTCATGAGTTTTTTCTAAGTTTCTCTTAAATTTATGATGCTTTTAAAACTAAAATTAGCCACATTTTTCTTCCCACTTTACAAGACGCATAATAATTATTTATTGATGAATAAAATTTCAAATGAGAACAAGAATTTCTTCATTTAGTAGAAATGCCTTTTGCCCGTTTTATTGAAATATAGCTGTAAACCCTTTCAAATCTGGCTGTTATAGATTTTTCTCTACATTTCACACTAAATGCCTAAAAATGCAAAGATTCATGATGGTTTGGGTCTGATTAATTTTATAATAAAAGGGAAAACAGGGTTATGGAATGGGCTGATAATATAGTATGCGATTTCTTGATTATAGGTCAAGTTACATTGAGAATTGTGTTGACTCCAATAAATCCTTGCATTAGCACTAACTCAGAGGGCTTCCCCACACGGGGCGATTACTGTGCATATCCAATGCCACTCAAATGGAAGAGCCACCAGGCGTCTGACCCTTGTCCAAGTTTTTCTGCAGGAAGTTGCATTCCTCTTTCCCACCTGAATCTCTTTTCCTTTGGTTCCCTGTGGCCGTGGAATACATTAGGATATATTACCACCAAGATGGAAATTCTTCCTCCAAAGCATTCCTCCTATGGCACCTTTGTTTCCTTCTTGTGACAGTCAGCCTCAGCTGTCACCTCGACTCTTCAGAGGCGAGCCTGTGGGCACACCCAGGAGGAGTTACTTAGTGAAGGCAGACCTCTGGCAAGCTTGTGGGAGATTAATTGCTGTACTCCAACTATGAAGACCACTGCGTGGAGAGGGTCGAATCATTCCCTTGGCCAGTGGATAAGATGGAGAGAATTGATATAGCAGTTACTTTGCATGACGTTGTTAAATTCTTGACAAAACAGTTTAAGGGAACAAAGGGTTTTGTTTTCTCTTAGGACAGGCTGGTTACAGTTCTTGAGCCGAGGGCACTGGCCACACCATCTATATAATCCACAGGACTTCTGAGAGAAGGACAATCCTCGTTATCCAGACCAGCATGTCTGGCCAAGCGCACCGAAGGACGCCAACTTCCTTAACAGCTCCCTCCATCTTATGCGCCTGCCCAGGGACTAGCCCCACCCACCACGGACTGTGCTCTCCCATCAACCAAATGCTCTCCCTTTATTTCCTTCTTGTGACAGTCAGTTTCAGGCTTGCCCAGGCCTCTGCCCAACTACCAAATTTTCACAACTGTGCCCTGAGCTCAAGCTTTCAATTGCCAGTTGACCCCTGCATGCAACGCTGACAGAAGGGGTGCACTACCCTTGCCCTCTCTCACCCTGGACTATGGTTCTGACCAGCCCCCTCAGCTCCAATGCTGGGGTCACTTTCCTGCCGTAATGAACTGTGCCCTGAAAGTGAAAGCCAATAATACCCCCTGATCCTCTCGGTTGCCAGGGTCACAGATTTATTATAGCAATGCAAATATGAACTAAGACAATTGGATGAAAGAGAAGGAGGTTGTTACTTTGAAACTAAGACAATTCCTAATAGATGCCAACACTGAGAGAACCATTGTGGGCATGTGACCCCTGAGCTTGGGAAGAAGGATCTTCATGAGGTTCAATGGGAGGGACTCTCTCCCTGCTTGAGCATCCTTGTGAATGGGAGGGGCTCTCTCCCTGCTTGAGCATCCTTGTGAATGGAAAAGGCCTGCTTGAACGTTTTTGTGAATGAAAGGGGCTCTCTGCAGGCTTGAATGTCTTTGTGAATGGGATTACTATCTTGATTTCTTTGAAAGATCATTATCAGTTTATAAAGATGACCTTTTTTATGGGTGCTGTTTTTTGCATCTTGCAAAGTAACTTAATTCCTTACATTTTTGGTGATATTTTCAAGCGTCCCCATGTATAGAAAGAATCTTCTGCAAATAGGGATAATTTGACTTCCTCCTTTCTATTTGGGTATCTTTTTTAATTCCTTCTTTTGCCTCAATTATCTTGTTACAACTTTCAGTGCTATTTTGAACAAGAGTGATAAAAGTGGTATCCTTATCTTGTTACCGATCTGGTAAGAGACACAACGCTGGCATTTCCCCATTCAGTGTGGAGCTGGCTCTAGTTCTGTAACATAGGACCTTTTATGTTGAGACATTTCTCTTCTATATCTAATTGTCTTAGGGATTGGTTTTATCATGAAGGTCATTAAGTTGAACATTTTTGCTGATGTTATTGAGATAATTTGGATTCTTGATTCTTTTAATCTGATGAAATGAATTCGCCAGTGTGTGTATATCAAACCATCCTTGCATTTCCTGGACAAACATCTCTTGATTCATAATGGTTTGGATTTAGTTTGCTGGATTTTGTTGTATTTTTGCATCTGCGTTTATCAAGGATATTGTAGAACAGAGCTTTTCAAAAGATGACATCTACCTCCTTGTGTCTTTGTCTGGCTTTGATATCAAGGAAATGCTTGCCATGTAGCACAAGTTTGACGGGGCTCCCTTCCTTTTCATTTGTTGGAGTACATAACTAAGTAATTATTTAAAAAATTCCAAAGAAGGCTGCGGAGATGGTTTGGAGGTTAAAGTCTACCTCACAAGCCAAAGGTCCTGAGTTTTTACCTGAGATCTCATGTAAAAAAAAAAAAAAAAAAAAAGGTCAGGTGGATATGGCAGTGACTGCAATTGCAACCCTGGGAAGTGGAGCCTGGGAAACCCCAGACTAAGCAATAAAGTGGAGGCGCACTCCAGGATGAGTCCCAGTGTAACCACTGGGCTTCCACAGGCACGCACTCAAGTGCCTTTTGTAGACACAGCTGCACACACACACACACACACACACACACACACACACACATACACACACAAAATAAATTATCAAAAAAGATGAATTAATGAAATTTGCCAGGAAATAGATGGAATTAGAAGAAATTATATGGAGTGAAGTATCCTAGACACAGAAAGTTAGATGCCGTATGTACTCCCTAATAAGTGGATCCTAATTGCAAACCCACTTAATGACTTACTCAATGGTAAGTCTCTGTAATACTCACTATATCACAAAGGATTATAAATAGAAGAGAAGTGGAAAGAAGACCTCAAAAGAAAGGAGACAAAATAACACACTTCAATAGAGAAAATCAGCCACGGTCATGGACTGCATGTAAGTAGTGAGACGTCTGGTGCAGCTCACTCTCACTTCCCTGTCTGGACACTTGGGACTGAACAGGTTTGATCTCCCCTGTCAGGGAGGGTATAGGGACTGGCAGTTAGATGGTGACCAACCAGCAAAGAGGAGACTAGCCCCGCTCACTGCTGTGTCCTATTCTTCCTTCTACCTTTGAATCTCCTCTTATATTAAGATCTTCATTTAAGTAGTCTTTTATCTTTGGTTAGGAGATGACCTCAACAACCAATCAGGATGCAGCCAAGGGCAGTGCAGAAACAGCAAAACTGAAAACAACAACCAAAAACCCTACAATATTCACCTGGAACCAGACCAGCCAAATCTCTCCCCATCCTGAAGCTCAGGGAACCTTGCGGAAGAGGGAGTGGCAAGATTGTAAGAGCCTGAAGATGGGGAGGACCAATGATATGAAAGATACTCCACACAAGCTAGGGCTGCAGCAGCTAGGATAGAGCCACAATGTGATTGGACTTTGCCTGACCTGCACAATGCCTGACATGTCAACAAACCCCCAAAGTCTAGTGTGGGTCTCAGGAGAGAAGGCTTCAGGCAGTAGGATCCTTAGAGGCAAGGGGTTAAACAGTCATAATAGAGTTCCCATGCTGGCGGGCAGCCCAAGAAGGGACCCAAGCTATGCCACTGAGTCCTGAACGCTCACCAGTGTAGATGATTCAGGGAAATTCATCGGATGCTCTGGAGGATGGGAGGAGACAGCAGGGAGCACCAAGAGAGGAGGAGGGAAGGAAAAGGGGTGAAATGGAGGGGGTGAGTGGGAAAGGGGGAGAGTGAGATAACAGAGGGAAAGGGAAGGGGAAGAGAGAAGAAGGGGGGTACCTATTGATCTTATATAACTAAGCAAAAAAACGTAATAAAAATTGTTTTTAAAGAATTAAGCCAGAACAGAAGGAATCAAATACAGGCAGCCCGGTGCACTGGAGTTAAACTGGCTGGAACCTGATTCCATCGTGTGAGAGTAAAGGTCACGTACAGTTTACTCAGGTGCTTCTTGGGAGACGGGAGTTTCGTGTCTGGAGTCCCCGCCTTTCCTAGAAGTCCCCGAGAGTAGAAAAGAGCCCTAAAGGAAATGATTTAGAATGAAACACCCTCCTCACTCACACCGCCTGGAGTCCCTTGGGCTGGTGACAGCCACTTGGAGCCACAAGAGTCCGTGGTCATTATTCGCGGACTCAGCATTTGCCACTTTTTTGGCATGTGTGTTCACAGAGAACACTCGAGCACGTGTGTGCCCGTGGAGGCCCAAGGGTGACTTCAGGAATCATCCTGGATTGTTCTCTCATTATTGCTTTGCTCTGGGGTTCTCCAGGCTCTGCCTTCCAGGGCTGGAATTACAGGTCACCACCATATCCGTTGGGCACTTAAACGTGGGATCTGAAAATCTAAACTCAGGTCCTTTTGCTTGTGAGCCAAAAGCTTTAACTTCTGAGCCATCTCCCCTCCCACACACCCCCAAAACCCATTTTAGCCCGTGCAGTAGTACCCAGAAATCTCACTGCCATCTGCAGACGGGCCCTGGAGAACTATTCCCCTGGGGCTGCTTCTAGCTGAGGTGGGCCAAGGGTGCTCCGCTGTCTCATTTCGACTCATTGTGGGGTGAGCGTTATCTTCTGGTCTGTCTAACGCCTGTTTTACAAGCCGTGCTTCCTGCTGGTTAATGTGCTGTGTGGCACTAAGTGCTGTCTAGCGTTTCCAAGTGCAGAAATGCGGTGACGTCCTCGGAGAACAGTACATTGGTGTTGGGTGGCTTCGCTCAGGCCGTGGTGTCAGGGGATCCCGTGTCCATTCTCCTTTAAATAATGTATCAAGCCATGTTCGCAGATCCTGTGCCCACGCGCATTCCCAGAGCCGCCCTGTGCCCACGCGCATTCCCGGAGCCGCCCTGTGCCCACGCGCATTCCCGGAGCCGCCCTGTGCCCACACGCATTCCCAGAGCCGCCCCTATGCCCCGGGGCACCACAGTCCAGCACTGACCAGTGCCTGCACCTTTATCACGCATGACTGCTAATCACGCCGACTGCAGCACCTCTTTGACAGCTCCAGATACAGCATTTCCATTGGCCGAGAAATTCCACCACATCGTGTGGATGTGGGTGTGTTGGCATGAAAGGAGAGGCGTCTCCCCATTCTCTGGAATCCCGTAGGCCAGACTCAGCGCAGTCAGGACCCTCATTCTTGCAGTTTCACACGCCATGCACCGCTTGGAGGACACAGAGACCGACATGGTCCCAGATTGCAAAGGTGCACCGGAGGGTGTTTTGTCCCATGGCCAGAGAACACTCCTGATGTGAGGGAAGTAGCACAGGAGAAACAGACTCCCGTTGCGTGGTAGCGGGTCAGCAGAGGGCTGCGCGGCCCGCTTTGGGCTGACAGGCCACAGGTTCAGGGCTGCTGCCTCGTGGCTTCAGAGGGTGTGAGAAACGCCCGCTCACGTCTTTGATGCTGATATTTAAGTTGAAACACCTGTATCGTAAGGCTTCCGCAGCCCCGAGCGGCGAATGTTAGAAGATTATCAGGAGCAGGTCGAGCCCTGGAATGCAACTGTTTTCAAATGGAGTTTAGGCGAAAACACCCCCCTGTCTTTGTGGTGACTTTGGGATGTGGTGATCTCGGGCTTGGCAGCTATGCCAGGTCTGGGTGGTATTCCTAGAAGGGCCCTGAGGAGCTGAAGGGGGCGAGCCCCCTTTGACTCCAGGTGCACACCATGGATGGAGGGGCTGTTTGCGGCTGGGCTGTTTTCGAGCTGTACACGCTTCTAGAAGGATGAACTCAGCTGAATCCCATGCGACCCACAGGGCAGGGACAGCAGGTGTGTGAGCGCTCCGACGTGCAAACAGAGGCACAGTCCACAGGAGAGATGTGGTCACGCATCGCTTCTGTCCAGGACACGCCCTCAAACAGCCCAATGCTGCCCTTTTGCAGACACAGCAAGTGTCGCTTTTGACCTCTGCAGCATTTCTTCGTCTTTCTAAGTCACCTTAGATGAGACAGCCTGGCCCTGGATTCCACTGAAGCTGTTTTCTTTGCCTGTGTACCACCCGTGGGTCATACCTTCCATTTCTGCTTGGCGTTTATATGTGGGCTCTGGGATCTGAACTCAGGACCTTCTCCTTGCGAGGAAGAGTTTAACCCCTGAGCCACCTCTCCGTCCATAGCAGGGATCTGAGTGGGGTCGGGTCCCGCTCTGAGCCGGGGATGTCATTCTCTGTGGAGTTGCTGCATCCATGGAAGAAATGGGTTTTCTCTGGCTTCCCAGCAGAGCTCATCGATCCTTGGTGGCAATGCTGGGGACAGAACCCAGAGCCTGGGACCTGCCAGGCGGGTGCTTGTGACCGGTACACCCTGCTCTCAGTGGACCTTCTGACCCAGCAGCTGCCAAACGCTGATCTTGCCATGGAAATCTGTCATTTGGAACTGTAAATACATAATCCAGTCATGGCATTACCTACAGTCTAGGCTATGTTTTTAAACTGCATATTGACACCTTTATGGGCAAGCTGCCAGGGAGGGCTGAGCATTAATAGGAACTGAAGCAGGGCTGGAGAGGTGGGTCAGGGATTAAGACTCTTCCTCACAAGGAGAAGGTCCTGAGTTCAGATCCCAGAGCCCACACAAAAACTCCAAGCAGAAATGGCGGTGGCCTGCACGTCCAGTCCTGGGTGGGAGCCTGGGAAATCCTAGAGTAAAGCAAAAAGGAGGTAGAAGCAATCCAGTATGATTACCAAAGTCACCCTTGACCTCCACAGAAACACAGAATACCTCTGATACACACACACACACACACACACACACACACACACACACACACACACGTGTGCGCGCACACACATAC
Organism: Typhlomys cinereus; assembly: GCA_023101885.1. Lineage (NCBI taxonomy): Eukaryota > Metazoa > Chordata > Mammalia > Rodentia > Platacanthomyidae > Typhlomys > Typhlomys cinereus. The sequence continues at coordinate 380,611 of JALPQD010000876.1, forward strand.
ACACACGTGCACACACACGCAAACACACATACACGCACACGCGCACACACACACACACACGCGCACACACACTAAAGTTTTAAAAATAAAAATAATAATATGCCATGTGGTCCTACTGGTTCTGCAAGTGCAGCGGAGCATGCTGGGGTCAGAGGGGAGCCGCAGTGTCTTACACAGGTTGCGGGGTGCGGGTTTCCTTCCAAGCACTTTGGATACTCCCCAGTCCATGTTCCTACCTCTAGCATGTGTGAGCCATGTTATAGCTTGAATGACAGACACTCATTCAAGAAGTGGGGCTGTCCCTTGCTGTGGCCCGCGCAGACTGAAGAAGGCAAGTTAAGGCTGGGACTAGAAGGATCTTCCAGCAACGCTCATTGTGCTGGTAAATCAGCGCTACGCTCGCTGTCTAAAGCTGCAGGTCCATGTCCCTGCCGACAACAGACTGTAAGTCAGGCAAGAACTGAGGATGTGTAGAAGTCAGTGCCCAGTGTTAAATGGAAAAGAACCAGATGGGGAGTGCAGGAAATCTGGGGGCAGGAGCTTGGCACCCCAGCAGCTGCTGGGAGGAGGTGGGGGAAGCAGCTTGAGGCGGGCTGCAAGGTGAGACCACCTGGGCAGTGTGACGATGGTGATAATGTGTTTCAAACGCTGCAGCGGGAACAGAAGCCGACAGTCATGGTGGAGAGAACGCTGTGCTCTGTCTGCCCCTCAGTCGGCAGCACCGGCCTGAGTGCTCCGGCAGCTGGCCTGGCACCCTGCAGGGGGCTGCGAGTGCCCAGTGTCCTGCGGTCATCCAGCAGCTGGCCTGGAATCCTGTGAGTGCCCAGTGTCCTGCGGTCATCCAGCAGCTGGCCTGGCATCCTGCAGTGGGTGTGAGTGCCCAGTGTCCTGCGGTCATCTGGCTGCTGCTGCTGATTCCTTCACTTGGACGCCACCTGAGGGGGCACTGTGCTTGGACCCCTCGGCTGGGGATTCCACTGACTCCTCCTCAGCTGGATGTATGTGAGCCCTCTTTAGGGATGTTTCTCTGTCTCTCTGTCTCTCTGCCCCCCCCCCCCGGCCCTCTGCTACTGTTAGCCAGAGTCGGGTCATTTTGTAAAACTCTCCACCCTACCTGGAATGTGGCAAGGTCTGGATCCAACCGGACCAGCTGCTCCCACGGCCCTCCCTGGACCCCTGACCTCCCCACCCGAATGTTCTCTCATCCCCACCCCAACCACCCCACTTCCCCAGCAACTCCTTAGCAACATCTGAAGGCCACGAAAGGCAGACGTCACCTTTTGTCCAGAGGCTCCGCAGAGCGCCAGCTAGTGGTCACGTGACTGTCTCCCTGTTCTCCCTGACTTTAAGATCCCATCTGTTCAAAGGCTCCCCACCAAAGACTGGACATGGCTCCCTGGGCCGCGGGTCCTCAGTTCTACTAAATCCATTTCTTAAGTCCATCGCTTGTACTTTTTTTAGTGGACCTCAGTCTTACACATTATTGTAGAGTTTCTCTTGATTCCTCCCCTCTGCCAATCTAACGGCTACTTGGTATTTGTCTCTGACTTTATATAGTAAACTTTATATACTTTATATTAAAAATTATGTAATTATATATCATAATTACATATGTTACATATCATACATTACCTAATTATATGTTGCATGAGTATATTATATAATTATGTATATTATATAATCATATATGTTATACATATTATATAATCGAGTCTGAATGTTGTCTCGGAGCAGCAGAACAAAGTAACTGGAGCAGTCAGCTCTTCAAACTCGTTCTCCAGACCCTCGGGACCACCTCCCCGCAGCGACCCTCCAAGCAATGGGCAGGGCATGCTGGGACATGGCCCGCAGAACCGGAAGTACCCGCAGCCTTCAGGCTGACCGCAGCTGGGACTGAGGGGCACCCTTGGCTCAGTGCACCGGCCGGTCAGCTGAGTGCAGCTTCCCAGCCTCGGGTCACCTGCCCACGCCCCTCGGAGCAAAGGGTCTTGCTCACTGTAAAGGACCAAGGAAGTCCAGTTTCCGAGAGAACCCACGGCCTAGAGATGTCCATGCAGATTCAGCTTAGGGGCAAAATGAGTGACCGTTTTTCCAAGATGACCATTACCCACCTGCAAGAAGACCGTTCTTCCTTCGTAGTAGAACTAAACTCAGGAGCCAGGTCCTTGTCTCCTTACAAGGGCAGCGTGTAGAAGTCAGTGCTGTGCTTATCCATCAAGAGTCACACTTTCTCTACAGCGTGTGCATCCTTGGCTCCTGTGACATGTACCGGAAGATGAAAGGACTATTACACAACTCTCAAAAGACATGTGGCGACAGGAATTTAAGTTGGTTCTGCAAAGAACCATCCATGTGCCCATTATTTCAGTTCTAAAGAAACCGTGGGTATAAAGCCTGGAGTCGTAGTGGCGCCTTGTGCTCGGAGGGCTGCAGGTCCCGAAGGACAGCGGGTCACAGCGTCTCAGAAGCCTGAGGTGGAAGGCGGGGGCGTGAGTAGCAGCAGGCAGAAGAACTCACGGGGTGGGCCAACTCCCTCCTGCGCTCACCTCTCCGCTGCTCCTGCTCCTGCGGAAAGTTTTCCCTGGTATGGAAAAGGAGCTGTTAAAGAGTATCGTATATTCTATAAATATGCATCCATTCATTTATGCATGTTTATATCAATATGCACTCGTTTATGCATGCATATGTTACATAAACACATTTTCTTGTATTTAAAAGTGTCTGGTACAAAATTGGCACTGAAAAATGATAACTTTTATGTACTTTTAAAATGAAAGCAAACATGACCAGATGAGAAAAATCACAGTTCACCCACAGCGAGGGCAGGTGTGTGCCAAGGATGAGAAGTAAAAAATGTTTTGCTTACTTGACAAGTCGTCGGGACAAAATACTCAGACAAAAGCAAGTTAAGGGGGAGGGGCTTCATCCGGGCCGCAGTCGGAGGATGCCGTCCGTCCTGGTGCGGAGCGAGGCAGCAGGATCCTGAGGCAGGTGGTCGCCCAGTGGCGTGGTCAGAAGGCAGACGGCCCTGAGTACAGCTCTCGGCTCTGACACTTCATGAATTCTCACTGCCATCCAGGACCCAGCCCAGGGATGCTGCCACTCCTACAGGGGGTCTTTCCACATCAAAAATTCCCCACGGGAAGGTCCGCCTACCTACCTGACCTAGACAATTCCTACCGGGAGGCTTGTCTTCTAGAAGATTCTGGATTCTGTCAAGTTGGCAATCAAGGCTAGCTCTCATCTAAAAAACAAAACAAAACAACACTCTTGTCCCCTGGCTTTGCGGGGGAAGCAGGAAGTGCTTAGGGATGAGAAGCTCCCTTGCCAAGTCCTTTTGCTGCCCAGATAATGTTTCCCTTTCTGTGAGCCTCAGTTTGTATCATTCGCAAGCTCTTCCTTACCAGGAAGTGGGGTCTTGTGTCGCCCTGGAACAGGTGAATTTCCGCAGGACAGGGCAGCTTCTGGCCCTTGGGGTCTGGCTGATGGTTGCCTGGCAACCTGGAAGGAGCCCTGGTGGGAAGCTGAGCTCACCGCTTGTCTTCACATTGATTTTTAAATTGTCCATTAGTTTATTCATAAGGGAACACTTTTTTTGCCAAGGGCGAAATGGCACAGTCGGAGGACTTCATCCGAGGTGCCCCGCCTTTCTCTTCCGTCCTTTGTTTACCTTTAAGGCAGAGAACTTGCTGGCTTCTTTTAACTTATTTTTTCTCTGACACTTTATAAATATGAGTTCTCGCCTTATTCTTCAATCCCCACCCCTCCCTCCGCCTCACTTCATACTGCCTCCTTTCCAGCCAGTCTCCCTTTTGGCCTGTGTGACGCACCAGGGTTTCACATCTGTGATGTTGGTACTGCCAGGCGCCGGGGCCCAAGTACTTGGTGGGGCGTAGATGACTGTCAGTGGGTAAATCGCTGAGTGAAGACGCTCCCTTCCCCTGTCGGGCATTAGCCTTCCATGGTCGCTCAGGGAGGTGCAAACGTTTGCCTTCTTTTGAGACTGGAGAGGTCTAAAGACACAAGGTTTTGAAAGCAAAAGGAGACCCTGGAAGAATTTCAAACACGGGACAAGGAAGGAAATAAACGATGTTTAAATTGCAGGAAAAAAATCTTAAAAATAACGAGTCTCACCACAGCGTGTGTGACTATTCATTAAATGTGATAGGCATTACAGTGATTCCAAAGGCATGCTGGGAGGAAACGTTCCAAGACGTTTGCGAGAGCCATGGAATGATATAAAATATGTGTGTTAGTTTCACCTTCCTGGTGCTGACCAAGCACAGGACCAAGAGCCCCTGGGAGCAGGAGTCTTTTCTTGATTATAGTTCTTGGCTGCAGTTCATCAGCTTGGCGGGGCGTTCACACCACACCAGGACCCAGGGGGCTGAGCACATCACATCCACAGAGGCCAGAGAGAGACACACTCCCTCCCTGCCAGAGGACTGTAGACCAAGCTGCTGACGAATGCCACAGCACCAAACCAGCTTGCTCTGCTGTGCCCGCCTGCCAGGCAATGCCCCGCCCATTAGAGACTGGGATCTTCCCACGTCAGTTAGATCATCTTCTGCAGGCTTGATCAGGGCCTGGCTTAATTAAATAATTCTTTTTAAAATTTTTTAATTATTTATTCAATTGTGCGTGTGTGCGCATGTGTGTATGTGTGTCTGTGTAGAACCACGGGCGAATTCAGGAACCACCATGGACCACCTCCACTTTCTCCTTGTTTACTCTGCCCGGGATTCACAGGCTCCGCCCTACCAGGACCAGAAGCGCAGGCCGCCCCTGCTTCTGCCCGGCGTCTATATGTGGGGTCTGGGATCTGAACTCAGGACCTTCCTCCTGCAAGGCAGAAACTTAACCCCTGAGCCACCTCTCCAGCCCCTAAATAATTCTTTATAGGTGTGTCTAACTTCTCAGCCCCTATCCAACAGGCACAGGATTCAAACTCACAACCTCTGATGGTGACGGAGCTGTGCGTACATTTTACCAGCACAGCTGTGGTTCATGGCTAGATTCGGATCCAAAAATCAAAGCTGACTTCCAGGAAGTGATAAATGAAAGAAATATATGAATTCTCCCCATATCCTTTCATGAATCCTCTGTGCTTTGAACATTAATTTTTGCCTGCACACGCTATCCAGTCTTTTTTTCCAAAATAACATCTCACCTTTCCTCAGTTGAACTGCAGGACCAATTCAACGTCGTGCTATTGATCACACCAAAAAGGAACATCTTAAGGTCTCCCTTCCAATCATAGGGGATCTTTTGAAGCTTTTAAAGAATCTTCCATTGGTCGCCCCCAATATGCACCTGCGCCTGAAGTGTGGGTCTAGGTAGACCATGGCTCTGCTTCTACGTACAGTTAGCCCGTTCATCTCTTAGTACACTTAGCCATACAAACACCCATTTGGAAAGCTGGGGAAATAGAGGCAGAATAGCAAGGTTTGGAAAGAGTCTGCAGTCAGGGACAGCCTCCAGTCTGCCGTGTGCCAAGTCACTCCACAGCCTTGGGGGAATCCGACTTGCTTCTGGCATCTCTTTTGTTCACTTTTTCCAGGGATCTGAATTCAGGGAACATTGAATTCTTGTTATGGGTGCAGTCGTAGTGGGATCGGCTGGTCTCTGCGCATCTGACCTTTCGAGCACAGGGACCTGCAGGAGTAGGTCGCTGCTTAGTGCTTCTGCCTCAGCGCCAAAGCGGCAGTAGATAAGCCCCGGCTCAGGGCTGGGCATGAAAAGATGCCCACCCGTTCCAAGGCCGTGCAAATCTCAGCACCCTTGGCCAACATGGACGTAGCTGGTGGAACTGAGGCGTGGAGTTAGGGAAGACGCTTCGAATACAAAGAAACATTTGGAGAGTGTTCCTTCTCTAAACTGAGCTGATAAATTTGCCAGTTCCGTATTTTCCTTCCTCGTGGCCACTTCACCCCGTCTCTTGTGCTGGCAGACCCCTCTTTTCTCTCACCCATGAAATGGTACACTAGGCTCATAAACTTGGGCTGCTCCGTAGCCGTGAGAGGAGGGGAGACTGAATATTCCCACTGACATCACCCTTACAGATAAAGTGAAGAAAAAGCATTCAAATGAGGCAGCTTTAGAGAATTCAGCATGGCTCTTTCTCTAAAATTTCTTGGCACCTGTTTGGAAGCAGCTGGCTTGGCCCAGGGTCACACCTGGATCTAGCTTGGAGGCAGCTGGCTTGGCCCGGGGTCACGTTCTCACTCTGATTTTGCCTTTACACTGCAGCCGCTTTCCATGTCTGATCTCCACACTCAGAGGCACAAATGCTCTCAAGCATCCTCCACATGTATGCACATACATGTGGACATAGACACACTCCCTATACATGCATGAAAATAGACAAAAAAAAAGAATGAGATTAAGTCAAGCATATCAGTTGTTGTAAAAAGAGACAAAAGATCCAAGTAAGACTTTGAACATGGGAGATCTAGCCCCTCATGGTTCTCTAGTGCTATGAGTCCGTTTCCAGCTGCCTACTTCTCTTGGAGGCTCCCCAGCCCCTCATGACTCCAGTGCCGTGAGTCTGTTTCTTGTTCCTTGCTCCTCATGAATTCCATGCCTAGGCACTGTGAGTTCTCATGGGCTCCCTAGCCCCTCAGGGCACTCTAGTGCCATGAGTTCTGTTTTATTTCTGCTTCTCATGGAAGCGTCCTAGCTCCTCATGGCACTCCATGTCTGGAGTCCGTGAGTTCCAACCTTTCTCTTCTCTAATAAACTCTACCTTAATCCTCTAAAAAAAAGACTTTGAACATATAGTCATTATATGTATGTGTATGTGTGTATCTTTTTAAAGATTTAATTAATTAATTAATTAATTATTGTGTGTATCAGAGTACACTGTATGTCCCTATGGAAGACTAACAGTGATTCAGGAATTATCCTGGACTGCTTCTACCTCCTTTTTTTGTTTTGTTCTGGGATTTCCCAGGCTCCACCCACTAGGGCCAGAAGTCCAAGTCGCCATCACTTCTGCCTGGCATTTTTACGTGGACCTGAGATCTGAACTCAGGACTTTCTGCTTGTGAGGCAGAGTCTTAAGCCCTGACCCATCTCTCCGACCCCATAAATATCTTTTATATACAGTCATTAAAAATTTCTTTGGACCTTTTTACATTTTGAAAGTGAAAACTAGGAAAAGGTATCTACACTGCAAGCAGAAGCAATGTCAACTATCAATCACACTTCATAAAATGAGAAAAGCATTTGAACATTTGACATAAGTAATTCCTTTCACCTTAGAAATGCTGTTAAAACACACACATGACCAGCGACCTCTGAGCCTTGTTGAACATTAGAGACATTTTTTTTGTCACGGGTGGAGTTCATGTGGCTATCTCGCTTCTCCAGGATGGTCAGGGGACTGGCAATGGTTCTGCCTCGCCGGGAACCTCCCACACAGTTCCAAAATGCTCCGGGTTTCTACAGGAAATGGAGTGCAAAATCACAGCCGAGGGACCCACATGGAGTATCTGTCTTCCCTGCCGCATACGCCGCACCTAGGGCTGGAGCGCAGAATCCCGGGCGTCCCTGAGATGGTCACTGCTTGTTGAGGTGCAGAGGCGTCGGGAAAGCACCCCACACCCTCAAATGTCCTGCCCTGCTCCTCTCATGAGACTGATACCTGGACCTCTGAAGACCCCTCCAAATGTGATTTCACGTGCTCACAGGAGCGGCGATGCTTAAGAAATGTCCAGCGCCCCAGCATGTGGGAGCCCCAAAGGTCACTGCAGAGTGAGTGAGCAAGTGGGGTTCCAGAGTCAGGGAGCAGGACAGAGCGAGGAACAGCTCTGCTGGGCCAAGTGGGGGGACCACTGGGTGACCACCGAGATGACCCGTCCATTCAAGCCCTTCGTGGAGGTGGGCTTCCTCTTCAGACTCCATCTGAATATCTCTTGCCATCTTTGAATACTTGATGTCTGCCTTATTTCTGCACCAGGTGAATGTGAGAGTCAGCTCGCGGTATATGTGACCACCCTGAATGCTGCCAGGCAGGACGCAATGCCTCAAACCCTGGCCATGCTTTGCTCTACATTTTCAAACACTGTGGTTTTCACATGCCACCTCGTCCAAGCCCCCTACACACGCCACCTCGTCCAAGCCCCCTGTGAGTCAGTGGAGTATGCTCAGGACTGACGCATGTGCACTGAGCTCCAGCTGCCCCTCCGCTCTAAGCTTTGTGGGTCAGGGCTCGTGGCTGCTCCATCTATGTCCCCCACCAGGGGAAACCAGGCTGACAGATGCGCTGTTGGACTCGGAGACACACGACGAAATCAGGTCACAGCTCCTGGCTTCTTGCGACTTCAAATTTCAATAATCTTGGTGATTCTCCAAATTTCAACAAGGCCAGTTGGAAATTGATTTTGAAAATAATTTGACTCCACGGCTATTGCTTAAACTCCATTATGCCCGTGAGTTACATGTGAAAACGGGTCATCTGCTTATTCGTGTCTCGCTGTAGTAACTTCATCAGCATAGATTGTCCCCCATGCGCCCTGTTCTGATTCAACAATCAACTTTCAAGTCTCTTCTGTTGAGAGGTCTGAGCCGCTCCCGAGAGCGCAGGGCCTGAAGGATTGGGGGCGCAGCTTCTCTTCTTAGACAAACAGTCATTGTGATCTTGGTGTATGAGAGCCATCTTGAGATAGCTATGTGTGCAATGTTGATGTTTTACCAAACACCAGAGGATGAAATGTGGCAAAACGCAACATGCGTGAGCAATGAGCAGAAGGGAGGAATGGCCGGAGAACTGACTCTTGACAGCAGCGTAATAGTGCCGCACGATTCTCACCATGGAAAATATAAATGAGTCCTCAGGAGCTGTTGATGTGGGGGAGTAGAGTGTCCCCACCCCTTATCAGGAAGATTCCTGGAGGCCCAGCATCCAGAGCACAGAGGATGTGGGCATGCCAGGTCATCCCAGTATCTGCTGACCCCTCCTTAGCTGACCCCAGGGGCTACTGTCTCCGCAGAGGCCCAGCCCTTCAAGGCAGGTGTGGACCCAGCAGAATTTTCGCCCACTAGCCATGTCTTTATTATCGACCCAGCCAGCTCTTTAGCTTTCTTCCTGACTCTAGGCTCCCTGGTCACCTCATTATAATTATGCCAATCATTTTGGGATGACAGAGCTTCCTGTCTTCTCCCTCCACACACGCAGGAAGGAATGACCAGCCAAGAGGCGCCGGAAGCGTCTTTGACCACCGTGCATATCACTGTTATACCTTGATTTTCTTGATCCTGGAGAAAGATCTCAGCAGGGAGTGAATCCATTCAAAATAGCTCTGAAATCCACGAGAGAGACGCCGCTGGGCTCTCTGTGTCTGAAAAGACTTGTGTCCAAAGGAGAAACTAGAAGAACACAGCAAGATGTCCCCTGGCACCCATCCTGTCTGTGCCATCCAATAAAGAGACCACTTTAGCTCAGCCCTGAGTCTTAGTTTTTTTATCCATAAAATGAGGCTGATGGTTGCTGCGTGTTCATTCATGGGGCTATAGTATTAAACTGCTTGCGGAGAAGCGCCCAGAAACCCCAGAGCATGACACGAATGCATGTCTGGGAAAGAACTGTAGGGGTGTCAGTCATAGAACCAGGTAGGGTGGTGCACAAGGCAAAGGAGACGCTCTTCTTGTAACTGGCTCCTGTCCTCCTCCATGCACATACCCCCTCATGCACAAATACACACTCATGCATGCGAACACACACATATGCACTGACACAGTCATGCACGCACACACACACTCTCACATACACTATCACACATACACTCATGCACACAAACACTCTCATGCACGCTCACACTCTCATGCACGCTCACATACACTCATGCACGTACACACATGCACACAGATGCATGCATACTACTTATGCATGTACACACTCATGTATGAACACACACGTGTGCATGTACACATTCATGCACACACGTGCACACACATACTTGTGTACATACCCACACACTCATGAAGGTATGCACCCATGCACACACACGTGCACACACACACTTGTGTACATACCCACACACTCATGAAGGTATGCACCCATGCACACACGTGTGTACCTGCACATGTGTGCACGCACATGGTCGTGCATACATGCACACACATGCACACTCATGAATACACACACTCATACACAGGTGCACACATGCACACGCATACCTCCCTGTTACCCTCACACAGTAGTCGGCACTCTGCCCTGACCCCACCTAGCTCTAGACACCTCCTGCTAACTGAGACCCCAGGTAAAGCCCCCACTGTGTTAAGCTGCAAGGCTGATTGACTGACTGGAGCGTCAGCCATGGTGGAGAGCCGGGATGTCACAGGCTTCAGTCCCCTGGAAACTTCTGTTGCCTGTGTGTGTGGCTGCGCATCCTGTGGCCATCAGGCAAATCCTTCTGGCATGTGGAGACAGCTCCTGGTGCCCACTAGCCAAGAACTAAGACTTGTCGCATCACACGCGGAGCTGAGAGCTCCCTGCTGGGCTGGATCCGCCTCATGCGCCTGCCAATGTGTTTGAAGTGTCTTGACTTATAACTTTCTTAGATCACTAGAAAAGCTTGATGAAATCATTACCTCTTTGGAACATGGAATTGGGGGTAACCTAAATCTGTGTCCCAGGGCCCGGGTCACATGAATAAACAAATGATTCTTTGAAGTGAGAATTGCGTTTGTTTTTGTTGCATCAACACCCCTTTCTGACCCAGTGTCTGTCCCTAGCTGCAGCCCCTGGGCCCCTCCTCATGTCCTGACTTGGGCAGCCCTGGACTCGCTGCTCTTCAGTACCAAGCACAGGCCACCTTGGCCGGGGGCTCACCATGCGCACACGCTGGGTGACAGTCACCAGTGACAGTAGCGTAATGTTTCTGGTGGAAGTTACCAGAAAGAATCCTCATTTTCTGTCTCTGCAGAGGATGGCCCATGACAGTCACACTTCCGCTTTGAGTGAGGGAGTTTATTGCCTGCGTAGCAAGCAAAGGAGAACAAATGGCAAGTAGGGAAGAAAGAGGGACAGAGAGAGAGAGAGAGGGAGGGAGGGAGGGAGGGAGGGAGAGTTACGTCCTCAGGGGTCCTGGCAGAGCAGTTCGTGAACAGGCTGCCCACCAGTTCAGACCCGAGCGTGTGGTCACTAAATGTCCTCCGAGACCGCGTGCTTGGTGATAGGCTGGTCCCCACCATGGGCACTTTCACAGCACGGGACGCACAGTCGCTGTGCCTTTAGCTCTGGGAAGGTTCTGGAATGCTTTACCACCCAGCCGGGCTCCCAGACTGTTTTTACGCCAACGCTTCACCCTCTGTTCTCGAGGACGTAAGTGGTTTCCTGTCTCCTTCTCCTTCCACAGAGCTCGGGTGTGAACTCGGGAGGATCCTGCGTCCAGGGCCAACTTCTCCGTGAGTCTAAGCGGCATGTGGCAGCCTTGAGGGGCTGAGGCTGATTCAGCAGCTACACAACAGTGCGCCGCCAATGTTGAAGTGGCCGGCTCGAGACCACGGGCCTCGCTCCTCACATAGAAGGCTCCTCAGACAGAAGGTGTCTAGATGCCAAGGTCGGGATGTTCCCACGAAGCTCATATACAAGCAGGAAAAGGGGTCGGTGAGCCAGCTCAGTGGGTAAGGCGCCTGCTTGCAGACTTGGCGACCTGAGTTCGATCCCCTTCTGGTACACGCATGTGCCTCTCTCGATCTCTCCAATAAATCAAATATTTAAAAAGAAGAGAAGAGGCTCCTATGAATTCTTAGTCTATATTAGTGCTTAGATGTAAAAGAAACGGGCCCGCATTTGCTTACCCGACAACCACCAGCATGAAGAACGTCCTCTGCGTATTCCCAAGGACATACACGGCCGTGGGCTGGGGGCGTGTTCTGGGGCAGGACTTCAAGGCAGCTTTTGTGCTGCTACTTTACAGGCCTTGGTGTGGATTTGAAAGTCTCCTCCTTTGAAAGTAACCCAGAAACAATGAAATCACAGCTTTGATGCTCCATCAGAGCGCCCCATGACATGCGGCCAAACGCCTCAGTGCTAAGCACACATCATTCATTGGTGCATCTGCTTCCCAGGGGAGTCATGGTTCAGGCCATGATGCTCTGGATCCACCAAAACAAGTCGTCTTCAGCTATTAAATAGACTCCCTTCCCCCTCCTGCCCCACTGCCCTCCTTCTCTTTCTTCCCTTTCCTCTGCTCCTTCCTCTTCTCCCTATTAGCTCACATCCTCCCCTCTCTCCTCCCGGATCCAGGCCCCCCACCCCCTTGCTTTGTTCCTTGATTCAAATGCATGACACTGAACGCTGTTGCATCCTGCTCCTTTAGGCCTGCACGAGGTATTCGTATAGAATACGGGAAGCACAGAGAGCTTCTAGCTGGACGTAGGACCCACCCCAGGAGCACAGGGCCAGTGTCCTGCAGTGGGAATCAGAGTGGACCCCAGGGAGTGAGAGGAGGAAGGAGCCGGCCCTCGGAGACAAGGAGGCAGCAGAACTTTAGCATCCTGGGTATCGGTCAGCTCAGCTGCGAGCGCTGCGTTCAGAACCTTTTCTCAACAGGCAGCATCACAGAAAGGGGCGGCCATCCCCCAGGTCAGAACCACAAATTAATTAGAAAGATTTTAACATAGCTCACTAATCCACCAGGACTATAAACATAGCACTTTTAGACTGTAACTTTCAATCCTTGTCCCCATAGATGTTAGAAGTTATCTTAAAAATATAAATACATTGAATTTTATTAATTCTAAAAGTCCAAAATTAAAACTTTCTATAATTCAATTTAAAATGTCAGGCGTTAGAAGTTCAATTATTAAAATGTTGCAACTGAAAGTCTTTCTTTAAAATAGCCCAAATCTGGGGCTGGAGAGGTGGCTCAGGGGTTAAGCCTCTGCCTTGCAGGCGGAGGGTCCTGAGTTCAGATCCCCCACATATAGACTCTGGGCAGAAGCGGGGGCGGGCTGCGCTTCTGGTCCTGGTAGGGCGGAGCCTGTGAATCCCAGAGCAGAGTAAACAAGGAGGAGGTGGAGGTGGTCCATGGTGGTTCCCGAATTCATCTGTGCTTCTACACACACATACATACATACACACACATACATACACACATGCATACACGCACAATTGAATAAATAATAAATAATAATAAAGAAAATATTAAATATCCCAAATCTTTTAACTGTAGGAGTCTATCAAGTAAAAATAAGTTAAATACTCCAACACAGATAAAACATCAAAATAGAAGCATCTTGACACAATAAGAAAATATCAAATTAGAATCAAGTTCAGCAAATCAAATACCACACCCTATACTTCAATGTCCATCTTCTGTTGTTCATCATGTAGTCAAGGTGGCTCGAAGATTCGAGGCATTCCCAGTCCCTGTTCACAGCACAAAATTGTAAAAGCGGAGTTCCTCTGAACTAGGCTGAATCTCCACTCGCAGCCATCCTCAGCATACATCCCACGGTTCTGGCATCTCCCACAGCACTCTGGGTTCACTTGGTGCCAAGCTTTTGCTGCTCTCCACGAACCTTGTAATCATACACCAAAGCCAGTACCACCTGAGGGACACCAGCAGAGTCCACAGAGAGATTGAAATATAGCTTGGTCCACTTGAGCTACAGCTGTACCAACTTTAGCGTGCTAACTCTGGAAAAGCCCCTTTCTAGGCAGCTGAAACTTCCAAAGGGCAAGAAATGGCTTCAACTTGGGCTTTTGACCCCTGAAGGAATTCAGGTTTATAAGCCACAAAATTGCCATATAGTGGAATTCATGTTTTCCACCATCCCAGTGCAAGTCACTAGGTGTTCCTTCATTAATACTCATTTCTCCAATGTCAGTAGCTATTCTGCTGCCTGCCCTTTCCACATCCAGAGCTTCACAGCCATAAACACAGCTTTCCTCCATCAAGCAAACGAGTCCATCATGTCCAAATTCAGATTCGCCAAAATCCTTGTTCCCCTCATCACAAATTTGGCCCAAACAATCCATAATTTTCTCAGCACTGCCATTATCCAATTGGCCCACTAAACTCTAAAGAATGGTATTTGTAATCCACAATGTGAAAATCTTCAAACATTTCCAACTTTGTCCAGCAAAACTGTTCAAAAGCTACAAAATCCACATAGTCAGATTTATCATCAACACCCCACTCCTGGTACCAAATTCTGTAGCAGACAGCCTGCATGGCTGCTGATAAATGACCATCAAATGGCTTAAGAGAACAAGGGTTTATTCTGTCTTATGATTCCTGGTTACAGTTCTCAGTCTAGTTTGACAGGAGAGCACACACCAACACCAAGGCCGAAGGAACTGGCCACACCATCTCTACACAACAGCTGAGAGAGGGACGATCCTTAGTTGCCAGACCAGCATGTCTGGCCAAGTAAACAGAAGGATGCCAACTAGTCCCACCCACTATGGGCTGGGCCTTCCCCACCAGCTAGACAATCTCTTGCAGGTTTGCTCTGGGCCCAACTCAACCACTAATTCTCTACAATTGTTCCCGAAACTCAAACCCTCAACAGTCAAGTTGACACCTGTGCTTGACCATGACAAGTGAGAAGAATTACATATGGCCTTTATCCTGAGGTCCAGTACTGACCAGGTATCTCCCCATCACATGGAGGTCACCATGTTAGGGTTAAGATACCAAACTGCTTCTTGCCTGGAGTCTTTTATACCTAAGAAGACATTTTTAGCTAATGGAGGAAAACATTGCACTTCAAGTTGTGCCTGAAGTTGTGCCTGTGTTGACTTCCACAGGTCCTTAGGCTGTGATCTGGGTTTCACATGTTTTGGTTTATAATCCTGTCAATTTTTATAAGAAATAAGCACATTTTAGCTTGTTTAACCTGTCAACTTAGGTTAAAATGGGAAAGAGGTGGCTGCCTTGAAAAGTTTCTTCCCTCCCTCCCTCCCTCTCCTCCTTCCCTCCCTCCTTCCCTTCCTCCCTCCTTCCTTCCTTCCTTCCTTCCTTCCTTCCTTCCTTCCTTCCTTCCTTCCTTCCTTCCTTCCTTCCTTCCTTTCTTTTCTTTCTTTCTCTCATAAGTTAACGTAGCCTGTGATTATTTGTTCTCGCCCCGTAGCTTCTACAGTGTTCCTTGGTACTGTGTAAGCTATCCAGCAAGGAGGAAGCTCTCAAACTAGTTTTGATGGTGTATTTTGCCAGTGTTCTGTGATCCATGTGTGTTGCATCTTCAGTAATAGGGTCTTACTGACAGTTTTTTGGAGAGCAAGCAAGAGCCATGGCAAAGGCCTATAATGTTTGGGGAGCGTTGAGACTTCTGTGACCACAGCCTATCAGAAAGTGTCACATTCCTGCCACTTGTAGTATAGTTTTAATTGTCACTGGGTTCTAAGTAGAGCAGCTCAGGGCATTTTTTGTTTTGCCCTGTTTTCCTCTCTCGGTGCTCCTCTGCATAGGGACTGTCCATTCTTGTTCCCTTTTTTAAAAAAAAAGAGATTTTTTTGACATATTAATAACATAGGAGATTCCTGTGGAGTTACATCCTGCAATCTTAGGTTATTTTCTCTAGATCCCTCTGTCTCTCCTATATCTCATACACTCCCTCCCTCCTACCTAGTATTTTTTTCCATCATTCCCTCCCTCACCCTACTTGTCATGGTAACTTATATCTCCTCCTCAAAAAGTTTCAACCTAACTGTTCTGTCCCATTTTCCCACTCATTGATCTTTTTCGAATTCTCTGACTCTTACAGTAGTTCAAGCCAATAATTCAACAAGGAGATCAATGCTAGCATCTGCCTATAAGACAGAACATTGGCATTTGTTTTTCTGTGTTTGAGATACTTTAATATTACATCTTCCAGTACTATACATTTACTAGCAAATTCCATAATCTTTTCCTTCCTGATGGTTGAATAGTATTCTATTGTGCATATGCACCACATTTTCATTACCCATTCCTCAGTTGATGGACATGTTGACTGATTCTATTTTCTTGCTATTGTAAATAGAGCTGCAATGAACATACAAAACAAGTGTCTTTGTAATAAAATGTAGAGTCTTTTGGAATATTCCTAGAAGTGCTATAGCCGAGTCATATGATATTTCCATTTTTAACTTTCTGAAGAACTTCCACACCGATCTTCAAAGAGGCTGTACTAGTTTACACTCCCACCAGCAGTGAATAAGTGTCCCCTGTTCTCCACATCTTCCCAGAATTCTTGTTTGTGTTCTTGATCTTAACCATTCTGACTGGGGTAAGAGGGTATCGCAGGGTAATTTTAATTTGCATTTCTCTGATAATCAGGGAATTTGAGCATCTTTTAAGATATTTGTTCGACACTTCAATTTCTTTTTGAGTGAAGTCCCTGTTTAATTCCAGGGCTCAGTTTTTAGATGGGATGTTTGTTTTCTTGATATTTAGCTTTTTGAACTCTTTATATATTCTAGTGATTATTCCTTTGTCAAATTCATAGTAAGCAAAGATTTTCCTCCATTCCGCGGGTTTTCTTTTTACATAAATAACAGTTTCTTTTGCAGAACAGAAGCTTTTTAATTTCATGAAGTCCCACTTGTTGATTATTGGTCTTACTTCCTGATCATTTGAGGCTCTGTTTAGAACTTTTACCTAGGCCTATCAATTCAAATACACTTCCTACTCTTTCTTCTAACAGTTTAGGGTTTCAGGTTTAACACTGAGGTTTCTGATCTGTTCGCAATTGATTTTTATCTAAGGAAAGAGGTCACAGTCAATTTTTATTCTTCTACATGTAAATGTCCAATTTTCCCAACACCATTTGTTGAAGATGTCGTCTTTTTCACAGTCATATGTGTTTGGCACCTTCGTCAAAAATCAAGTAGCTATATGTGTGGGAGCTTATATCTGGGTTCTCTGTTGTAATCAATTGGTCATGATGTATCTGTTTTTGTGCCAGTACCAAGCTGTTTTTATTACTATAGCTCCATAGAATAGCTTGAAATCCAGTATCGTAATACCTCCAGCATTATTTTTATTACTTAAGATTGTCATGGCTAATCTGGGTTTTTTTGTTCTTCTATATGAATTTTGAGATTGTTTTTCCCAGTTCTGTGAAGAATTGCACTGGGATTTTGATTTGGATTGTATTGAATCTGTATATTGCCTTGGGTAGGATGGTCATTTTTGCAATATTAATCCTACTGATCCATGAACATGGAAGGTCTTTCCACTTTCTATTATCCACTTTAATTTCTTTCCACAGTGTTTTGCAGTTTTCGTTGCAGTTTTCTTTCATTCTCTTGGTTAAGTTTGTTCCATGATTTTTTTGAGGCTATGATGAATGGAATTTACTCTCTCATTTCTTTCTCAACTTGTTTGTCTCTGGTATATAAGAATGTTACCAATTTTTGTATGTTGATTTTTGCAGTCGGCCACTTTACTGAAATTGTTTATTAATTCAGATAGCTTCTTGGAGGAGTCATATGGTTCTCTCAAGTATAGAATTATATCATCCGTAAATGGGGATACTTCACCTTCTTCTTTTCCTATTTGTATCCCTTTATCTCCCTCTCTTGCCTTATTGCTCTGGCTAGGACTTCAAGCACAATATTGAACAGGAGTAGTGACAGTCGACAGCCTTGTCTCATTCCTGATCTAAGAGGGAGTGCTTCTAATTTTTCTCTGTTTAGAATGACATTTGGTTTAGCCTTGTCATAGATAGTCTTCATTATATTGAGATCTATCCCCTCCATTCCTGTTTTCTCCAAAGCTTTTATCATGAAAGGATATTGAATTTTGTCAAAGGCTTTTTCTGCACCTATGGAGAGGATCATATGATTTGTATTTTTGAGTCTGTTAATATAATGAATCATATTTCTTGATTTACATGTATTAAATCATCTTCACATTTCTGGAATGAACCCAATTTGATCATGATGTATGATCTGTTAGATACGCTTTCTGATTTGGTTTGCAAGTATTTATTAAAGATTTTTACATCTGTGTTCATTAGTGAGACTGGCCTTAATTCTCTTTCTTTGATGTGTATTTGTTTGATTTTGGAATCAGAGTAATATTGGCTTCATAGAAAGCATTTGGGAATGTTCCTTCTTTCTCTGTTTCATGGAATAATTCGAGGAGTAGTGGTGTTACATCTTCTCTGAAGGTCTAGTAGAATTCTGCACTGAATCCATCTGGTCCTGGGATTTTTTCAGTTGGAAGAGTTATAATTACCTTTTTAATTTCATCACTTGTTATTGGTTTGTTTAAAGTATCTATTTCACCTTGAGTCAATTTTAGTAAAGTCATGTGCATCTAGGAATTCATCCATTTCCTTTAGAATGTTCAATTTAAGGGAATATAAAATTTTAAAGTATGTCCTTATGGTTCTCTGGATTTCTCCCATATCTGCTGTGATATTCCCTTTTACACTTCAGGTTTTGTCAATCTGTGTGTTCTCTCTTCTTCTTTCGGTTAATGTGGCTAAGGGTATGTCAATCTTGTTGATCTTTTCAAAAACACCAGCTCTTTGTTTCATTGATTTTTTTTGTATTTTTTTTCAGTTCTAATTCATTGATTTCTGCTTGGATCTTGTATATTTCTTCCTGTGTGCTACTTTTGGAGTTGGTTTACTCCTTTTTTAAGGCTTTCAGGTGTAATACTAAATCATTTACTCACGATCTTTCCTTTTTTGTAATGTAGGCAGTTAGTGCTACAAACTTTCTTCTTAGTACTACTTTCAATGTGTCCCATAAGTCTGGGTAGGTTGTGTGTTCATTTTCATTGGCTTCAAGGACGTTTTCAAATTTTTGTCTTATTTCATTTTGGACCCATTGCTCATTTTAAAATATGTTATTTAGCTTCCATGGGTTTGTGTGGCTTCTGCTGTTTCCTTTGTTGTAGATATCTACCTTTATTCCATGGTGGTCAGGTAGTATGCAGTGAATGATTTCAATATTTCTGTATTTATAGAGGATTGATTTATATCCCAGCATATGATCTATTTTTGAGAATGTTACATGGGCTGCTGAATAGAATGTGTATTCTTTAGTGTTTAGGTGAAATGGTCTGTAAGGTTGATTTGATTTATGGTTTAATTTAACTCCAATGTGTCTCTATTTAGTTTTTGACCTGCTGACCTATCCGGTGCTGTGAAGTCTCTGACTATCACTGTGCTTGGGTTGATTAATTGTTTTGTCTCTTGTATTATCTGTTTGATTAATTTCGATGCTCCTACATTTGGTGCATATATGTTTAGGATTGTAAGATCCTCCCGCTGGAATGTTCCATCAACTAAGACATAGTATCCACATATTTCGTATGGTTTACTCTAGTTTGGAGTCTGTTTTATCTGATATTAAGATGGCAACTCCTACTCATTTCCTCTTTCCATTTGCCTGGGTACCTTCGACCATCCTTTCACTCTAAAAAGCGTCTGTCTTTCATGGTGAGGTGTGTTTCTTGGAGGAAGAGAATGGATATGTTGTGATGTTTGATCCAGGCTGTATGTCTGTCTCTTGCTTGGGGGATTGAGCCCACTGATATTTAAAGGTATGATTGAAAGGTGTTTAATGGATTCTGACTTTTCTTTTGATCTTCTGGTACTTGCATTTTTTAGTCCTTCATTCAGCTCTTGCATTGGTATTATTTATTCCCTTTAGCTTCTTTCATGTGTTTATCCTGCTCGTCCATCTTGTACATCCCTTCTAGTATTCTCTGTATCCCTGGCTTATTTGCCATATAGCCTTTTAGCCTGTTTCTATCAGGAATATTTTTCTTTTACCTTCTATGATGACTGGCAGTTTTGCTAGAGATAATAATCTGGTTGGCATTTGTGTTCATTCAGAACTTGAACCGTGTCTCTTCAAGCCCTCCTAGCTTTTATCGCTTGTATTGAGAAGCCAGCTGTTATTTGATGGGAAAGCCTCTGTACGTGACTTGTTCCTTTGTCTCGCAGCTCTTAAAGTCTTGTCTTTACTATATGTATTGGGTATGAAGTTTATCATATGCTGTGGGTTGTTTCTTTTGTCCTGAGTATTTGGAGTTCTATATGCCTCTTGAATCAGGATGGACATCTTTTTTAGGTCAGGGAAAATTTCCTCTATTATCTCATTAATTATGTATAGTGGATCTTCCTCTTGTGTGTCTGTCTCTGGGATACGCATGACTCACATATTGGGCCTTTTGAATGTGTCTCAGAGTTCCTGTACGTTCCATTCAAGTGTGTTTTTCAATTTCTCAGTTTCTCTGATTGACTTATCAACCTCTCCAATCTTATCTTCCAGTTCCGAGACTGTCTTCTGCATAATCAGTTCTATTTTTGAGACTCTTGGTTTGGATTTCTTACTACACTGTTTACATTTTTTAGTTCCAGTGTTATTTCAGCCTGGACTTTTTTCAGTGTTTCATGTTTGTTTGCAGATCACTTGGGTTTTTTCAGTGTTTCTAGATCTGTTTTCAAGTTCTCTACTGTCATTCCTGTTATGCCTTGTTTGTTTGTATTTTCTGGGTTTTCTTTCCTGAGTTAAAATTTATTTAGGCATTTATCTATGTCATCTTGGAGCTGTTTGAACATATTTTTGAATGATAATGATAATTTCTGAAATTCATTATCTTGATTTTTGCTCTTTGAGATACCTCCTAATGGGCTATTCTTTGTGGGAGCTGAGGCTATGGGATTGGCTTGGGGGGAGACATGTTTTCGTGGTTTCTTGTGTTTTTTCTATTTTCTTTTGTGATATTGGCATCTGGAATTAGATTGTTGTTTGTTTTTTTAAGTTTATTTTGTTATTTTGCTTATGTCTACTGACCCAGTTAGTATTTCTGTTTGTATAGGCTGTTTTTAGGCGGGTAGATCTTGATTGTAGTTCTATTTGAAGTCTCTGGGTACTGATTCTTTGGTGAGATGGTTGTCTTTTATCTGGGATGCTATTTTTCAGCACTTGGATGATGGTTATAACATCTCTGTTTTGCTTTGCGTTACTTGAAACAAATGTTTGTGCCTTCTCTTGAGACAAAGGGTAGCAATTCCAGGGTTCTCTGGCTGTAGAAGCGTGTTGTTGCTTCTCAGATGAGTTTTCTGAAGTGACAAATATGCTGTCTTTTGGACCTTTTTTCTCTTTATTCTTGAAGTTTGGTGTTGCATTGAATCTTCTACCTGGATTTAGTGTGTGTGTGTGTGTGTGTGTGTGTGTGAGAGAGAGAGAGAGAGAGAGATTAGCGGGGGAATAGAGGGAAGAAGAAGGGCAAGGGGTAGGCTGCTGGAGTGTGGCAAGGCTGGGGGTCACTTCACCTTAGCAGTGGGGACCATGCAGCCCAGGGGATCCAAGTCAGGTGAACTTAGATGACGATTTTGAAATGTATCTTCATGAGCTGGGGAGATGCTCAGGGGTTAAAGCCTTTGTCTCACAAGCATAAAAACCTCAGTTTAGATCCCAGATCCCGTGTAAAAGTGTCAGGGGGATATGGCTGTGGTCCTAGAAGACAGAGCCTGGGAAATTCCACAGCAAAGCAATAAGGAGGTGAAGCAATCTAGGATGATTCTTGATGTCACCTTCCACGGCACTCACACACACACACACACACATTCTCAAATGTCTCTTGTACACATGCCCCCACACACGTACACCCACCCACATACAATGCACATACACACATAAACACCACACATACAGACACACACACAGTTACACACTCATACAGACATACAGACACACATACTCATAGACACATAGTCAGATACATACGCACACTCACACGCACACACTCTCAGACAGACACTCATACACAGAACACACAGACACACTCACACACAGAGACACACACATACACTCACACACACAGACACACATACACACATAAATACACACACAGACACTCACACATACAACAGACATACACATATAAATACAGACACACAGTAACACACACACACTCACAGAGGAATGCATCTTTGCTAGAAGAGGCAACTCAGAAGGAATTGTCATTTTTCAACCTGAGAAAGAAAGGACAGGCAGGCAGCACTCACTCAATTCTTTCGGAACTGTAATGACTTCAGAGGCGCAGAAAAATAAAGTCAGGAATCCTATAGGCCACTTGGGAAACACAAAGTCTCTGAGAATGTGCACATTAAACTCCTACTGATTAAAAAATCGAATTGGCATAGATAATAGTAGTTTTCCTTATGTTTCATACATAGATGTCATAGACCCTCGCTCTCAGCAACTCCGTGCTCCCTGTCCCTCCTCCCTCATACTATCCCTCCTTTCCTCTCATACTCAGCCTTGTCGTTTTTCATCATATGCACACATGCACATACACACACGTGCACATATACACAGGCACATGTACACACACAGGCACACACTCTACATTCTATGTGAGGTCTTTTATCTCTCCTCTCTCATCTCCCTCTCCTGTCCCTCTCTGCTCCCTCCCTGTTGAAATTTCTGCTTAATACTTGTAAAACTTGCAGGTGAGCAGGTTTGAACATATAGATCATAACAGACATGCTTAGCATGCAGCAGAAACAGAATGTGATGACAGAGTTAATCTGGGAAAGTCACAATGTCAGCGGAACTGCTTAAATATCTAAATGTTCCCTGGGAACAGGAGTGCGTGGGAGCGGACTGCGCAGCTCCTGCAGTGCTGTTGGGGGTATAGTGGTGGTGGTTAAGGTCGATGCGGACCTGCCTCGGGTCACGCTAATGGCAGTGGAGGTGGACACAGACTTCCTCCATCAGATCCTGCCGCTGGTGGTGAAGGTCAACGCAGGCGTCCTGCGCTGGGTCACGCTGATCAACTTCCTGCGCTGGGTCACGCTGATGAACTTCCTGCGCTGGGTCACGCTGATCAACTTCCTGCGCTGGGTCACACTGATGAAGGTGGTGGCCCGGCAATGTGTGCTGCTTACATTGGGATAATTGCTGGTAGTAGCAGAAGACATGATCTCACATCTTCCTGTTTTTTCTATTCTACGCGACAGTCTTGTTTTCCTCCGTACTTGGCTTCCACAGCAGAGCTAATAGTCGAGGTGTGGGTTCCACAGGCCATTTGCTGTGGGCATAAAGGGCGTTTTTCCTGTGGTTTCCTGGTTTCTGCTGCTGATTCCCGGCTGGGGCGTGATGTCCCCTCCCCACTGCTGTGGATTTTCCATGGTCTCACAATGTGTTGTCCGGACATCGAGTATTGACGATTCCCCAGGCTCGGCCACCATAAGATGGACCCCTGTCCAGTGATCAGACTGGCTCTATATATAGATCACACATGACTTCCACATGACCAGTTTGTCCCAGATGCAGAAGCATGACACAGTTGTAACCTCCCATGAGACTGAGAACATGTCTCCAGAGGGAAGTGATTGAGGAGAACAATGGGGGCTGAGTTCCCTGGCGCCTCCAGCTGCCTGTAGGCACCTTCATGCATGTCAATGTATGCACATGAGTGTCTGTGTATATCTGTATGCATGTGTGCATGTTCATGTGTATGCCTATGTGTGAATATGTATGTGTGTGTGTCTTTGTGTGCACATGTGTTCATGTGTACAAATGTGTGCATGTGTGTCTTTGTATATATGTATATTCATACATTCAAGGGTACACGTGTGTGCACCTGTTCACATAATATTTGTGCTTTTGTATACATGTGTATGAATTCATGTATATGCATGTAGTCATATGTATGAGTGTCTCTGTGTGTGCATGGGTATGCATGTGCACATATTTGTGTGTGGATATGTGTACATGCCTGTATGTGCAGTGCATGTACATATGTATTTGAGTGTACGCACTTGTGTATATGTATGGATCTGTTTATGTGTATGTGTACATGTGTACGCATCTGCTTATGTGTGTACACATGTGTGCATCTGTTTATGTGTACATGTGTCTGCATCTGTTTATATGTGTGTGCATATGTGTGTGCATGGGTACACATGTGCATATATTCATGTGTGGATATGTGTACAATCTGTATGTGGAGTGCATATACGCATGTATTTGTGTGCACACACGTGTATGTCTACATCTGTGTGCATCTGTTTATATGTGTGTTTTCTCCTTCACAAATGTAGAGATGAGCCTCCTTTGGCCCTCGCAGTCCTTGGGGCCAGAGAGGTCTGTGCAGACATTCTCATGGTGACTGGGAAGCAGGGAGAGAGCCAGGCTCTGGTGTCAAGATGCTCTTCCCTGGCTCTTGGAAGCTACCATCCACCAGAATAGCCATTTGCTCTGTGTTTTTAGCTCTGGTTTCTAGTGCTTTTCAGAAGTGTTACCATAACTTCTCAGATAGATTTATGCCCTTTAAAGCTGTTTCAGAGAGTAACAGCTAGTAATTTATGCAACCTCGAATCCGTTACATAAGTGTTTACCAAACTAAGGCCTCTTGAGTTCTGCTCAGTTATGAATATATTAATTACAAAACCAAATCCTCTTTCTGACAAGTTCATCCTTCTCATTACCCAAGTGCACAATATCTTTACGGTACTCAGGCAATTGCGGAGACAAGTCGCAGCCAAGAGCTCTGTCCACAAGACATTCGCTCCTTAGTAAGAGTCTCGTTTCACCTGTGTATTTAGAGATAACTGTGATACCAGAGGCTTGAGCAGTAAGAGCAGACAACCTCATCCACGATCTGGCATCCACCTCCCAGTCTGCCTTTGGCGTTTCCTCCGAGCGAGGAACCCTTGCCTTCATTTCAGAACGTTGTTCCTGTCATCCACACCTGACCTGCTTGGCTCACGATTCCAAGTTAGGGTCATCATGGTGGGAGAGTCACCAGCAGGCACACGGGGAGCCAGCCACACCGCAGTCAAGGTCAGGAGCAGAGAGGGCAAGCACAGCGCATGGCAGCCTGCCCCGCGCCAGCCGCCCCTTCTCCCTAGCGCATGGCAGCCTGCCCCGCGCCAGCCACCCCTGCCCCCCACTGCCCAGGGATTAGTCCTGAATCATCAACTATGCAATCAAGGATGAACCCACATTGATCATGCAATGAAGACACTCTCTCACAGGCTTGCTGAGAGGCCTGCCTTGGCAGTGTAATTGCTCATCTGTGTGCCCACAGCGTACATCCCAAGAATCAGCTGAGACCAACTGGAACATTTCCCATCCACAGCCGCAGAGACCACTGAAACTTATTTTTCTCCACTTAACTCGATGAAGAATGCACCTTCAGGTGATCCATTCTGCCTGGACTCCCCAGTTCTTAACATCCACCTCACCCCCTACAAGTGAGGATCTCCCATGCAGCACAAACAGAGAGAGGCCAGGTGACCCCTTACAGGTGAGGATCTCCCATGCAGCAGAGACAGAAGCCAGGTGACTTGCTGCTCTGTATTACAGTAGAATAATGTTGCACCACCAACGAGCAAATCGGATGAAGGGAAATTCACTTTGTTGTGACGTCTCCAAATGAAATAGCACAAGAGCACACATTCATCTCATGCTGGAGAAAATGCAGTGAGAAGGCTCAAAAGATCAAGTGTCACCTCAGCGAGACTGAGTTCTGCAATCCCCATGGAGCCTCTGGGAGTGGAAACAAGGGCTGATTTGTGATGCTCGTGTATGTCTGTGATGTGAGTGTATGGATATGGATACGCATGTGTGTTTGTTGGATGTGTGTGTAGTGTATGCATGTGTGTCTGTGAAGTATGCATGTGTGGCATGTGCATCTATGTATGTGGTGTATGCACACGTGTCTGTGAGGTATGTGTGTATGCCTGTATGTTGTATGCATATGTATGTAGTATATATGTGTCTGAGATATACATGTGTATCCATAAATAACATATGTGTATGTGTTATTTGTATGTGCCCTGGGGAATATGACATTAGGGTATATGACATTATGCATACATGTATGTATTGTCTGTGGTATTTATGTATGTCTCTTGTATATGTGTGTCTGTGGTGTATACATGTGCCTGTATCTGAGGTATATGCATATGTGTGTGGTTGATGCATGCCTGTGCTTCTGTGGTACATGTATGACAGTCAGTGTTGTATATATGTGTGCACATGCATGCATACGTAGAAGACAGAGATCAAGTACAGGCATTGTGATACTTAAGCCTGGGTGTTAACTTGACACACCTGGTATTAACTAAGTTGGCTTGAGACCACACCTGGTAGGATCAATTGAGACTACTTGAAAAGAGTATACCTGCCCTAGATCCTATCAGAACCTCCAAAGATCTAACAGGATCCTCCCAGTACTGGACCATATAAAAAGGAACCACCAAAGAGAAGAGATGCTTATTGCAGCTGTGCTAGGAATCACTCTTCTTTCCAGCCGCCTGGTTTCCTCGACCTTCTAGCCTTCCAACCCTCCAAGTTGTCGGCTAGACTAAAGACTCTAGGAATTTTCCAGCCTTCAGCTATCACCCACTTGACTACCTCTGCTACTGGCAGCCATCATTGGACTACCTTGGCCATATCTGTAAGCCAACTCAATACATTCCATATATATACCCAATGAATATATATATACATACATACATATATGTGTGTGTATACACACACACACACACACACACACACACACACACACACACTGTGTCGATTCTGCATCTCAAGAGAACCTAACTAATACAGGCATCTTCCTCACTCATTCTTCTGTTTTATTTTTTGAGACAGGGTTTGTCTACTAGTTACTTATGTTGCTATAAGAGAACACCCAATGTCAAGCAACTTAAGGTATTTAAGGAGATTTATTCAGCTTACAGTTCCAGAGGGGAGATACAGTCTTTCATCATGGATGCAACGTGGCCAGAGGCAGAAGCTAGAGATAGGCTATGTCACACCCATTTTTAAGGCTGAGAGCTGCAAGACTGTTTGCTGCAAAAGCAGACCTCTCCAGGAGGCAGGGTGGGACTAATACACTTCAAGGCCCACCCTCTGTGACTGCCTTCCTTCAACAAAGTTCCACCTTTCAAAGTTGCCATGACTTTCCCATACACATGAGATTGTGGGGGACATATTTCAAACCATGTCACTCCATCCCAGGCCCCCACAAGTTCATTGCCATCTCATGTAAATCATGCTTAGTCCAACTTTAAAAGTCTTCAAAGACTCACAGGTAGTCCCAACACAGTCCAAATGTCCAACCTCCTATAAAATCAAGTGATAGTTACATACTTCCAACATACAATGACACAGAATAAACATTCCCATTCCAAAGAGGGAGGAATGGGGGCATATCCAGGAAAGATTGATCCATAACCAAAAATAGTAGGACAAACTCCAAATCCTATAGCTTCATGTCCAAGAGATGAGCTTCTTGTTGAAATCATCTCAGTTCCAAAGGGCTTTGTTTCCACCCCTCCAAAGCAGCTGCCCATAGAATATATCATTCTCTTAGACTGGCTCCTCCAAGAGTATACATCTCTTCTTTGCAGATGTCTCATGTTGTTTCTGACATCTCTAACATCCTCACTTCTAAATAGCAAACTATGCTTTAACTCCACAGCACAAACTGCCCTTCATGGGCATCTAAACTGTAGGCTTCCTGCCACATATTGCCTGGATTCCCCCATTCTCTGAAACCTTGGAGGAAAGATCCATGACTTCCTCCTCTTTCATCTTTGATGCCTTTGAAGCCAGAACCATATGTACAATATTTGAAGTTCTGCTGTGACCTTGGGTTGGAGATTGTCCCCCTAAAATCACAGCTGATTCAGCCTTTCTGTGATGACTGTAGGAAAAAATTTCTTTCTCTCTTGGAAAATTGCTTTAGGGGAGAAACAGATACTTGCTTTGGAATTCCGTCCTTTAGGTCATTCCTTCCAAAAGGATTTTCATTCTTATGGGTGGGGGCATTCTCTGAGAATGTTGCCGTCAAGGTAGTACCTCTCCTCTGACTCAGATGAAGAGCTGGCTTTGATTTGCTAATGGAGCTAATCTTTACAACAACTAACATTTTGTTTTCTGCTTCCTTCTGGTTCAAGTCTATGTTTGTCATTGTATTTTTCCTCATCAGACCTCTACTTTTTGTTTCTTTTTGTCTGATTCTGTCCTTGTTTTGTCCATAACTCTGAAGAAGAACACTAAAAAGTAGCCATATCACATTGTCAAGACTGCATTGCCTTGAAATTTCCTCAGCCAAGCACTCAAATTTAACTTCAGGCAACCTTTCAAGATGACAGCAAAACTTCACTAAACTCTCTGCCAACACATGGCTCCATTTGCCACTTGTCCTTTGTTCCTCTCTGAACCATCACAAGCTAGGTTAAACTGTCTGCATTTCTAATAGCCTTGCTCTCTCCCAAACAAGAAGGGCCCATTTGGCTCCATCTCCAAGCACAAAAGCTTTCCCAGTGCAAAGTCCCGAAGTCCATATTTCTCCCAACCAACAATTCCAAAGGCACATCACAGCATTGACTATACTGCTGGGTACCAACTTCTGTCAGCTTCACAAACAATTTCACTTTCTGTACCAGGTTCTCTTAGTCTTGCACACCCCACTTCTCTGGTACAAATTTCTCTCAACTTCTAAGCACTTTGCATTGTGATACTAAATGATCTTAATCTCACAGCAATATCCCATTTCTCGGTACCAATTTCTGTACTAGTTACTATTGTGTTGCCGTGAGAGAGCACCCAAAATCAAGCAATTAAAGGGAGAAAGGGAGATTTAGTTAGCTTATGGTTCCAGAGGAGAGACACAGTCTTCCCATGGTGGAAATAGAAGGGCTGGTAGCAGAAGCTGGAGACAAGTTATATCACACCCATACAAGAGACTGAGAGCTGCAAAACTGCTTGCTGCAAAAGCAGACCTTTCCAGGAGGTAGGGTGGGACTAATCTACCTCAAGGCCCAGCCCCTGTGACCACCTTCCTCCAGCAAGGCTCCACCTCTCCAGGTGCCATGACTTTCCCACACACATGAGGCTATGGGGACACATTTCAAACCATATCAGTCCCACTGCATCTGGGCTCAGGTTCAGCTGTGCTGGTCACTGAGCCACCAGACTCTCCTGCCAACCCCTTCCCAGCCCTGGGTTATAGACCCCCACCTGCTGCTATGCCTGCATCTCCATGAGTGCTGTGATCCAAACTCGTGCTTGTGAGCTAAGCACTTTACCCACCAAGCCGACTCCCAGGCTAGAGTGATTCATTTTTTGGGAGATTGTCTTGCTCTAGACCTCTGAATAGTCTTGCCCTGTAGCCCAGGTTGGTCTGAAACCCAGCCGCCTCCTGCCCTTAAGTGCTGGGAATGCAGGTGTGGGGGGAAGGGGCTTTCAAGAGGCTCCCCTCTGGGTTAGCCCAGCCCTTGTCCACCCCTCTGGACAGCCAGCCACAGCTCTGCTCTCCTGGGCGAGCACCACTTACAGCCCCCAGCGGGGCATCGGCTGCTGGCAAGCCACTTCCGCACAGCCAGTGCCACCTGACACTCAAGGGAGCTGTAAGTCCCTGGGCTGCTTTGGACAAGAGCTTCTCAGTTCACTTCTCCTCGGTTCTTCTTCCTTTCCTGGAATTGACACTGAACCTTCTCCCGCTAAAGCTTATATTCAATTGAAAACGCCGTGCTGACAGTGGGGTGTGGGGACACAGACACACGCCTGGGGGGACAAGCCCTGCTCCTGCGTCAGGCGTGTGGTCTGCACTGTGCTCTTTGGATCAGAAGGCTGGTGGAGAACTAGATGTACGTACAGTAGCTACGTGGTGGTTGATCGTGGCCCAGGCTCCTGGCTACCGACAAGCCTGGACACGTACGGACATGCCCCAGAGCTGTCCCAACAGAGGACCTTGCAGACAGAGGGATGAACAACCAATGGGAAGCGGCCGTCTAACCTGCTCCTGCAATGGACACCTAGTAAACAGTCAAATGACTGGTGGCTGTTCCTCTGGAGCCACCCTGACCCTATATAAGCCCAAACCCCTTCTTAATAAATTTGAATCTGCAGCATCTCGTCCACTGCTTGCTCCTCACCTGATTCCCGGGGTCTGGGTGGTGACCCCGTGGCCAGCTCGCCCCCTCACCTCCAGCCCCGAGGCCCTGCTGTTTCCCCCTCCTTTCCCCGGCTGGCCCGGCGGGGGATTCAGCAACAGTCGATCTCACAGCAAGGAAAACAAGAGGGGCCTCTGCCTCATCCTCCTCTGCCTCCTTCTCTCCGCTCTTGGATGTGACTCATGGGCCTACCATGCTGCCTCCACCCCACTCTGCACTCACACTAACTGCTCTTCCTCACTGGCTGGGGGCACCCTCGCATGCCAGGCAAGAGGTGGCAGGGGTGCAGGGCGGCAGAGCAGAGGCCCAGCTTCTGAAGGAAGTGCTGTGTCACGCTGGCCCGAGCAGCACCCGGCCCTGTCCTGTCACCAGGGGCCACTGCTGCTTGGACAGTTGCGGGTGTCCAGATCGGCCTCACATGTTTCCTAGAGAGTCCTTCCTCTGTTCTCACAGGACTGTACCCTGTTTCCTTCCGCACCTTGTCTTCTGGATGCCAACTTGTATGTTTATTTCCCTTTTCTGATTTTTAAATTTTTTATTTATATTTATTCAATTGTGGCTGTATGTATGGTGGCAGTGTGTGGTGTGAGGTATGTATGTGTGTGTGTGTAGAACACGGACGAATTCGGGAACCACCATGGACGCCTCTACCACCTCCTCCTTTTTTACTCCCCCCGGGATTCACAGGCTCCGCCCTACCAGGACCAGAAACGCAGACTGCCCCTGCTTCCGCTCAGCATTTGTACGTGGGGTCTAGGATCCGAACTCAGGACCTTCCGCCTGCAAGGCAGAGGCTTAACCTCTGAGCCACCTCTCCAGCCCCCCTTTTCTGATTTTTAAATGCAAAAAGAAATCATAGTTACCAAGGACAGTTAAAACTAGGCTTTCAGGAAATCAGTAGTTTGAAATCTTTGTGTGAAATGGTTTGTGTGCATGTGTAGTACCAGGAAACATTTGATTTGTTATGTGTGGTGTGTGGTGTGGTGTGTGTGTGTGTGTGTGTGGTGTGGTGTGTGTATGTCCTGCGGAGCGCCAAGGGTGATACTCAGACATCATCCTGCAAGATATCCACAAAGTAGGGCGAAGCAATCATATTGGACTTTGCATGCCCTGTGCAATGTCCAACACAGATTGACCTCACAAAGTCTAGCATGTTGCTAAAGCACCAAGATCCTTGGAGACAAGGATTGACAGCCACAGTGGTGGTCCTATGCTAAGGGGAACACAGGATAAGGGTTCAGGGAAATGCCCACGGGTTCCTTGAACGTCATCGGAGAGGAAGGCCCAGAGGAGAGTCTGGCAGCCACATTTAAGGACTCCTCTGGGGATTGGGGGGAGGCATCGGGGGATGGGAAGGAGGAGTGAGGGGAGTGGGGAGCAGGGGGTCAGGGGAGGAGAAGGGAGGAAGGGAAGGTGGGGGTACCTATTAAGTTGTATGAGGGCAGAAATAATAATAAAAATGTTAAGAAAAAAAAAAAAGAATCATCCTAGAAGCTCGACCTCCTTATTGCCTTGCTCTGGGGTTTCCCAGGCTCCCTTCCAGGGCCAGAATTGCAGGCTGCTGCCGTATCTGCCTGGCATTGTTACAGGAAATCTGGGAACCATCCAAATTCAGGTGTTTTTTCTGATGAAACAAAGGTGTCTAACCCCAAGCCCTCTCCTCTTCCTGGGAAGAAACCTTAACTGATTTTTGAGCCGTCCTGTGGCAAAAAAAGGCAGGAATGTCATTGCTTGTGAATGCGAGCCGCGTGTGCTGACTGCTGAAGGTGCCTGGGAAAGAGCTCGCAGGACCTGGAGCCCTCAAGGAAGACTGTTTCCAGAAAGACACGGAGGGGTGGGGGTGTGGCTTGGTAGGCGGAGTGCTTGCCGGGCATGCATGAGGTCGTGGGTTGGATTTCCAGAACATGGTGAAACAAGATGCCTGTAAGTCTGGGATTTGGGAGGTGAAGGTGGGGGCACCCTGAGTTCAAATGTCAGAACAACTTGGAATACAAGAGACAGGAAAGAAGGAGGGAAGTGAAGGGGAAGGAAGGAAGGAAGAAGTAAGGAAGGAAGGAATGAAGGAAGGAATGAAGGAATTAAATGAAGGAGGAAGGAAGTAAGGAAGGCAGGTATTTACCTGGCGGATTTATGAAGAAGTCAGGAAGGCATGAAAGGCGTTAGGAGATGCATTACGTCAGTAATGACCCTATCCCTTCCTTCCTTCTCTTTTCTTTCTGTATTTCTTCCTTGCCTTCGTTATTCTTAGTATCGTTAGGTCCTTCTTTCTGTCTTTCTGTGCCATCCTATCTGTGGTACTGTTACTTTCTTCCTGACCGTCTTTCCTTCGTTCGTTGCTGTCATTCCGGTCCTTCGGTGCCGTCGTTCTTTCCTGCTTTCATTTCCTTCCGTCCTTTCCCTCGATCTACAGCCCTCCCCTCTCTCTCCTGCCATCCTCCCGCCCCTCTTCTCTCTTCGTCCTCTCCCTCTCTTCGCCGCTCTCGCCGTCTGCTCTCTCTCTCTCTCTCTCATCTCTCTTCTTTGTTGCAGTTCTATAATCCACGCCCTCTATCCTTCTTCCCCCATCCCATCCCTCACTGCCTCCTCCGTTTTCCCTTTCTCCCTC
>JALPQD010000876.1:413949-425579 GCA_023101885.1 Typhlomys cinereus
GTCCTTCCGCCCGCTCTCCGCCCTTCCTCCCTTCCTCCCTCTCTGCCTCTCCCCTCCCTCCCTTCCACCCTCCTTTTTTTCCCTCCTCTCCTTCTTTCTTCCCTCCTCTTCCCTCCCCTCCTTCCTTCCTTTCTTCCTTCTCCCTCCTCTTCCTCCTTCCTTCCTCCCTCCCTCCCTCCCTCCCTCCTTCCCCTCCTTTTTTCTCCCCCTTTCTTCCTCCCTTCCCCCTTCCTCCCCTCCTTCCTTCCTCCTTTCCTTCCTTCCTCCTTCCTTCCTCCCTTCCTCCCTTCTCCCTCCCTTCCTTCCTTCCTTCTTTTCTTCCTTCCTTTTCCTTCCTCTACCACAGAACCAAGCCACCATATTTACCTTCAAATCAAGACTTTATGAAAAGGTTTCTGGGGGCTGGGGAGGTGGCTCAGGGATTAAGCCTCTGCCTTGCAGGTGGAAGGTCCTGAGTTTGGATCCTAGTGCCCGTGCATGTGCATCTGCACATAGACCGGGTGGAAGTGGGCGTCCTGCGTTTCTGGTCCTGGAGCCTGTGAATCCGGGGCAGAGTAAACAAGGAGGAGGTGGAGGCGTCCATGGCGGTTCCTGAATTCACCCATGGTTCTACACACACACACACACACACACACACACACACACATACACACACACACACGCACACACACACACATACGCACACACACACAATTGAATAAATAATCTTAAAAAAGGAAAAGGTTTCTGTTTCTTTCCCCCAAAGATCCCCGGGTTAAAAGCAGAAACAAATAGTAAAGGTCAGATGCATGAAGTAGACCAGCGAGGACGCCCAGGAAGGCGCCAGGTGCCCTAGGAGCTTTTCCCTCCAGGCCTTGGTGCCAAGGTCGGTCCCAGGCGGCATTCTGTCCAGAAGGACGTTTCCCCAGAGGCCAGTCCCAGGGCGGCTTTCTATCCCAGCATTCCCTGGGGACAGCCATGTCTTGTGAAACCCTGCAGCATTACCCGCTGTTGTGTTCACAAAGGAACGAGAAATGGGCTCTTGCATAGAGCATGTGCATCTGCATGGCTGTGGTCACGTGTGTTCTCCTGAACTACATGCAAATTCTTCCTTTGTTGAAGCTCTTCAGCGTATCATCAGGGTGCAGACACAAAGACAGGATGCACTCGGTAAGAAGTGTGGACAGGTGGAGACGTGCGTGAGGTTCACCATGGGCAGGTGACAGACATGCAGCACCTCCTGCGATGAGGGGTCCCTTCAACTGTCAACACGGTGACGTCTGCTGGCTCTGGGGTGAGGGGGAGCACCGTGGAGCACCCCAGCATTGTCAGTTCAGCTGGCCCCGCGCAGTGACCCTGACAACAAGGAACTCCCCCTGTGGACGAGGGCTTCTAGCCCAGAGTCCAGAGTTGAGGGCAGCTACACCCAAACCCCATGGTGACTCAAGCTGGCTGGTCGAGTGTGTGTGCCCTTCTGGCTGTGAGGCTTGCCATCCGGACACCCCATTCAGGGCTTCGAGGTCCACAAAATGTAGCTCTGTGCTGCCGGTCCTGCTTTTGCGAGTGACGGACAGCAAAGGATGACCATGAGCATACATTTCCGGTGAGTCTGGGGTGCTGGGAACAAGTGCTCTGGTTCCACTCGTGTGCCCACGCTCCCGGGGGGCTCCCTTCATCTCTCTACTCCCCTATCACCTGCTAGATCTTCTGAGTCACCTGAGTCTAGACTGTAGTCTTCCCCACATTGCTGGAAGCCACATGGGTCTCAAATGGGGCCCTTCTTTGGGGTCTTGTTGGAAGGCTGTGGGGAGCCCTCCAACCCAGGAATTCCTTGTATGTGGGGGGGAATGTACAAGAGCTCACTTGAGCGCGGTGCCTGTGCAGGCCCAGGGGTGACATCAGGAATCCTCCTGGATTGCTCTACCTCCGTACTGCTTTGCGCTGGGCTCTCCCAAGCTCCTCCTTCCAGAGCAGCCATTGCAGGCCGCTGCCATATCCACCTGGCATTTTTCACATGGGATCTGGGGATCTGAACTCGGGTCCTTTTGCTTGTGAGGCAAAGCCTTTAACCCTGAGCATCTCCCCAGCCCCGCATCAAGGGACTCTTACTGCAGCCATTGTACCGCCTGGACCTGTTGGTCCGGCGCCGTCAGTCCGCGTCAAGGCTCCCACCAACCGACTTGGTCTTGTCCTTCCATGAGTACCTGCTCCTTTTCTCTTCTCAGGCACAGAATGTCCCGACCACGTCGTGTTGGGGTCTAACCTGCCTGTTCTATTGCCGCTCTGTCACTCTAGCGAGGCGGCATTCAGCCCCTAAGTGGGGCTCCTCTTGCATGAGTGAGAGGTCTGCGTAGCCTCCCCCAGGTATGGAGGGGTGACCAGGCCTTGTAAGGTCATGTGTAAGCACAGAATAACCTGGAGACAGACCCCCCCAGGGTCCAGCCACATCACCCTGAGCCATCTCTCACTACTGTTTCACGGCAGGTCCTTGCAACTTACCAACAACCAGCCAAGTCTTCTCTTGTGGGGACGCTGTCCTGCAGACATCCTGTGCTTCCAGATGCCTGCGTCCCTGCACCTGCTGCGGCGTGTCTCTCCTAACACCTGCCTGCAGCCTTGCTCCGGAGGCTGCCTGTGCTGCGCCCGCCAACCAGGACGAGTGGAGCCCTTCCAAGCCCTACCTTCCCTTGCCAGACACTGCGGGTACCACCTGTGCAAATGTGGGTCCTCCCAAAACAAACGCACAGATGCGAATGAATGCAGGACCTTTAACTAGCGGGAAAGCCTGTAACAATAGAGGAAGTCAGGTCAAGCTGGGGGAGACACCTTCAGGGCAGACGAGAGGAAGGAAAGATGCTTCCACGCTCCTAGCCCACTGCTTGGATGAAAGATAAAAGTTTGTTCAGAGCTACAGGCAGTTCTCCCAAGAGTCCACCATCAGGGGATCCTGTGTCTCCCAGGGGTGGGCCTGCCTCGGGGCTCCCCTGTGCTCAGCCTGGACTAGGAGCAGACACCAGGACTGTGGGTTCAGGGAGCAGTCTCAGGACACACTGCTGGACCTTCCCCCCGAGGAGCCATCTCAGACTTCCTCGGCGGCCCGTGGATGCTCCCTGAGCCGTGTTCTCTTCTTGCTCTGGACAACAGGTGTGAGGCTCTAATGCTTAGGATCAATTAGGAAATTAGCAAAATGACTTTCTGTGTCTAGACAATCGGACATTAGTGCTTAGTAGTTAGAATGAATTCCATTTTCTCAATGACTTTCTAATCAATATATAGTAGTAAGTTGTTCTGACCTGCATGTTTTCACTTTTGAACACGGTGGAATCTTTTTTTTTTTAAGTTGGGAAGAAAAGCAGCCAGCATCCATTTCTGATTTAGTGCTTTAGCTCTTGCTTAAGTACATGGTTTAACTAATTACTTAACTTTATAATTTTCCTAAGATGAAATTACTCCATTATCTCCAAATTACAGAGCAGTCCCATTTGCTGCTAGATTCTTATTTTACAGGCATGTAACCTAAGCATGCTATGTCAAGTGCTCCCACTTCCTGCCTGACCCATCCAGCCCACCTCTCTGGTCTGCTGCTTTTTCTTCCAGTGAGGGATGTCCCGCCTTGTCTGTGGAATCCATCTGGATCCCACACTCCCTCCTTGATTCATCTGTGGATTCCTGCAGGGGGCTCGGGAGACACCTGTCAGCTGATCCCCTGTCATGGTTTGAATGTGTTCCCCCACAGCCTCATGTGTTTGGCAAGGTCATGGCACCTTGAGAGGTGGAGCCTGCTGGAGGAAGGCAGTCACAAGGGGTGGGCCTTGAGGTGGGAGTCCCCACCCTGCCTCCACAAGTCTGCCTTTGCAGCAAGCAGTCTGGCAGCTCTCAGTTCCAAGATGTCTGCAGTGATTAGCCTCTCCTCCCGCTTTGGCCAGCCAGCCATGCAGCCTCTGCTTGGAAAGACTGTTTCTCCCCTCTGGAAACTGTAAGCTGAATAAATCTCCCTTTCTCCTCTTAATGCTTGACTTTGGGTTCTCTCTCAGCAATAGTTAAGAGTAACCGTTTCAAGCCTCTTTCCAATTTTTGTTCTTCTAATTTCCTGGAATTTCCCAGGCATGTCCCCCACGCCTCATGCAGCTCATACCGAAGACATCATGTGACCCCACTTTCTGACTACGTACTGAGTCAGATGTGAGCTCACAATCGGAATGGCCACCTCTTCGTGTGAAATGTCTTCTTTGCTCGGCGGCTGCTCTGTCCCCTCTGTGGCTGCTCCGCTTGCTTTCCAGCCCAAACCCCTTCCTATTGTGTCAGCACCACGGAGGATCCAGAGCGTGGCTACCCATGGGGCTAATTTATTACGGCATAAACCTTGTCTACTGATCTCGTCCCCCCCAAGAAAAGAAGCCATCATTCCTTCCCTCCCTTGGCCCCTGCAGTAAGGAGATGCTGTGTGGATGTGGAAGGCAAAGACCTTAGGCCGTTTTAGCTCCTCCCTCCCTCCCCCAGGCTAGGAGTAGGTCTGATGGTGGACAGAGCATCTATGGTCCATGCCCCCCCCCCAGGTTGGACCTCATTCTTTCTTTTATCTTGTATTCAGATTGATGTCTGGCGCCATTTCCTTTCTCTGTGTTCAAAGGCGTGTGCTCCGTAAGACTGAAGACTCACTGTTTATCACTTCTCATCCCTCAGAACCAAACCCATCCCCAGTGGGCTGAGTAAGGCGTGTGATGGTTTGTGTTGACTGTCAGCTGGACAAGTTCTAGAATCGTCTGCATTTTCCCCCTTCAAGATGGGCAGCATTGCTATTTCAGCACCGCGGACAGTTGCTCTCCAGAGGCCTGTCTGGCGCAGTCAGGTCGCCGCATCTGTGAATGGCTTAGACACTGCTGCTCTGCATTGGCTTCATTTAAGCCAAAGGGGTGTAGAGGAACTGCCGAAGATGCAGAGACTCATGCACAAGCCAACCCCAAAACCACCACAACCCCCGACATGTCAGGGAGCAGCCAATTTCATGATGGTAACATTTTCTGCATAATCTTGGAAAATTATACTTACTATTCATTCATTTCTTTTCCAAGGTATGAAGCCTAAAATTGATACTTGAAAAGCTGAATAAAACACAAAAATCGCTTGCTGAGCCACAAAATGACTTCTCCTAAAAGTGTAGTGACTAGGGACACAGGACACCCAGTCAAAGCAGAATTTAAGTGTGGCTCATGCAATGTCGGCAACATAATTATGTAAATCAAAGTATGTGCCGTTCACCTGGAATTGAAATTTATGTGGGCACACTACTGTGACCTTGGAACTCTCTGTGTGCTCGAGTTCACCGCAGGAGGTAAAGGCCTATGAGCTGTCCTGGTCTGTGTTTACAGTTCTACCTACCATCTCCCTACCTACCTCTCCCGCTGTAGAGGTGCCCTTGGGCTCTCTCTCCATCTTCCTGTCTGAAGATTCACAAGTAACTTTTATTCCAGGATGGGCCGATGTATCAGCACACTGAGCCCAAGACACACTGGTGACCTGTCTAGTGGGATGTTGAATTCTAACAAAGGAACTCATTCTGACCCCAGAAAGGCATGGGGATCAGGGTGAGGGTTCCAGATAGCAGGGCGGTGAAGACTCGTTTGCTGCCTCCCTGCATCATACCACAAACAACCCCCTGGTCCCCGGGGGCCAGGCAGACACCACATGCCTGCTTCTCAAAATTCTTGGCTTCATGACCTGTGACAATCCATGGATGGTGTGGGTTTTGCCGCAGGTGAGTCCATATCAGGGGTTCTTCAGCACAGCAGAATGGAAATTAGAGCAGAAACAGCATTTCCTTACTTTCTTTAAGCATTCACTTAAAATAGAGTAACTCATGACCCGTTCATGGCAGTGTGAATAAACTCTGTCACGATGCCCAGCTTCCCAAGGAGAAGCAGCTGTGAGAGAGATAATGTGACTTTATAGGGTGTGAGTGTTTTAAGCATCTGGCTTCATAGAAGACAGCCAACTCCTCGCATCTGCTCCTGTTGTTGAGCTCCGTGTGTGGTTCCATTTGAACACAGAACAGTCCTGACCCCACTGAGAAGCAGAACTAAACAACTCGTCTACCTTGTGGCCCTTCAAGAGAAGCAAATATGCTCCCTTGATTGGATACCAGCACAGGGACAAGTGATCAGTCACACGAGGAAGCAGAAGTCACATTACCAATTTGGCCATGTGCTCGTAGGACAATAAGAGCTAACAAATAAGCTAATGACTCACGGAGCCTTTAAAAGAGTCACTCATTGCGTGTAGCAAATTTCTGGAGGAACTGTGGTCTTATACTAAATGATAATGCTCACTTTGAAAAGCCCAACTTGGAGCTGGGGAGATGGCTCAGGGGTTAAAGTCTTTGTCTCGCAAGCAAAGGAACCTGAGTTCAGATCCCCAGATCTGCTGAGCAGGTGCGGCAGCCCACCTGCAATTCCAGCCCTAGAAGGCAGAGCCTGGGAACCCCCAGAGCAAGCTGGCTGGCCAGACTGGCCCTAATGGTGGACTCTGGGTTTAATTAGAGACCCGGCTCACAACATGAGGTGGGAGAGTGATGGAGGATGATTCCTGATTCCCTTGGGTCTCCCCAGACACACATTCAAGTGCAGTCCTGTGCATACACCTACCCACATGTGCTTATGCACATGCAAGCACACACACACATACACACACAAAAGTATGCATATCATGCATACATATATGAAAGAGAAAAAAGGAAGGAAGAAGCTAGACATGAAGAACAAAGAAAATAGCATAAACAGAGTAAAGACCCCTGGAAGGAAGGAAGGAGGAAGGAAGGAAGGGGAGGAAGGAAGGGAGGAAGGAAGGGAGGAAGGAAGGCTGAGGGAGGGGAGGAGGGAGGAGGAAGGAAGGAAGGAGGAGGGAGGAAGGAAGGGAGGAAGGAAAGGAGGAAGGAAGGGAGGAAGGAAGGGAGAAAGGAAAGGAGGAAGGAAGGAAGGAAGGAAGGAAGGAAGGAAGGAAGGAAGGAAGGAAGGAAGGAAGGAAGGAAGGAAGGAAGGAAGAAGACCCAAAACTCGAGGCAGGACTGAATTGTGGAGGAGTCCAGAGAAGGGTCAGGGTGCCAAGGACCAGAAGCTGATTGGCAGAGGGGATTAGAAGTGAGGGGATCAGAGGCTGAGCAGCAGGGGGCGGGGTGGGAATGGGGAGACCAGAGGCAGCAGCAGGGGGCAGGGTGGGAATGGGGGGACCAGAGGCAGCAGCAGGGGGTTGCCTCCTTGAACAAAACAGCCTGACTGTGTTCTGAACTGTAAGAACAGCCCGGGCAGCTTTAAGCAGAGTTGTACTCCAGTTATGGCCCGTGGATTTGTGGTCCTCTCATCACAGAGGCTGTGGACTCTGGTCACGGCAGAGCCTCCACTCATGGAGCTTCTGGAAGTGGTGGAAACGTTAAGAAACAGGGCTTGGTGGGAAGTCTCCAGGTGAGTGGAGGTGGGCGAGGGAAGGTGATTGTGGGGTCAGCCTGTCTGTCGTGCACTGCCATGTCCTTGCTGTGTCCTCCCCGCCGTGACGGACCACCTCACAACAGGCCTTCAAACCATGGGGCTAGCGGACCATGGACTGACCATTGCTCACTGGTAAGCTGATTGTCTCTCGCTCCTGATATGGATAAGTGATTGACAGCGTGGGCTGCGGAGGCTCAAGGAAAGTTATACTAATCAGTGGTCATAGTTGGACACATACATACATAGCTGGAAAAGTCTTGAACTCAGCACAGCTGTGAAGAATTAGTAACTGAGCTGAGCACTTGAGCAAGCCTGCAGGAGGATGTGCAATCGATGGGGGAGGCCCAGCCCATAATGGGTGGGGCTTCTCTTTGGACAGGTGGTTAAGATGGAGGGGAATGATTCCGGAAGTTGCTGGACTTCAGTGTAGTGGGTCACACATGCTGGTGTGACAAATGAGGATTGGTCCTCTCAGCCAGTTCCCCTGGCTCCTGGTGTTGGCACAAGCTTTTCTGCCAAGCTGGACTAACAGACATAACCGGACGACCATAAGCAAGAATAATAGCCTTTATACCTTCTTTTTTTATTATTTTTTATTTTTTTATTTATTCAATTGTGCGTGTGTACGTGTGTGTGTATGTGCATGTGTGTGTGTCTGTGTGTGTGTGTGTGTGTCTGTGTGTGTGTAGAACCACGGATGAATTCGGGAATCACCATGGACGCCTCCATCTCCTCCTTGTTTACTCTGCCCTGGACTCACAGGCTCCGCCCTACCAGGACCAGAAACGCAGGCCGCCCCTGCTTCTGCCTGGTGACTATACGTTGCGTCTAGGATCCGAACTCAGGACCTTCCGCCTGCAAGGCAGAGGCTTAACCCCTGAGCCACCTCTCCAGCCCCCCTTTATATTGTGAATTTATCAGTGGCATGCAGGAAACCGCGGCATTAACCAATGTCACAGAAGATGGTTTAGTTCAGTAGCTGCCCGTGGGCCCAAGAGGCCAGAGTCGGCATTTTATCTTTGATGCAGTAAGAACAAGGACGAAAAGTCTCCATCGCTTTTGTCTGTGACACGTGTGTAGACACGTGCCGCCTTCTCAAGTCTGAACAGAGTTTCAAGAGACACAGCATGAGGATGCTTGGCTTTCCCTCCATCCTCACCCTCCGCAGACGTCCCAGATGCTCGAGACAGGACTTGCCCTCCCTGCCCCTCCTTGGCAGGAAGCTGCCTGCATCCTTCACCTTGGGCTCAGTGTTGAGAACCTAGAAGCGTTTGGGTCGGACGCCCAAGCAAGGAATTTCAGCAAATTGAAACTCGGGTGTTAAAATAGCTGAGGTCATCTGCAGCCACCGAAATGCTGAAATGCAGGAGTCGCGATGGCGAGCGACTGTGAATTGCCCCGTGCCCGACATGGCGAGGGTCTCTGCCCAGCTGCCCTCTTCATACCCGCCACCTGGCTGAGGCGGGCACAGCTTCTGTTTGCTGGCCACAGCTGGCTACATGTGCGCGTGGACACCCTGCCTCCCACAAGCATGCAAACACCTCGGTAGGTCCTCGGTAGGCAGGTGTGGAAGCCAGAGCAAGGAGGCTGAATGGATGAACGAGTGAACGAATCTCCCTCCCTTTCGGGGAGGGAAGATGCTCTTGTCCTCCTCGCCCTGATTCTGTGAGGCTTGGAGAGGAAGTGCGACTGAGGAGAGCATCTGTCACCAAGAGGCCACGGCTCCCACCTGCTGCAGTTTGTCTGAATGCCACCGACACATTCACGACCAAACCGCGTAGGGGAAGGTGAGGTTTTATTCTCGCTTGCGATTCTCCACTGCAGTTCTTAGTCCAACTTGGCAGGAGAGCTCACGTCAACCCCAGAAGCAGAGAGAACTGGCTGTACTATATCCACAGGGATCATTGAGAGACGGCTAAGCCTCACCTGCCAGATAGTAGTCTGCCAAAGTGTGCCAAAGAGTGCCGACTCACTGAACCAGCTCCCTCCATCTTATCGCCTATCCAGGGAGTGGCTCCGCCCACTGTGGGCTGGATCTGCCCATGTCAATCAGACCATCTCCTGCAGGCTTGCTCAGGGCTTGCCTCAACAACTAATTCTTCACAGGTGTGCCCAGAGCTCAGCCTGCAATTGTCAAGCTGACATCTCTATAGATAACAGTGTGCAGCCTTTAGTTGCCGGTGCGAACTGGGGTCTTGGCCAGAGATGATTCTAGCATTCTTTTTCTTTAACCTTTTGGAGCAAAGGTTGGTTTTCTCACCCTGCAATGGCTTTGGGGATGGATCTGTGGCACTGGAGGGCTGTGTGTGCAGCTCTGTGGGGACGTCTGTCAAAGCCAACAGCAAGGTTCCTCTCCCACCCTCCCTCAGCAACCCGGGAGAACAGGAAGATTAGCCCCCTTTTCAAACTTACACTTCCAAGGCTCAGGTGATCAGATGCTAAGGAAATACAAACATAGCATATTAGTTTCTTCCTAGTGGCTTTGACAAGATATGTGACAGAAGCAATTTAGGAAGGAGTGGAGGAAGCAAGGAGGGAGGAAGCAAGGAGGGAGGAAAAGAAGGAGAAAGGGAAGGAGGGAGGGAAAGAAGGAAGGAGGGAAGGAGAAAAGAAGGAGGGAAGGAAGGAATGAGGGAGTGAGGAAAGAGGGAGGGAATGAACAAAGAAAGGAAGGAATAAGGGAGATAGGGATGGAGGGAAAGAAGGAAGAAAGGAAGAAAAGAGAGGTAAAGAGGAAGGGAAGGGAGGAAAAGAAGGAAGGGAGGGAGGGGGAAGGAAGGAAGGGAGGGAGGGGGGAAGGAAGGAAGGGAGGGAGGGGGGAAGGAAGGAAGAAAAGAAGGAAGGTAGGAAGGAAGGAAGGAAGGAAGGAAGGAAGGAAGGAAGGAAGGAAGGAAGGAAGGAAGGAAGGAAGTGCCGTGTCCCTATCCAGCCAATCTGGTAGAATATGTCTCAGTTTGGAAAAGATGGATTCAAAGAAACATCTTTTGGGATAAGGACATGGCTTTCTTCAAGAGAAATAAGGAAAAATATGGGAATTGTCAGGCCTTGGTGTTTCTTCCCAGCTCAGGCCTAAATAAAACCTGTTCCCTAGGGAAGGTCACAGTAACCCCATGGGCAGGTGCTAGGAATTTCTTGGAATGTCACAATAATGCCCATGAACAGGGGCTAAACACTCTCTACTAGATAATTCAAGTTTTGCCTCTGGCAGGAAGAATTCTTCTGGGAATTAGGAGTGCCCTTTATCTGCTCTTAGGGTTTTTTTTTGGGAATAGCTTCCTGCTCTCTGATCTAGAGAAGAAGCCTGCTTTTTAACTTTTAGTCAAATTCTAAATAGAGATTTCATGTCTAGTCACTTACAATAAGTAGACTTGTTAGCCAGAATGTGTGCATTGATTTTAAAGAAATTAGAGATTAACTTAAAGAGTCTTAAAACATAGGTGGATAAAATTCCCACCTATGTACTAACTCAGAAATTCCAGAAGTATAAGACTATGCTATTGGTCCACCAGAACCTTAAAAGAAACTGTGATACCTTCTTACCCTGGCTGAAGGCTAAGGAAGAGACCATCATGCCAGAAAGTCTAGATGCCAAGACTGCCCCTGGAGATGGTATTTGCAATCCAAACTGGGAGAATCCATGTCAGAAGCAAAGGGGGCCGTGTCTTTCCTATCCCAAACAGCACTCTTATGGAAATCACAGAATGGACCATTCAAGTGCACTCCACCAATGATCCGCCTCTTCCCCCGAAAGAGACACCTCGCCATATGGGGCTACTGACTGGACCCAGGTTGGAGTATGCATGGTTCACAGATGGGTCATCTAACTGATGGCAATACACTTCTGGAATTCCTCAAAGGAAGACATAAGCTACACTTACTATTAAGGAAGAGAAGGATGCTATTATAGGAGGAATTATTCTTTTAATAATAATTGATCTTAAGTGTTTCCTTCAGTACATATCTCAGTAGTGCTCCATCAACAGGACCACGCTATAGGCGCTTATGGCCTGAATATCCAAGCCATGGCCCCCTAGAGACGTGGTTCAAGTTGGATCGCAGAGACTACAGAGGCTGCATGCAACCCAAGCTAGAACCTGTGCCATGCCTGGTGCCCATGTCACCTGTTGCCTGAGTGCCCCCCTTCGCTGCCACCGCCCCCCTTCACGATTTTGC
>JALPQD010000877.1:0-252478 GCA_023101885.1 Typhlomys cinereus
ATGCCAGGGATAAAAGGAGGAGCCGGGGTCCAGCAGCCACTGTCCTGTTCACAATCTGGGCCCTTTTGCCTTTTCTAGAGCATCTTATAAACAAAAGAACACGGTACATGCAGCCTGCCGAGGCTGAGCTTGAGAACTTAGTGGTACACTAGTGGCTTTTGTTAATAAGAAATCTTCCTTTTTAGGTGTAGCCACACAAAATTTCACACTTTCTTTTCTGTTTTTCTTTCATGCATGTGTGTACGGGATGTTTCATTTATGTGTGTGTGGATGCATGTGTGTGTGTGAGTTTGTGGGTGGGAGGGTGTAACGCTTGTGTGTGCAGGTGTGTCCACAGGAGCTCACTTGAGTTGAAGGCGTCTGAGGAAGGCTCTGAGCAGTCCTGAGGACGACTGCAGCAAGTCATGCAGCAGAGACCCTCCAGGGTTGCCACTGCTGTGAGTCCCGCCCAGGCTGGGGTTCAGGGGGGCTTTCTGGAGATATAGCTGCCT
Source organism: Typhlomys cinereus (assembly GCA_023101885.1). Lineage (NCBI taxonomy): Eukaryota > Metazoa > Chordata > Mammalia > Rodentia > Platacanthomyidae > Typhlomys > Typhlomys cinereus. The sequence goes on from JALPQD010000877.1 coordinate 492, forward strand.
TTGAGTTAATCCCTGCTCTTGTAGGTAACCCTCGCTCTGTAAGGAACCCCAGTAACCTCACTGGTTCGTCAAGTTGAACCTTGCTGTTACCATTACTTTGGTCTGTCATGGCTAGCATAAATCTGGTGCCTCCCCAGGAAAAATGTGGCACCACCACTGATAATTAATTCTACAGTCCTTCTTTGGACGACTAAGAGTGTGAGTGGATGGAGACCAAGCATTTATTTACCGATTCAAATGATTCTCATTGATTTAGGTCTCAATGACTGCCCCCATGGCCTCTGGGAACATCTGCGAGTCTCAGAGGCTGTGTTTAAATTAAATCAAACTGAAATATTTACCTTTAAGTAACAATTTACAGATCTACTAACCAAGGGAGGTTGGAGAGGACAGAGGGGCCGTAATTCGTTACCTGAAGCATCCTGCGCCCTGATGCATGTTTCCCTACCGCCTGGGAAATGTTTCTGCCGGAAGAGCGCACGTGGATCCCACCAGCTGGCTGAGTGCATTTCTCTTGCTTTTTTTTCAGCATCACAATGCATGCTGGAAATAACACTTGAAAGAAAAAGCTAAAGGCTAGGGAGACAGCTCAGGGGTCAAAGTCTTTATCTCACAAGCAAAAGGACCCGAGTTTGAATCCCCAGATCTCACAGAAAAAAGCCAGACTGGCAATGAGGCAGGCTGCATGTCTAGCTCTGGAAGGAAGAGGCTGGGAAACCCCAGAGCAAAGCAATAAGAGGTAGAGCAATTCAGGATGATTCCCAATAGCACCCTTAGGCCTCCACAGGCACTTACTGCCTCTCTCTCACACACACACACACACACACACACACACACACACACACACACACACACGTGCGCGCGCACAAAACAACAACAAACCATTAAGAGCTGAGAAGAGGGCGGTTGACCAAGTGCTTGCTATGTAACCAGGGGGCTTGCGTTCGAGCCCCAGAGCCCAAGTAAACTATCTGGGTGCAGTAGTGCATACTTGAAAGCCCAGTGCCGGAGAGGCAGGAGCAGGAGGGTCCCTAGGGCTTGCTGACATCCACCTGGCAGGATCAGTGAGTTCCAGAGACGGAGAGCAATTGAGAAAGATACCACGAGGTGATTGGCTGCCACATACATAGGTATGCTTGCACACATGTGAGCATGCAAACACAGGTTCATATGTACATGTGCATGTATACATTGGAACATATACAAGCACATCTCACCCATGAATATGCATATACTTGATGCTGTCTCCAAATGGAATCATCCCCTCCTAGAGAAAGGAAGATGGCTTCTAGCACTCAAGAAGTAGGAGTGGAGGTCAGAGGACAACTTTTAGAAGTCAGGTCTCTCCTTCCACCATATGAGCCTCCGGGGATTGAACTGGGGTCACGAGGTTTGCAGCAGGCATCCTTACTCACTGAGCCATCTCATGGGCCCACACACACTGAGTTCTCATACAAAAGACGACCACGCCTTCCACAGGTGTAGAGCAGTCAACACCTATGTACATCCTGTCAGGAACTTGAACCCATGGGTTGGTTCTGGTCAGATCCTGTCCAGGCAACAATGAGTGGTTAGATGTCTGAAGAGCACTTCTGATTGGCTGACTGGATCGCCTCTCCGAGATCCGTTCAGCTCAGTATTCCAAGAACTTCACGCTGAAAGAAGCTAGGCAGACACCCGTGCAGAGAACATCTCTATTTATGAGCCAACTAAAAACACATCCCCCGTTCCAGCACCCTCCCCACAACCCCCCTCCGTTTCCTCCTCCTCACAGCAACCCTGACAGATCTAAATATGAGGGAGAAAAATATCTCCGGCAGGGTGTGATTTTGCTGCCTGAGTCATGTCAGGGCCGTGTAAATATAATCACATTCTACCCGCCAACCTGAAATGAATGTCTCAGGGAGGGGTCGCAATGTGAGGAGAAACCTCTTCCGTCGTAGACTGCCTGGATAGAAAGAACTCCCTTGCTACCATCTGCAATGTGTTCACAAGAGGCACGAGGCAGGATTGGCCAGGACGGAATTATTAAGCAATTCTATCAAAACTCCATGCCTTGCTCTTCAGATGGGAAGTAATACAGGTGAGCCCCGAAGATGTGCCCAGAGAATACAAGAGTGGTCCTATGCACCTGTGTGTGTGCGCATGTGCTTGGGGGGGGCAGTGGACAGGGAATCGGGGTGCCCGGATTACAGGACTGACTTGGTGGGTGGGAAAAGATACCACATTACAGTATTTGTCCAGCCTACCTGGGTGTTGTAGCTTAGTCTTGAAATCCCTCCATGCGCTCATGCATGTAAATACAGGGTCTCACAGTGGAGGTGCTATTGGAGAGCTTTTTTGATTTGGTCAGTGATGATAAGGTCACATCCTTGTTCTGCATTCTCTGCTTCTTGATTCACCAGGATGTGAACAAACTATACCTCAAGCTCCTGCTACACAGACCAAGCTGCCATGTCTTCCGCATCGCAGTGACTGTACTCAGTGAGCCTGTAAGTCATGATAATTCTCACCTGTCTCACAGTGCTCTTGTCACAATACAGTGATGTGTGTGTGGTGTGTGTAGGCACATATGTTTCTCTGTGTGTGTGTGTGTGTGTGTGTGTGTGTGTGTGTGTAGAAAAATAACGTGTGTAGGTATATTTCTATATGTATGTATATGCAGGAAAAGTAACGTGATATATATAAGTGTGTATGCTTCTATAGGTATGTGGGGGAAGTAATGTGTATGTAGGTGTGTATATTTCTATAGGTATGTGGGGGAAGCAACATGTATGTGGTGTGTATAGGTATGTATGTTTCTATGTGTATGTGGGGGAAGTAATGTGTGTGTGGTATGAGTAGATGTGTATGTTTCTGTATCTACATGTATATGGGAAAGTAACGTGTGTAGGTACATATGTTTCTGTATGTATGTGTGTTTGGGAAAAACAATATGTATGTGATGTATGTAAGTGCATATGTTTCTATGTGTATGTGTGTGGGGAAATAGTAATGAATGTGGTGCATGAGGGTATATATGTTTCTATGTGTATGGGTATATGTGAAAAGTATTGTGTGTTGTATGTAGGTGTGTGTATCTGTGCATGTTTCTATGTGTAGTGTATGTATGTTTCTGTGTGTTTGTACATGTGTACATGCTGGAGAGATGAGTCAGTGGTTAAAGTGCTTACTGCACAAGCAAAAGGACCTGGGTTTGGATCCCCAGATCCATGTAATATGCTGACAAGTGTGGCAGCCCCATGTGGGCCTGCCTTAGAAGAAAGAGACTGGAGATCTCCGAACAAACTAGCTAGGCAGACTAACCTTATCAGTGGACTCTGGGTTTGACTAGAGACCTTGTCTCAAAAAGAATAAAGTGAAGAGTGGTTGAGGGTGATTCCTGGTATCAACCTCTGTCCTCCACGTGCAGCTGCATATACACATGTGCAAAACACACATGCACACACAGTTTCACAGGTACACATGGGCACACACATGCACACACATGTCTAATGCTGATTTCATCAAGTTTCCTGCCCCTTCTCCATTGCTGTAACCCCCAAGCACATCTAAGCTCTGAAAGGTCCATCCTGACATTCCAAGGACCCCTCAGCAGCCAGCTGCTGCCAATCCAGTCGTCTGGTCTGTGCTGTCATAGCCTGTGTACTGCTGCTGGGATCGAGACGGAAAGAGGTGCAGGAGAGAGGCGCAGAGAACCCCTTGGGTCCGGGAACGTGACTTGACATTTTAAGCTGTCTACTTCCTGCTCTTTTTGCTCTTTTCACCGTGAAATAATCCACATGACACTTCTACAAAAAAGAAAAAGAAATCGTGATTCCAGAAATGTAGATCCACCCCTCCCTCTGTGGGTGCTGGCCGGAAAGGGACCCCAGAAATATCCACTCTCCAGCTCCACTCTGGGATAAAATTAGTTGTCTAAATTTAGAACTAGGCCAGGCTTTGAGGTTTGCCCTTCCAGAGAGGTCTGCCGCAGGGGGACCTTGTGCTCCCAGCGCTTCAGACTGGCTTGGAAGGGGGCATTTAACCCAATTTGATCTCCCGCAAATGCATCTGGGACAGATTGTCCACTGCTGGGGAAACCAGGCTGTCCACCTTATGGTGCCCAGTACTTTGAGAAAAATTGTACTGTCAGTCAGAGTGCTATTTCACAAAAAGAAAGAAAAATAAAGGGGAAGCTGTGTAAAGAAGTGGAGAGTAAGGATCTCTGTTCTAAAACATTCTCTCCTCTGGTCTACCAGGGAATGACACCCACCATGCTAGGGCATAGCCATCTCATTGACTACAGGATGTTGATGGGGACTGATGGTGTGAATGTGTATGTGTGTATGTGATGAGCGAGTGTGTTCATGAGTGTGTGCATGTAGTGCATGTACATACATATGTGTGGGCATATGTGCATAGTGTGTGCATTTAAACATGTATACACATACATGGCCTTATATATGTGTGTAATGTGTTTATGTGTCTTCACATTTATGTATATCTGTGTGTTCTATATGCGTGTGTGTATGTGTGCATGCGTGTGTGTTGCACATGTGTATATATAGGTGTACGTATGTGTATGTGTGTAGGTGTTTGCATGTATGTTTGTGCATGCATGTGTGTTGTGTGCATGCATGTGTATCCCTGTCTGTGCTCATGTGTGTATATGCATAGGATGTTCTTATGTATGTCTGTGTTTCTATGTGGATCTGTATGCATCTGTGTGCATGTGTGTGGCTTGTGTGTGTGTTGTGCATGTGTGTACATATATGAATGTGTGCTGTTTATTTATGTGGCATCCATAGATGTACGTGTTTCTAAGTGGACACGTTAAAGTACACATACACAAAGACACACATGCACACATATACCACATATGTAAACACACATCACACTCGCACACACAAAATAGATAGGTAGAAGATAGATGATAGCTAGATAGAGATGATAGATAATTGGTAGATTTATGACAGATAATAAGTGGACAGATGTAGGGCGCCGCCCTACATGCATCCTCCATTACAAGATGGCGCCGACTCCGGCAGACTGCGCAGGCGCTGGGTAACTGACCATCCTTGGTTTCCCGCCTCTCCCTTTGATGTAGTATGGCCTGACGAGCAACAGCCAATCAGGTGCTGCCACGTCCAAGACAGGACAGAATCCCTATATAAGGGTGGCAGTTTAGGCAGTTGGGGTCTCCGCTTCTACTCTGAAAGCTTATGCTCTCCCTCTCAAGACGCATTAAAGCTTTACTGCAGAAGGATCCTGTGCGTGTGCCGCGTTGTTCTTGCTGGCGAGACGGTTGCGCGGGACACTTGGTGCCGAAACCCGGGAATTTGAGACCTTGTCATCGTCAGCACCACCGGAGACCCCTTGATTACAAGGAGGATTCAGAACTGCAGGCAGATACGTTCGGAGAGGTATGTTTTTCCTGGACTTTGGTTTAAGAAGTCCAGGACAGCATGTCAGAAACTGAACGTAGTGAGAGGTTGGGTGCGCGCAAGAAAAACCCCATCCCAAAGAAAGAAAAAGGCCCCCCCGGTGAGTCTAAAGACAAGGGGGTGTTTTTGCCAGACTACAGGGACCCCCCCCCCCCGCTACTACATCAAAGGGAGGGGCTAGTTTATACCCTATAAGTGAGCTTAAAGCTTTAAATATAGACAGCTCCAGTGACTCTGAAGAGTCAGGGGAGGAAGTTCTAAATACTGAAGTGGAAGAAGAGTTAGAAGAGGAAGCTGCTAGATAGACACAAAAGAGATTTTGGGATCACCGCTGCTATTGTCAGCATCGTTGCCACCGTGGCCGTTACCGCTTCACTCACGGCCTTGGCCTTGGCGTTGTCCGGCCAGGTCCAAACGGCTAAGGTTGTTAATGAACTATCATCCTCGGTGTCCACAGCCATGGACAAACAAGTCTCGGCTAATACCCAAATACAGGGAGGGCTTATGCTGGTTAATCAGCGCATAGATCTGGCCCAAGAACAAATAGATATTCTATGGCAGCTGGCCCAGCTAGGATGCGAACAAAAGCTTCCAGGCCTATGCGTTACATCTGTTCAATATACGAACTTTACCCAGGCCGCTAACTTGTCAAAAAGCCTCTCTCAGTTTATATTACAGAATTGGACCGCCAACTTTGAACAGACCCTCCGAGAACTAAGAGTCGCCATCATTCAAGTCAATTCCACACGCCTTGATCTGTCCTTAACTGAAGGACTGTCTATATGGATCTCCTCAGCCTTCTCTTGCTTCAAAGAATGGGTGGGGGTGGGATTGTTTGGAACTGCTCTTTGTTGTGGACTAGTATCACTTCTTTGGCTGGTATGTAGGCTCAAGGCACGAACAAAGAGAGACAAGGTGGTTATTGCCCAAGCGCTTATGGCCCTAGAACACGGGACCTCCACTGATATTTGGCTAACTATGCTCAAACAGTAGGCCGCCAGTCAGACAGTTCTTGCACACCCAGGGCATGGACCCATTGCACGAGGTAGAATGTCTGGCCAGAGCAGCCCATGAGGGATGTCGAGCAAAGCATCGCACAGAGGATTACACGCTCCTCTGGGAGGCATGTTGTCCAGCATGAGGGTTGCCTGCCCTAGTTTCCCTCTCCTGGAAAAACGGCAGAGGACAGGTCGAGAGCACTCCGGGTCATATTAAGACCTAGTAGCAGCGCTCGGACACAGTCTTAATGTTTGTAACAGGAGGCACAACCTCTGCCTCTATCCCTCACCACATGGGTGACCTACTCGCTTGGTTATAGTTGCTTGGCTATATCATTATATATAAAAAAAGGGGGAGATGTAGGGCGCCGCCCTACATGCATCCTCCATTACAAGATGGCGCCGACTCCGGCAGACTGCGCAGGCGCTGGGTAACTGACCATCCTTGGTTTCCCGCCTCTCCCTTTGATGTAGTATGGCCTGACGAGCAACAGCCAATCAGGTGCTGCCACGTCCAAGACAGGACAGAATCCCTATATAAGGGTGGCAGTTTAGGCAGTTGGGGTCTCCGCTTCTACTCTGAAAGCTTATGCTCTCCCTCTCAAGACGCATTAAAGCTTTACTGCAGAAGGATCCTGTGCGTGTGCCGCGTTGTTCTTGCTGGCGAGACGGTTGCGCGGGACAGACAGATTAAACTAAAAATAATAAAACAAAACAAAGACTTCTCTGAGAAACATTTGAAGGACTCAGCAACACTATAAAAGCATGCAGGATCCCAAAGGGCCATCCCACAGAGAGAAGGGGGGGCGTCTTTCATCACCCGGCCCTTCTCCATAAGGCCCTCACCTGTAACGCTCTACAGCCGTGTGTTAAGGTAGAAATCCTATGTGTTGCTATGTGGGTGCATGCTATGGGGTACATGTGTGCATGTTTTATACACCTGTATGGTGCATGCTATGTGGTGCACATGTATGTGCTATATGGACATCTGTGCTGTGTGACGTGTGTGCATGCAGTAGGCACAACTGTGTGGGCACATGTTTTATAGTATGCGTATGCATGTCGTACACACACCTGTGTGGGCACATATGCCCAGTGGAAGACACCAGGTGTCCTGCTCTGTCACTCTGTCACCTCTGTTGAACTGGAGTTAGCCTGGCAATCAGCAAACTCGGCCAACAGGCCTTCTCCACTCCCCACAGCACTTGGGTAACTGGAAAGTATGAAACCACACCAGCTTTTTAAAGTGGGTTCTGGGGGTTTCAACTAGGGTCTCATGCTCACAAAGCACCGTTATCCACCGAGTCATCTTCCTTGACCTCTATGCTCTTCTTAATTTCTCTGCTCCTTTCCTGACATCACCCCTACAGCATGCCTTTCCTGCCCGATTAATGCCAGGTTTGCTATGTAAATTGCTTTGATCAGAGATCCTTCAGTTGTATGTAAATGAGGACTTTTGCACGTGCACATGTGATCAAAAGCTTCTTTTGGGTTTCCACCATTGCTATTAGCCCTTACAATCGCCTGCTTTGACCCAGTGAGGCTAAAGTCAAAACAAAGGAACAAACACTCTGCTAGGAGCCGAGACCACCAGGCTGAGCCCAGGCTAGAGGACCTCTAGCCAAGTCCACCCAGGAGAAAGAGAACAGATCATTGTTGTTAAAAGCCACTTTGTCTTTAGAGTACATGTGTGTTCAAGTGTGCATATGGGTAGGTTGTGTGAGCATGAGCGTGTACATGTGCAGATGCATGTTCCTGCATGTGGAGGCCAGAGGCCAATCTTGGCTGCAGCTTCTCAAACACCAGTCACTTCTTTAAAAAAGCACAAAACAAAACAGTGTCTCTTGTTGCTCTGGGAGCTCGCCAAGTATCTACACCAGGTGACATTCCAGTCCCAGGAATCCCGTCTCGCCTCTCTAGCATTGGGAATGGAAGTGGATACCACCATGTTTGATGTTTTTTTAAGTAGATTCTAGAATTGAGCTCAGGCCCTTGCGCATGTTCATCAAGCAGGGGCTGAAGAGGCCCTTTCCTCGGCCCTAAGGGGTTTTTGAATAAGTTGTGGTGACAGTGAGATGGTTGACATAGAAGGGCAAAGGGGAATTCTAGAGCAAGTCCTCGGAGCACCCGAGAATATGTGAAAAAAGTGTTGACTCACACTCTAGGGCTCAGCCTCCTCCTCCGCCACCGCTGCCTCCTCCTCCTGTTGCTGCTCATCATCATCATCCTCGTCCTTGTCTTCCACCTCCTCTTTGTTTCTTTTCCTCCCCTCTTCCCCCTCCTCCTCCCCTTCCTTTTTTTTTTTACCCTCTTCTTTCTGTTCCTCTGCTCCGCTTATTTACTCCTCCTCCTCCTCCTCCTTCTCGTCCTCCTTATTTATTTTTTAGGAGCAGCAGCTGAACACGCGGCAGTCAGTTACGAAACTTCAGCCTCGAAGCTGCCTGAAGAAGTCACTTCAAGCTGCAAACCCCGGAGCTGGCTCAGCGGATGACGCCAGCCATGCAGGGGTCATGCTTTCTCTGAAGCCCATGGCTCTGCTCCGTGTGTGACCCCCGCGGGACCGAGCTATTTCAGGACGTGTCCCCGTGACTCTGGGACATACAATAGGTAATGCTGAGCCATCTGCTCTGCCACCCTCCGCTTCTGGAGGCAAGGCAGCGGGGGCTGCATGGGAGCAGCTCCTGTTAAGGAAGTGAACAATCCCTCGGCTTTGTTCCATGGAATGAGTGAGCACAGGGGAGAGGGTGAAGAACAGAGAATTTGGCTGCTAAAAAAAGGATACGAGCTTCAGAGGAGACCTCAGAGATGCCGAGCAGATAGGAAGCAAGAACTGGGAAGGCAGCCGAGGGGCTGGAGAGGGGCCAGTTTAAACAAAATGCAGGCAGACAGTTCTGTGAGCTGGAGGTGGTGGGGCAGACTCCGGACTGACTCTGGATTCAGCCAGGTAAAGCAGGAAGAGGCGTGAGAGAGACCCTGAGCCCCCAAACAACCTGGGTGGACAAGCTTATCACCGTGAGACCACCTGAAACTCTGTACTGCTGTGATCTAAGCTCTGGACTTAGAGTGGGGGAGGGGAGGTTCTCAGTACTCGCCTGAGGTTCAGGGAAAGATCTCAGTGACCCTGGCAAGGAGTTGGGGCTCTGTAGGTAAACTGTGGGCCGGCAAGCATGAGAACCAGGTTCAGACCCCATTACTTACTCCCCCAAAAGTGAGGATGATGGAGGCTGATGATGTCAGCCAGAGTGCTTGCCTTGCAAGCTGAAGGACCTGGATCTGATCCTTAGCATGCACACACGCACGCGCGCGCACACACACACAGAGCTGGGTGTCAAGAGGTGCATTTGTAATCTTGGTGTTGGGGAGGCCAGTCAGTGAGACCCTGTCTCAAAAACCAAGGTGAACACAATACCTGAGACCTCCACATGTCATAAATGCCACATGTACATAGATATTATACACATGTAGACATGCATGTACATGAACCCACACACACAATTAATTAATAATTAATAAGAAGCTAGGACGAGAACTTGGCATGTAGGTATGTAGAATGAGCTGGGTGTGAGAGATTCCCAGAGACCCAGCCACGGCCTCAGCAGCACCGAGATAACCAGTGGGCACCACCATGCCATGAGCTCTGGGGTTTGACCTCAGCAAGCACTTTGCAGACTGAGCCACCATCTCAGCCCCCCCCCCAATTTATATAAATGGAAGTATGTGGACTAGCAAAATGGCTCAGCAGGTAGAAGTTCGATTCCCAGAAGCCCACATGGTGGAAGGGATTTGACTTCTGAAAGTTGTCCCCTGCCCCCACATGCGTTCTGTTGCATATGTGCACCCAGTCCATTTCTCGTCCTTTCTATTTCTCATCTCGTCTCTCTCTCTGTCTCTACCTCTCTCTCTCTCTTTAATAAAAGTAAAGGTTGTCTGAACTTGGAGCACTGGTCACAGGCTTTCTATTTCTGTCTTCCGAGGGCAATGACCGCTCTGAAAGCCGGGCCAAGTGGGCCTTGCTGGGACTTGAGCTTGGGTTTGGATTATCAATGGAGTGTCTGCCTAGGTTACAGGACCGTCTCACCACAACCGATCCTGACAGCATTTGCCTCCTGTGTGCCAACAGCCTGGACATCAAGCCACACCACGGTGACTAAGGCCAGCTGGCGAGAGTCTTACTGAACAGCTACTCTGGGGGCTCAGGGAAGAAGATTCTGGCTGAGGAGCCAGTTGACTGGAATGGATGTTCATAAGTCACGGCAGCCTGGCTGGGCTCATGTACTCTGTTCAAGGCGGGAGAAAGCGGATCTCCTACAGAGACCAGACATTTGGCCACATAACAGGAAGCCGAGGCGCACCACGTGCAGACATTCCACAGTCACGCACGCTGAGTGATGTGCCTTCCTACCTCACCGAGTGTGTAGGGAGGGGATGGAGCCCTGCGGGGAAACAGTGACCTTGCATACCATCTCCCTCCAGCCTTAGATGGGGACATGAATACCCCATCATCCCTTTAGATTTCAGGCACACCGATATGCTTGATCAGAGACAAGAGCACGTCAGACCTGTGTCCTGTCCAGATGGGAGCTGACAGCCACTTAGCAATTCTCTCTCTCTCTCTCTCTCTCTCTCTCTCTCTCTCTCTCTGTGTGTGTGTGTGTGTGTGTGTGTGTGTGTGTGTATCTCACTCTGCATTTCTTTCTTTCTCTTTCTCCTTATTTTTCCCTATTTGTTTATCTTTTTCTCTATTTCTATTTCTGCTTTTCTACTCTCTCCTTCTTTCTCTATATTCTTCCATCTCTATATGTTTCTTTCCTTCCCCATCTCTCTCTCTCTTTTAACTTTTAGAAATATTGTATTAATACTCGAGAGGGAAAGAGAGAGAACGAGAGAAGTGTGTGCGTGCCATGGTGCATGGGTGACAGCCAGAGGACAACGTTCAGAAGTCGTTTCTCTCCCTCTTTCTTGTGGGCTTCTAGGAATTAAATTTGGGCTGCCAGGTTTGCAAGCAGGCACCTTACACACTGGGTCATCTCACCAGTCCCCTTTCATCCTCTCTACCTCTTTCCATGTGTTTTTCTTTCTGTCTCTCTGTCTCTTTCCCTTCATCCTTCTTCAAATCCATCACTATCCCTGGGTTTCATTAGAGACTCTGTCCCAGAAGAATAAAGGTGAAGAGCGATGGAAGATGATTCCTGCTATCGCCTTGGATCTCCACAGGCACACACACGCATTTGCAAACTCACTGCCAGACACACGCACCAACTCACATGTGAACACGCACACGTGCAAGTATCCCATACACATGAAGACGGTGTCTCACGGAGCTTGAGGTTGTCCTGCTTGGCTAGGCTGGCCGACTGATGAGGAATCTACCTGTCTCTACTTCCCCATGGCTGGGTTCACATGTTCCCCCATGCCTGGATTTTGTCAAGTTGGTTCTGAGGACTAACTCAGACCCCTGTTTCCAAGGCAAGCAGTTTACTGGCTGGACCATCTCCCCACCAAGTGTGTGTGTGTGTGCGTGTGTGTGTGTGCGTGTGTGTGTGTGTGTGTGCGCGTGTGTGTGTGTGCGCGTGTGTGTGTACCCAAAGCTAATTATCAACAATCATCTTCCATTGCTCTTCCACTTTATTCTTCTGAAGCTGGGTCTCTTATCAAATCAGAACTCATCGATCGGGCTGGCCTGGCCAGCCAGTTTGCTGTGGGGATTCCCAGGCTCCACCTTTCTGGGTTGGAATAATAAGGGGGGGCAACCACATCCATTTGGCATTTTTCCATTAGATCTAGGGATTCAAATTCAGGTCCTTTCTCTTGCAGGACAAACGCTTTAGTCGCTGAATTATCTCCCAGTCCCCTATTTTTTTAATCTTTAGAGGGAAAAAATATGGTCTTGGTAAAATTCCCACAAGACTGGCAGCTCTGGGCTCCAAGGGGAGCAGATAATGTCAGGGATCTGGGAAGATTCTCTAAGGCTCCCCCCAAGCCGCCTAACCTGCATAGTACCTGGGATGCCCCCCATCCCCCCAAGGACCCCTGAGTAGGAGAGGGAGGACGCCATTCGGCCTGAGGATGACTCAGAGCACAGCGTCTGTCAGAGCTCCAGCTCCTAGCGGTCTGCGCGTCGTGTGCATCTGGTGGCTTCATCCTGCGACGGAGACGAGCTACCAGCAGGCTTCTGGAAACATTATCTCTGTCCTCATCTGACTTGCAGGCGTGAGGTGACAGGCGCAGTGTGCTTTCGGGGAAAAAGATGCCTCTCTCTGCCCAGGGTGGGGCGACCACGATGGCGCTGACGTCAGTCACTCATTACGCCCTGAACAGAGCTGCTCGCATCCCTCTCCTCCTGCCCTCTTGGTTAACAGCATCACCGTGTGCAGAGACACCCAGCTGGAGAGCTAATAAGGAGGCTGGGGATGGAACAGAAAGATCCCGGGATGCAGAATTAAGAGAGAAAGATCTTTCCATCATCCTCACCATCTCCATGTGCTGGCAATTCAGGGGGGCTCTCCGAACCCAGCTTCTTCTGGCACGAGGATTATCGTAGGATAGTAATCAGCCACACAGGGTGGGCTCTGTCGGAGACTGCTTCCAGATTGTTCCTGACGAGCACACTGGTTTCGTTAGCCACAGCAGCTTCTTGAGCCTCGCTAGGTTGGAGCCTTCTGCCTTGTCCCCTCCTCTCCCACTGTGCTGTCACAATCAATTACTGTCATGTCTCTCAGAGGTGACAGCTTGTCATCCAGCCTCCCCTCTCATCTAAATCTGCTGTTCACTTCGCAGTGACTGAGTGAACCTGCTGCTTTTAATAAAATGCATTGATCTGTGCATGGGGAGATGGCTGCTGAGTAAGAGAGCTTTGCTGCGCAAGCAGGGGATCTGAGTTCAAACCCCATGAGCCCATGTGATGGGAAGGAGGGAAGGGAGAAAGAAAGAGGAAAGGAAGGAGGGAAGGAAAGAAGGAAAGAAAGGTAAAGGGAAAAGGAAAGAAGCAACTCCACAAAGTTGTCCTCTGGGGTGTGTGTCCACATATAAACACACGCACAGACACGCACACACTCAGCATGAACACGCAATGGCAAACAGATAAATACAAATAACATTTTAATGTCCTAGAATCAATTGTGGTTAGAATTGTCCGACTCTGGATGTAGAAGAAAGAAAGAGAGAAAGGGAGAAAGGAGAAAGGGAGGGAGGGAGGGAGGGAGGGAGGGAGGGAGGGAGGAAGGGAGGAAAGAAGGGAGGAAGGAAGGGAGGGAGGGAGGAACAAAGGAAAGAAAGAGAGGGAGAAAGAAAGAAAGAAAGAAAGAAAGAAAGAAAGAAAGAAAGAAAGAAAGAAAGAAAGAGAGAAAAAGCATTAAATTGGAAAGTGTAAGTGGGTGTATTGTGTGGTCTGTGAATCATGAATCGTAAGTTAATAATACTGTTTCAGGAAAAATAAAAACAATTTTAAGTGAGTAGGAATTGAGAGACTCTAAATCCCACAGGACCTTGTTAAAGTGATACTGGGTGATAAACGTCAGCGAAGCAAGAAATGAACAGCGACACCGTGGTAAACAGCCACCTGTAAACAACTCCACGTCACGTGGGAGCCCGTCCGAAGCGCCACACGTGGCGTTGGCTCAGCATGCCAGTGAGGAGGGTGGGGGCATCTTGGGGGCAGGGAGACAGCTGGGTGGGGAAGGGAGTCTCCACAAAAGCCTGACCATGTGACTTTGAGCCTGGGAATCAGCGCAAAGTAGATGGAGAAAAGCAACTCCATTGACTGCCTTCTGACCGCCACACCTAAACGTGGCACACGCAGTCCCCACAGACATTAAGCACACCCCGACCCAGCAGCACCATCTAATGTTATGGCTACTATTATTATAAAAATGACATTTGGGCCCATAGTGTTATAATTTCATAAGTAGATGAAGAAGGAAAAGCTCTTCCTTGGAGTAAAGTTTTATCTAAAAGAGGCCACGCATACTCAAGTGCCTTCTTCTAAACACAATCTCTCTCTCTCTCTCTCTCTCTCTCTTTCTCTCTCTCTCTCTCATACACACACACCCACACACACAAAAGAGAGAAAGCATTTGAATATGTGTGCCTGTGGAGACCGAAGGGTGACATTGGGAATCACCCTGGATTGGTCTGCCTCCTCATTGCTTTACTCTGGCGTTTCCCAGCTCCGCCTTGATGGGTAAAGTGCTTGCAGTGTAAGGGGAGGACCTGAGTTTGATTCTCAGCCCCAGGTAAGGCAGCCGGGCATGGTGGTGCAAGTGTAGGATCTCAAGCGTGGGGAAACAAAGACAGGCAACAGACAATCCTGGGGCTCACGTGCTTGCCAACCTAGCCATCGGTGAGTGACAGGCCAGCGAGACACCCTGTCACCAAAACACAAGGTGAATGGTGTTCTAAAGAACAACAGTAGAGGTTGACCTCTAGCCTCCACATGTGCACTTGTACACACACACACAGAGGAACATGTGGACACACAAAGATATATGCGCATGCTGAGCTGTCATGCATTCATTGATAAAAGATTGTGTGCTTCCTCCACATACACAAATGTGTAAACATGCACATATGCACACACACATGGAGAAACATACATATACACATATGAATATGCAAATAGGAATATGTGCAATACGCAGAGATGTCATAGACTCATTGATGAGGAGTGTGTCTTCTCCACATGTACAAACGTGATCATGCACACATGTGAACACACATAAGAGGAATGTGAAAACCCATGTGAACATGTATGCCCATGTGAACATGTTCAATGCATAGAGATGTCGTGGACTCATTAATGAGAGCACACACTTGTGTGGACATGCACACACAATGCACACACGTGAACAGGCACACACCTGAACATGCACACACAGGCGTCACAGAACCACTGGCCAGAGAAACCACGTCTCCTCCACATGCAAACACCCCCACCAACACTGATCAGAGCTGGCTGTGATTGTCTCCCACCTGGCTAATGTTGAATAATCTCCAGGTTCAGGCATTGCGTTTGACCCTTCCCCACTCCTGGATGTAATAAAGGATCTACATTCTTTAACGACTCCTTCAGGGACCCTTAATACATCTAAGTGTTTACTAAGCCTGGCGAAGTGATTGATTGCCTCCGGTTAATACCTTTAGACTCAAGGTTAAGTATTGCTTTCTGATAATATTTTTTATTTATGAGCCTTCTTGGATACAGCTGGCGAATACTGGTTAGCTAAATGAACCAGCCATTAACACCAGGGCTCAAATGTCTGCGAAGGGTCAATCTACTAATGTCTTGGTCACAGCAGACATACGCGAACCCTATAAAGTAAAAATGCTCACCTCCAGTATCTGCTAGTTAACTAAATGATGCTGTAAACGCTGTGTGCATGGTTTGAAGCTCACCATTTCTGCAAAGCTGAACCACCAGGAAGACAGAAGCCACACTCGGGGAAGAGGGAGGATGGAGGAAGGAGAGAAAGAGAAACATTGAAAGATGTGTGAGGAACTAGAGAGCGTGGGTTGGATCTCTATCACTTACAGCGGCAGTGCCCACTGCACCCCAGCGCTCAGGAGCCTGAAAGGTCAGAAATAAGTAGTTAAGGCAAGCCTTGAAAGCAAACCTACCCACAAGGGGTAGGACCACGCCCTGGGCAGACAGGTATGAAGGGAGCTGGTTCAGTACTTCAGCACACGTCTATAGACTCGGAGCCGGCAGTTGAGGTTTCCCTTTTCTCAGCAATCCCTAGGGATAGAGTGTGGCCGATTCCCTGGGCTCTTGATGCTGACATGAGTTCTCCTGCTGAGCTGGACTGAGAACTGTAACCAGAGTCCTGAGGAAGAATAAATTCCCTCATTTCCCTAAGCTGTTTGGCTGCTCATCAGCAACGTTCAAGCAAACTGCAATAGCTGTACATCCTATGTCCAAAATGAAAAGAGTTATCTTGGGGCTGGTGAGTTGGCTCAGAAGGTAAGATGCCTGCTCCCAAATCTGGAGATCCGAGTTCAAATCCCCAGAAGTCCACATGATGGAAGAAGAGAACTGACTTCTGAAAGTTGTTCTCTGTCCTCCATGTGCCATGACTTTCTTGAATCTCTCTCTCTCTCTTTTTCTCTCTCCTTCCTTCCACCATGAATGGCCTAGCAAGAAGTCACCTACCACACGTATCCCTTACTTAGACTTCCCAACCTCCAGCTCACTTAATCAAATAAACTTCTCTTGTTTATAAACGACTCCTGCGTGCTTTCTCTGTGAAACAACACGGAGGGCACCACGCAGCTATACCATGCAAAACGAATGCATTGGAAGTCAAGGGACTAAACGATGTGTTCATTTACAGTAACAAAGGTGGCAATCGGGTAAAGGTGTTGGGAGGAGCCAGGAAGATGGGACCATCACTCCTCCCGGGCTGAGGAAAGGCACATAAAACCACCTCTCATCCTTCCTGATTTTCTGGGCAACAGTAGCAGTCTTGGGGTTGTTTTCCCCAGTAAGAAGAGGTTAGGGTGGGCATCTCTCTTCCTGTGACCTTCATATGTCTTTCTGTCTCCTGCTATTCGTAATGCAGGTCTTGTCATCTGTCAGTCTGAGATGAAGCCATCAAATTGAGCAGATCTGCCACTGATAGTCTCGAGCTAATTAGAAAATGGTAGCCCAGGGGCAGGGGACGCTTGAAGCCAGAAAGGTGAATGCACTGAGACCGCTCTGGCTGGATAACCTCACCCCAGCACCTTTAGGCTCCTAGCCATTGCTGCTTTCAGCGCACAGGTCCTTTCGTGGGTCCCCATCTCCCTGGGAGAAGGGCATACGTTCTAGCCTGCCAGTCTGTCAAACTCCAACCAGTGCTCTTCCATCTAATCCACCCCCCAGGGCCTGGTCCTATCCACTCTGGACTGAGTCTTCCCCCAGGCATGAGATCAGCCCCCACAGCTTTGTTAAGGGCTTGCCTGAACTACGACTTCTTCACGGGATTCCTCGTTCACCAAGCTGTCAGCTGCAATTTAACTGGCACACCGTCCTTCTGACATAGTACTAGGTATATGCAGTCAATATTTCCTTGCAGCTAGATGTAAAGATTCTAGAAAGTTCTTCAGGGTTAAGGGCAACGGTTAATATGATTGTTTAAACTTTCTTGGGCACCCTCATATGCAGTATGATTTGGCAATAAAGATAGTCACACTCCTCCCAACCCCCCAGCAAAAAAAAAAAAAAAGATTCTAGAAGGTAAGAGACACTCTATCAGAAGCATAATTCTTAAAGGGCGTGACATCAATGGGACATACAAATGTTTCCCATTGACCAGTGAAATTCTGTGTGATTATCAGCCAAGTGGCAAAAAGACTCAATTCAGATCATGTAAGAAAAACCAGGCCAAAATGATGTGATGAACGTACTTGGTCTGAATCAGGGTCCTTTGAGAACACCAAAATACGAGTGTGGGGAAGTGCTGTGTGTGTCGGAAGTGATCACTGGTTTTATGTGTCAACTTGGCAATTGAGAATTGAAACTTTGGGCACACATGTCAAGAATTCTTTAGTGAAGGCGTGTCTCCAGAAGAGCTCTTGCTGAGGACGTGGTGTGGCCGGCTCCGCACGCTGGTGTGAGCTCTTCTGCCATCATGGACGGGCACTTAGACACTTGGGAGTATGAATGAACACTTCGTTCCCCTAAATTGTTTGGGTCATACATTTACCACAGCCACGTTGATATGAGATTAAGACACTGACTAGAGAGAGGGCCCAGCAGGTAAGACGACGCCTCGCAAACCTGGAGACCTGAGTTCTATTTCTAGAAGCCCACATGGTGGAAGGAGAGAAGCGACTTCCGAAGTTATCTTCTGACCTCCAGCCGTGTCATGACCACATTTCTGTGACTTCTCTCTCTCTCTCTCTTCCTCTCAGTCAAGAAAGAGAGAGAGAGAGAGAGAGAGAGATTAAGATGCCACTGGTGGATACTTCTTGCAGAAAGTCTTCCCAAAACTCCCTGAGACCCTTTGCATTTAAAATACAAGATTGTTCACCCAGGCGCACTGATGGCTGAGAATGAGACCTGCCAACCCCCTATGCAGAAACTTCTGGGGGCTGCTGTGGTCCACCATGACCCATCCTCCTTTGCATGGTTGGGGGTGATATCCAGATCCACGTCCCCCAGCTCACCCTTCACTCTGCCCTCCCCAGAGCCACTATGACCCCAGAGTCTTCTGCCTGTCGTTCCCTCCTTGACACCTCTTTGAGCAGTGTGAGACTCCAAATCTGGTGATCCTTATGACCACAGCAGGCATTTATCAACCCTCCGCCAAGTGTCTGACCCCTAACTCGTTTACTAGCATCTGATCAATTCAATTTAAAAAACACTATTGACTGTTCGCTCGATAGAAGTCGAGCCCTGCCTGTGGTTTTTTCCCTCCAAAGTACACGTTAAACCTGTTGTCTGTTTTCTAAATCTTTGCCATCAACATGGCCCAGCCCTCTGCGCCTCTCTGTCTCCCACACGCACGCACAAGGGTCAGGATTTTATAAGTGGCTGGGCCAATTTATTTCCTCCTCATCATCAAATGACTCTTCCCAAGCAACCTTTCTCAGCTCCTTAAAGCTCCCCAGTGACCCCTCCTCCCACGCAGCAAGACAGTTCTGTTTGGGATCTGGGCTGAAAGGTGCCAGGTGCAGCCTCCAGCCTGCGGGCAACCTGACACCAAGCAGTTCTGCAGCAGGGCTGCAGAGAGATGCGGAGTCACCCTTCTGGCTGGCTGGACTCGCCTCTTGTTTATCCCCATGACAAGCCTCTTCTCACCCTACTAAACCATTTAGCTCTGCAGGGGACCAATGTCACGCGCTTACCCTAGCACTTGATGCTGAGTATTGTAATCATCTGCTCCGCATGTCCCTCCCAGATTCTGAACTGTGAAAGGCAGGGCGCGCTCTCTCTCTCTTAATTAGGCTTGGATTACTATCTTTAGGCAGTGGCTGCACTCCCAGGAGACACGCTGTAAAAGACATAACACTTATCACGGGTCCAATGCTGCGAAGCACACCTTACAAACACTTCTGTAATCTCCTAGAAAAACAAACGTACACCTCACAGATGGTGTGAGCAATTTCACATCTAAAATAAACTTTAAGAAATTCTTGAGATGGTTTTGTCAATGCTGGGCAATCCAGGGCCTGGTGCATGCTGGGTAATGGTTCTGTCACTGAGCCAGGCCCCCAGCCCCTCACTGGGGATTCTAGGCAGGTGCTCCGCCACCAAGCCACACACTCATTGTGAAGCATGTATGTGGGTACATGTTCATCGGTCAGTGAGTATATACGTGGGGGAGAGAGGTGATTTTATATGTGTGATGTGTGTGAATGCATGAGGGTACGTACATGTGATGTATGTGTTCACGTGCACATATATATTTTATATATGTATCAAGGCATTTATGTATGTGTAACTGTATGTTTATTTTGTGTGAGAGTTGTCTGAATGTGTGTGCGACTGTGTGTGTTTGTAAGTGATGTGTATATGATTGTATGTATATGTAAATGTATATATGGTATATGTGTCTGTATATGTGTGCACGCTTGTGAATGTATTTGTGTACATGTGCATGCAGGCCTCTGTGTGTAGATGTGATCATATGTGTACATATGTGAATGAGTGTATGTTTGGTATATGTATGTATATGTGTGCATGTGTGTACATGTGTCTGCATGTGTACATGTGTGTCTGTGTACATGTGTTTGTGCATGTGAGTATACATGTATTGCACAGTAATTTCCCTTAAAATGAAATCTTCGCCAAAAGGGAGAATGGTGGCTTACTAGCTTATTAGACTCAAGAAACAAGTGCTTCATAAAGTCTACCACATTCCCCAGGCCCTCCCCAAGAATATGGAGTCAGTGAGCTCCAACCTGAGCTGTCTGAGTTAGAAGGGCTCACATCTGAGTGCACTTTGGGTGACGAGGCTGCCTATGAGTCATCCCTGCTCCCCAAAGAACCGCTCACACACACTTCTGCAAGCAGTCTTACACTCATTGGCCAAGTTGGACTTTGGCAGAACAATCACTTTGGTCTATCTTTGGTTATCAAGTTGGGACTTTGGTGGAATGATTGCTTTGGTCTGTCTTTGGTTCCTTATCCAGGAAAGCAGATTTTTGACATGTCCCTGGAAAAAGTCTCACACAACAAACAGCATCTGGGTGCACATGCGTGTGGACCCAAAGATCAGAAAAGTCAACCTCAGGTATCATTCCTTAGGAACTATCCACCTTGTTTTTTGAAACAAAATCTCTCTTTCTCTCTCTCTCCTTTCTCTCCCTCCCCTTCCCCTCATCTCCTGGGACTTACCCATTAGGCTAGGCTAGTCAATCAGCCAGTCCCAGGGATCCCTGTCTCCACTCCACACCCATCCCAGGATTACATGTGCAAACCCCATGCTTGGCTTTGCAGACAGGTTGTCAAACTGGGGTCCTCATGTTTGCACAGCAAGCATTTTACTGACTGGCCATCTCCCCAGCACCGATGACAGTCTTTCTTCCAGCTTCCTCAGGATGTGGACAGCAGTTGAAAATGGGATCGCCTGTCTGTTCTCATCACTTGGATTCCCAGACCTGACAACTCACCAAGTGTGACATTGAGTCGGGGAGATGTGGATGGAGTAGACATGGCTGATCATCTGTGCTGGCACAGCTGTCAGGGTCAGGAGACATATGGTGATTTCCAGAAGACAGTCATCATTTTTATTTTCACCCTGGTATCAGATTCCTCACTCTACCTTCTTGACCGCTTACATTTAAAAACACCTCTCTCCAACCAGGGAAGCATACCGAGGTTATGGGAGAAGCATTAGCTGGTCCATAAAGCTGTCAAACTTCCGAGAACTGGCCCAGAGTGGGCAGTCTAAAAGACAAAGATTAAAGAGCACACAAGAGATTATAGAAAGCATTTCTCACCTTCAGACATGGAAGTATGCCCAATGAAGAGTTAGGAAAATACCCAAGGAGGAGGCTAATAGCAACAACCCGGCATGGGGCTGGAGGTCACCAGTGGGGAAAACACTTGTACAGGTCTGAGGATCTGACTTCAGATTTCCACAACCCACATAAAAGACAGACACGTCTACAACCCAGTTATCCTGAGATGAGAAACAAGATGGATGGGGAGATTCCCCAGAAGTTCACGGTCAGCCAGCCTGGCATATGCAGTGTTGTACAATAAAGACTATGCCTCAAACAAGGTGTGCAACAAGGACCAGCATGCAACATTGTCTGCTAATCCCCATGTCACATGTTATAGCATACCTGTGCCCTCACACACACATGATCATCACATATTATACACACTCTATGCACACACACACTATGCACACACACTATACACACATCATGCATACACACACATTCTATGCACACTCACACACACATATACATGCACTCTATATGGACACATACAGACATATACTCTGTGCACACATCATACAAACATCCTTTATACACACATAACACATACATGAACACTATACACTCATGCACATCATGTATATGCATCATATACTTCATGACATATGATCTATACACAACCACAAATCACACATACACATGCTATCTATATATTTCATACATACATGCACTCATTTTATATACACATGCACACCATGCATATACATGCTGTATACATACTCACACTTTATATATACACCTACCATATATGCACATCATACACTCACTCTACGCTCACATGCACAACACATATATACTTACTATACACACATACACACTAAACACACATGCACATCATACACATACTCTACATATACACACATCATGTACACATGCTCTGTATACACCCTCACATCATAAATACATACACTGTACATGCATATACATACTCTATACACACCTGCACATCATTTATACACATATATTCTGTACACATCTCCAAATCATGTACATACATGCCACACACACACATGCTGTATGGACACATATAATGCATACATCCACTATCTGTTCACATACATACATCACAGAAATGCACACATACATCACACACATCATACATGTGTGTTCTATTAATGTCTACACACATCATACACATTCTATACACACATCAGACATACAGAAGCTGTATGTACATATACTACCTGTACACATATATATCGCTCACACACACTTGAATCATACACAGTATACACATACACATTACACTCATACACAATACTCTGTACACACATCATATGTATTCTTAACACACACATTATACATGCATACACACTTTACACACACTTATATAGACATGCTCTATACACATATAGACTCATATACACTTTCTACATACACAATACACACATGCATGCATCATACACACTTTCTATATACATACATGTATGAACATGCACACAGGCAAATGTATCTGTATACACATGAACATGCATACATGCATTGCACCTTCATACACATGAACACACACACAAAACAAGGGGCTACGAGGATGAGAAAGAAAAAGAGGGATTGAGAGCTAGAAGGAGGTTAGGACAGAAGGAAAAAACAAAGCATAAGAGAAGGAGAAAGCAAATCAAAGCAGAGGAAGTCTGCCCCTAAGTAATACAGTAGCCTGGGTGTTTATTGGAGTTGGAGCTCATGGTTCGTCTGTCTGTAATTTTACAGATGGAGACAGGGAATGAGCAGTCAGTCTGGAGGCAGATGACCTGGCTTCCACCCCCAATCTACCAGCAACCAGCCTTTACCACCTTAACCAATGCACTACACTCTGTCCCCGAGCAACAGTATGATGAATGATGCAGACATCTGACAATGGTCCCCATTTGTCCCCTGCATGCACCTGCCCAGAGAACAGTCCTGTGCATGCACGGTTAGACCACCCAGTTTACCCCACTGATTCCCAGGTCTACAGAGGGGACCTGTCCATCAGATTCAGAAGTACCACCCAAAGTTGCTCTGCGCCACGAGAGGTAATAAAGATGAGCCCATTCTAACTGTTAGAATGCTTGGTGTTGAAGGTGGAGAAGCCTCTTCCACATTCCTCTGGTGTAACCCCAGGCTCACTCACCCTGTCTGGGCGATGAATAGGAGACTCTTTCAGCTGCTTTTGCTGTTGAGGCCCCTATCTGGGTGCCCCTGCTAGCCAAAATGACTGAGCTGCAGGACTACACCTCAACCCTCCTCAAAGGACTCCTTTGTTCATCGACATGCTCAAGTCCCAGGCTTGTCAACAGTCTCTCCTGCTCTCTCTCTTTCTCCAGAAGGAAATGGAAATCCAGAAACAAAAAGGCAGGTTCTTTTTCACAGCACACAGGGGAATGAGCTCCTGGGCTGTGGGAACGTTCTGCCATGTGCTCCGAGTCACAGGCATCATCTCAGAGGTCTGCCGTCCATGTTGGGGCATCACAGGGTGTAGAGATGGAAGACTCCTTCCACATCTGCTCCATATGTATCTCAATGTAGCTCTGCCTCCCTGCAACTGACACTCCAGAGCATTCTTAGTCTGTGTGGATCATCTTTAAAAAATAATCACCTGGGAGATGAACTTCAGACATGTCCATGGGGAATTATCCAGAGTAGGTTCACTGAGGCGGGTAAGACCGCCCCCCCCGAATGTGGGCAGCTCCATCCCACAGGCTGGGGTCCTGGGCTGAATATAGAGGAGACAGCGAGCTGAGCCCCAGCATGCAGCTCTCTGCTTCCTGACTGTGGATGTCACGTGACCAGCTGCCTCAGGCTCTTGACACCATGCCTTCCTTGCCATGATGAACTGCACTCCCCAGCTGTGAGCCACATTAAACTTTCCTGCCTTAGGTGGCTTGCGTCTGGGTGTTTATCACAGAAACAGGAAAGGTAACTATGTCAGAAGCAGAAAGGCTTACTTATATATGGGCCTCATTAGATAGAAACTTGGAAGGAAAAGATGGAAGTCCAAAAACTGGAGACAGAGGCAATCCTTAAAGTTCTGCTGACGGTTTGATCTGTCTGTATTCCTTCAGAGGAATACAGGACAATCCATGGCCACGAGACACAGACAACCAAGAATAACTATGAACACAACCCAACAAGAGAATCATATGCTTACTTAAACACTAGGAGATTTTTTGGTGTTTTTTTTATAACTCTATGGTTCCGTTAAATGTGCAATTTATACATGACACGTCACAATGCCATGTAGAATAAACCTATGTATGCTCTTGCTGTGGGATTGAATACCCTCCTCAATTGCCAGAAAAGCCATCCTGAGGAAGCCAATTCAACAACGGCAATAAAAAAAGGAAGATACCGACAGCCTTTCTCTTCCCCAGCAACAAATTGTAGAAATAATAGGTTTATGTTTCAAAGGTTTCTTTCCCTGTGATTGATCAATGAAATGTTGTTTAGATCAATAGCAATGTAATTTGGCTGCTGGCAGGCATTTTATAACATACAGTGGGGAAAGTCGGGGCTCAGCAAGGCCAGCTCAGAGTTTCAGAAGAACACACAGTTCGGTTGGAGAACATCAAGGAGGAAATGAGTAGAAGCCAAGACTCCAAGCCCCCTCTCTGATCTTTCACAGGCAAATGTGAGTTGTGAGTCTCATCTGCTTGCACTATATTTGCAAACCTCATGGAAACAGGCTGCCAAGAGTCTAGTGTCAGCCCACATTCCGGTTCCCACCATCTGCTTGAACCAGATCCTTCCCATCAGTGGGCTGTGCTGTCTGGTCTCTAAACTGATCAATATGGATCTAGACACCCCCAGTTCAAGCATGGTGAAGACCCATGAAATCTGTGATTGGGGTTATAATGTTTACTCTCAACTATTGCTGTGAGAGAGCACCCAAAGTCAAACGACTTAAGGAGAAAGGGAGATTTATTCAGCTTATGGTTCCAGAAGGGAGAAACAGTCTTTCAAAGCAGAGGAGGCATGGCTGGCTGGCCAGCTGGCCAAAGCTGGAGAAGGCTATGTCACTGCAGACATCTTGGATGCTGAGAGCTGCAGATTTCTTGCAGCAAAGGCAGACTTCTCCTGGAGATAGGGTGGGCCTAATCCACCTCAAAACCTACCCCTTGTCACTGCCTTCCTCCAACAAGGCTCCACCTCTCAAGGTGCCATGATCTTGCCAAACACATGAGACTGTGGGGGACACATTTCAAACCATGACACTCAACCCCTGGCCCCCATAGGCTCATTGCCATCTCATTATGTAAACCATACTCAGTCCAACTTTAAAAGTCTTTATAGACTACATAAGTAATCCCAACATAGTCCAAAAGTCCAAAACCTAAAGCCTTCTTTAAAATCAAAAGACAAGTTATATACTTCCAACATATAATGGCACAGAATAAACATTCCCATTCCAGAAGGAAGGAACAGGGGTATATTCAGAAAGATCAGTCCATAACAAGACCAAAAACCAGCAAGACAAACTAAATCTTGTAGCTCCAAGTCCAACAGGTGAACCTCTCATTGAAATCATCTTAGTTCCAAAAGGCTTTGGTTCCACCCCTCCAAAGCAGCTGCCCATAGAACACGCTCTCTTGAGCTGACTCCCTCCCAGGGTAGACAGCTCTCCTGGGCAGGTGTCCCATGTTGTCTCTGGCATCTCTAACATCTTTACTTCTCAATGGCAAACCAGGCTTTAACTCCACAGCACAAACTGCCTTTCTTGGGCTTCTAAACTGCAGGCTTTCTGCCACATGCTGCCTGGCTTCCATCATTTTTTGAAATCTTGGATGAGGACTCCACAATCTCCTCCCTCTTGCATCACTGATGCCTCTAAAACCAGAACCACAGGATGACTTTGCCAAGACTGGCCCCCTTGAATCACAGCTGATTCTGCTTCTCTATGCTGACAGTGGGGAAAAGCTCTTTCACACCTGGGCAATTGCTTTATGGAAGAAGTAGACCTTTGCTTTGGAACTCCACCCTTTAGCTCATTTCTTCCAAAAGGATTTGCATTCTTATGGGTGGGAGCCTTCTCTGAGGATCTTGCCCTCAAGCTAGGCCCTCTCCTATTATCCAAATTGAAAGCAGGCTTTGATTTAAAATGGATCTAATCTCTTTAACAGCCACTTTGTTTTCTGCTTCTTCCTGGTTCAATTCTTTAAGTTTGGCATTGTATTTTTCATCATTAGATCTTACAGTTTTTGTTTCTTCCTGCCTGATTCTTTGCTCTTTTGCATAACTCTTAAGACAACTAAAAAATAGCCATATCACATTATCAAGACTATATTGCCTTGAAATTTCCTCCACTAAGTACTCCAATTTAACTTCAGGCAAGCTTTCAGGATGTGGGCAAAACTTCACTAAACTCTCCGCCAACACATGGCTCCATGTGTCACTTGTCCAGTTGCAAACAGTCTCTGTTCCCCTCTGGACCATCACAAGCTGGGCTTCCACTGTCTGCGTCTCTCACAGCATTGCTCTTCTCTGAACCCATTTGGCCCCCTCACCAAGATGCAAAGACTTTCCCAGCACAAAGTCCCAAAGTTCTTCGTATTTCTCACAACAAACAGTTCCAAAGGCACACTAGCCACATCACAGCATTGGCCATACTGCTGAGTACCAAATTCTCTCAGTTTCACAAACAGCTTCACATTGTGGTATCAGATGCTCTTAATCTCACAGCAACACCCTACTTCTGCTACCAATTTCTATAACAGTTACTCTTAGCTATGGCTGTGAGAGAACATTCAAAGTCAATCAACTTAGGGAGAAAGGGAGATAATTTAGCTTATGGTTCCAGAGAAGAGATATAGTCTTTCAAAGCAGAGGCGGCATGGCTGGCTGGCTGGCCAAAGCTGGAGGGGCTACATCACTACAGACATCTTGGAGACTGAGAGCTGCAAGACTGCTTGCAGCAAAGGCAGACTTCTCCTGGAGGTAGGATGGGTCTAATCCACCTCAAGGCCCACCCCTTGTCACTGCCTTCCTCCAGCGAGGCTCCACCTCTCAAGGTGCCATGACCTCGCCAAAGACATGAGACTGTGGGGGACACATTTCAAACCATGACAGGGTTGCTGCTAAGACAAACACTGATCTTTTTATTCATTCTGCAACACTTGCCGAAGGACTACCATGGATCAGCTAAAGAATTTAGCCATAAATGAAGCAGACAACTTGTCTGGCCTTTGTGATGCTTAATTTCCAGTGACTTAAGAGATGTGCACCAACATCATACACTCTCTCAACACACAGACACACATGCACATGCCATGCACCCAGTAGATCCATACGACATGCACAGGCATGCATTACATTCTCTATCTGCACACATTCCACACATCATCCACACTCTATACACAGTACACACATCATACACTATCTTCACACAACAGTACACATATGCACACATCATGGCCCTGTATCATACACATGTTCTCACTCGTTTACTGACTCACTCATACACATCCATAATATTCATTCCCTCACCTTCACATTCATTCATCCACTCACTTGCTCACTCATTCATTCACTCACTAATTTATTCACTCATTCAACCTCTCATTCATTCCCTCATTCATTCACTCATTTGCTTATCAGAAAAAAAAAAAAAACCACTTAGCACAATACAGGAAAAAGCTCCAGGAATTCAAAAATTGAGAAAAAAAGATAGGGTATGGAAATACTGAATATACATACATATTCAGTGGATGTATATATTCAGTGGAATGCACACACACACACACACACACTCAGTGAATATATTTGAGTTATGAGCAAAATCCATGCTTATTCTAAATCTACCCCCAGCATTATGTAAGAATTCACTGGAGAGTCAGAAATACAATCTGCTGCCAAAGTGGGACAGGAAAGGAGGGAGGAAGAGGTCAGATGCCCAGAATTGTCTGGGTCGAGGGCAGCCACCTTCCTCCTTAGACCCTAAGCTTTTGTGAGGGGGCAGGAGATGAAGGAGATGGACTCAGTCATAAGCCCTCAGCAGGACCCTTGGCTCACCCTAGTGCCACCTCCGTTGTTCCCAAGGGTATGGAGATGTATTCAGGGAGTCTGTACACACCCGGAGTTCATCAGCAAACCAAGCACCCAAGACCACACTCTAAAGGAGTTAATGTCTGCACCCATACCCACTTGTAGGTACAGCTTTGAGTTCTGGCTCCCCCACCCCACCCTACCCCCCTGCCCCTGCTATCCAGCACTTTTCCTCTTAGACTTTGACCTCAATCTGACCTAAGAAAGGATGTTATGTAGCCCATCCTCAGCTCCAAGACGCAGCTCTGAGGAATAGACTTGGGTTTCATCGAAAATTCACCCAGCTCCTTTATCCACAATTACACAGGGCGCTCACCTCTCCTTTCGGGAGTCCTGAGAAACCACGAAGCATTTTGCTTGGCTACCTTTAAATACAAACCCACTGCTTCCAGGTCCAATTAAGAACAGGTAATTACCTGTGGGAAGCAGGGAACTGGGCTGCCTGCTTCATCTATACACAGAGTCTTTGAGCTCATCCCTTCAAGTTATCAATAAATGCTACAATGGAATCATTATCTGGAAACGTTTCCATTTAATCATTCATCCCTCTGGATGGAGCACAGCTATGTTGCCTTCCTGAGATAATGGATTTTTTTTAATGGTGTTGTTTGCTTTACTGCCTGTTTTTTGAACGAAGGTCTGTATTTCCAGGTTTTCAGACAATTGCATGTTCCTGAACCTCCAACTGAGGCAGCTGGTAACAGATGCCAACCTGCCAGTGGAGAATTGACCATTTAGGCACACTGTGAGGCAAGACCTTGAACAAGTCTATGGGAGATGATCTTTTGGATGTTGGAAGACCCAGCCCATCGTGGATGGGCCATTCCCTGGAGAGGTGGAGGAGGCGAAGAGAGAGCTGGTTGGAGTCTGGCAGACTAGCAAGCTACAAAGTGTGCCCCTCTCACAGCTCTTGCTGTGGATGTAATGTGGCCATTCCCTTGATTCCTGGTGCTGGTGTGAGCTCTCCTACCATGCCAAGGAACTATAAACTGGTCTAAACCCCTTGCCCCCTCCCCTTAGCAAGAACAGAAGAGTGTCTACACCTGCTACTGGAAGATCCCAGTCCTTCCCTTGGAGCCTTGGTCTTCTGTAGATGTTGGCATGACTCTTGGTAACACCGGAAGCTGCCCATGGACTGGTCCTGCAGCTAGAGGTAGGGAGGATTAACCAAGACTCACCACATGTCTGGTGAGTTTCCTTGAGTCTCTTCACTCCTCTAGTCAGTTGCTAGTTCATGCCATACCCCTTCATTCCCATCTCCAGCTCGTCTTCCCTACCTATCTGTGATTGTCAATCTTGGTTGTCCACTTGACTGACCCTGGGATTAACTAACGGATCAACCTTGTATGATCTCAATCAAGATATGTGAAATACAATGACCCACCATAAATGTGGGTGGCACCTTCTAGTAACAGACCAGATAAAAGGAAATATAAAAAAATTCTCTTTCGCTCTCTCTCTCTCTCTCTTTCCCTCTCTCCTCTATCCCTTCTTCTCCCTCTCCCTCACCTTGTGCTCCCTCACCTCACTTTTCTGACTGCCACCATTCGTCACTGGCATCAGAATCGAGCTTCTTCGACCCACAGTCAGGAAGCAGAGAGAGATGAATGGTGATGTTCCGCTCGCTTTTTTAATTCAGTCCAGGAAGCCAGCCCATGGGATGATGCCACCCACATTCAGGGTGGGTCTTCCCTCTTCAGTTAAGTCCCTCTGGGAACACCCTCATAGATACACTCCGGTATGTGTATCCATGGTGATGGTAAATCCAGTCGGTGGACAATGAAGATGAGCCATCATAGTGGGTGAGAGGTTCTCACAGGAGCATGGATGAGGGATTCCTCACAGGGCCTGGTGACTCCCAAAGCAGTCACATTGGAAAATTTGGTCCCCAGTGTAACAGTGGCTCAATGGCTTCCCCACGACTGTATAGATGGAGTTCCCCTCTTCCCCCCAGCTACCCTTCTTTAGCTCTTGTGTTCTTTCTGCTCACCGACCCATGAGGTTACATATAACTAGGACAGAACTACATGCATGTAGCTAGGAGGTATGCAAAGGGCAGCTGGAATCCTGGGTTAAAGTCTCATGGCCCTCCCCACCCTCTCTGAATCTAAAGGAATGTTAACAGCCTGGTCACGATGGTGTCTTACAAGTAGTTGCGACTACTTAGATAAAGATGGTGGCTGTTATCCAACCTGAAAGTCACTTGATCTGAAAATCCAAGAATGCTTCCTCTGTTGTCCCCTGCAGGCTCTCCAGTTCCTTAAAACAGATGATCACAGAATCCAGCAGCAAGCAACAATTGTTTTGAGGCTTCACTAAAAAGCAAGAAGCCAGGTAAGTAGATATGCAGCGAACAGTTTTCTGTTCTAGGATCCCACAGCCAAAAGGCAGCCAAGTGGTCAGTAACTACAGCTGATTATTGGAACAATGGGTTCCACTTGTGACAAGCACGAAACAGAAAGGACAAGAGTCCCTGTGTACAGTTTCCTAACATATAATTCCCATCTCGTAAAGGAGAGGAGGAATGATCTAGATTGGCTGATTAGTCAGTGTAGGTTACTATGTCAATAATTTCTTGTTATTCAATATCTGACAGGCAAATCATTGTTATGCAAAATGGGGATATGCATATGAAGCTATGCAAATGAGAAGCATGAAAATGAAAGTCCTGCACATCAGAGTGGTCTTGAATAAAAGCTGGGATCACAAGACACTGGGCCCCAGCATTCTTCTGGCTAACTAGAACAAAATAGCCAATAGGCACGACTTAAGGGAGGAAAGATAGATTTGGGCTCACAGTACATGAGATGGTTAGTCTTGGTTCTCAGTGTGATTGGATGTGAGATTGCCTAAGACAGTCCTCTCTGGAAGGGTCTGGGAGGGCATTTTCAAGGATTCCATTTCAAGGAAGGAGAAGATACTTCCCCAACATGGGGGGCGGGGGCATTCCTGCGGCAGCTCAGGTAAAACAAGGTCACCCCCCACCTTTGCTTCTTACTAGATACTAGGATATCTTTCTGAAGCTGCTGCCCCCTGATGTTAGAAGCCAGTTTCCTTGGCCTTCCATCATAGACTGAAGACCACCACTGCAGGAAAGCATGTTAATACACTTCAGTGCATGGTGGCAGTGACCTGCTTCCTCGGCCAGGCCCTGCCTGTCACAGGTTCTAAGGTTCCACAGCCTCCAAAACAACACCGCCAACTGAAAGCCAAACATTCCGAACACGAACCCAGGGAGGCACTGCAGATTCCAAGACGGTTGTCCTCTGCTTGGAACCCAGAGCAACAGGAAGCTACAGGCCTCGTACCCGCTCTGTGCTGCAGCCACGCCGAAGACCCCAGGGGGACACCACACCAAAGGGTATTTGCTAATCTGCTTCTGTTGATCCCCGATCCCCACTGCAGAGTTCAGGGAGAAGAAAATGGGAAAACACGCAGTTCTGCACAACAGGAAATCCCGTTAGAAGGTTATGGAAAATTGTGCCTCCTTTTGAGGCGTAATGGTTTTAATTTTCTCGGGCCCTGATCTCCGTGGTAACACTTTAGAAATGCCTAAGCGTCCTTGAATGAAAGTTGGGCACGTCTGCACTGTTTAATTATGTGTTAGCGGATGGAAACGCTCCTTTTGATCTTTGCGTTTAAAGGGATTTGCACTGCAACAATTACATTTTTTTAAGTCAATGGTGGGTTTTGAATAGACTTAACCGTTGTTGGCTGCAAGATGCTGGTCCGGAAGCCAAGCCAAGTTCTATCTAGGGTACGGAGGTATGCGGCGTGTGAACCCCTGTTCTTGAGAGTCGGATGGGCTGCCAGTACTTCTCTGTCTCAGTATGAAGGGCTTGCAGACCCCGCCTCTCAGCCACTGCAGACTCTGGAAGTTGCTGCTCTCCTGGTGTCGTGGCTTCTCTTCTGTGGTGATAAGAGAAAAAAAGTTAAACGAACAAAAAGATGTAAAGGAAAACGGGTTTATGGAACACTCATGTCAGAAGATTCCATTATGGTAGAGACGACATGGAGTCAGAAGCAGAAAACCCTGTATCCTGTGGTCAGGTAACAGAGAAAGGAAGCAGAGCAGGGTTATCCACATTAAACCCCACCCCCTGTGACGTATGTCCTCCACCTCCCAAAGGTTCCACAACCTTCCAAACAGCACCACTTGCTGGGGACTGAGTGGTCAAACACATGAGTCCGTGGGGCACAAGACGGGCTAGGGGTTGGGGGTGCATCTCAGTGGTACAGCCAGACAATGCCCAGGTTTCTTACTCTTGGGTGAACACTGACCCAGTTCCTTCTTGACAAGTGACCTCCAGATTTGAGCTTTCCAACTGCCAGTGGGTCAAGTGCCCACCATCCCACTCCATTTGACACTCCAGGTCCATCTCTGCTTTATCCCCCCTCCTTGGTGTCTGGGCCAATGTGACTTCAAAGAGTTGGCATCTCCTTGGGGACTGAGCTTGAGTTCAAAACACAGCCTGCCAAGCCTCTGGCTCCTCCACACTGCATCTCCAATGTCAGCTCCTGCCACCTCCTGCACCCCACTGCTTGCCCATGTGTTTTCACTTCCTGTCTTGCTTCCAGCCCTCCAGAAGGCCCCTGACTGAGAACTTCCATTCCTCCCCGCTGGAGGCAGGCAGCCCGGCCAGCTCTTCTCTGCCCGACCTGCCAGCGCAGTCTCTTGTAAGATTAGGAAGGGCCTCCCCGACCAGGGTGGACTGGGCCTGCTGGAGAATATAACACATGGATCTGTTCCAGTGGGGGAGGGGGGACTGTGCTTGAAACTGATGGTAAGTACAAGGTACTTGATTCTGGAGAGGGAGAGGGAAAAGGAGAGGGGGAGAGGGAAAGGAAGAAGAAAGGGGAAAGGGGAGAAGAAGAATTAGGGGAATAGAGGGAGAGACAAAAATAAGGGAAGCGAGAGAGGGAGAGAGAGGGGGGCAGAGAGAAAGGGGAAAGAGGCAGAAGGGAGGAAGGAGAGGGAGATTAAATCTTTTCTGTGCACTCCAGTAAATGAAAGGATCCTACTATTAAACAGCCCTGGGTAAAACCCGCTCTCTTAGGGAGAAAATAAATCCTTTCAAATCACAGAGGAGCAAAGCCAGGAAGAATGGAATACAAAAATGCTACTCATGTTTTCCAGGCATCAGACGCCCCAGGGATGTTGAGTGAGAGAGACTATGACTGTCTTGCTATGGTTTGGCCATCCTGTGCCCCCTTCTAGAAGACTCACTCTTTCAATGGGTGACTGGATCTCCAGGACTTGAATTGCATCTCTGGAGTTAATCCCCGTGGATGTATTCACAGCTGAGTGGTCCCCGGGGTGAGGGGAGGGGGAGGTGGATGGTGAAACCATGCTAGGGCTCAGTTACCTCTCAACGGCATCCAGAGCCAGGGACCAAGCCTTGAGGAGAGTTTATGTAACTATTGGGATTAACACACCTCCAACCCCGGGCTCTGGGCTGGCTCTGAGTCTGACTTGCTGTCCTCTCTGACTTTCATGTTCATCGGGGTAGAAGTCAGTCGTGATGCTGAACAAAAGCAGCCTCTTTCTTAAGGACACAGGGACCTCCCAGTCAAGGAACTTTTAAAAATATATAGATATGTTATTATTTACGAGGGGAAGGGATACATGCATGTCACGGTGCACGGGTACAGTCAGAGAACAACTCCTTCCACCACGTGGGTTTTCTAAAATCAAACTCAGGTCGCCAGGTTTGCAACCAGGAAGCTGAGCTGTCTCGCTGGACCCAGGAACATTTTTAAGTTTTTTTTTTTTTTTTCTGCTATCATCATAGTGCTCGACGAAAAAACTTTGTTTATTGAAAAATCCCTCTAGTGGGGTGGTGTCTGTCTGTCATCCCATCAAATGGGAGGCTGAGGCAGGAGGCTCAAGTCTGGCTTCACAGTGGATTCTGGGTCAACCTGGACTACAGAGTGAGACTCCTCCAGGAAGGAAAAAAAAAAAAAAGGTGAGGGATGGAAAGATCAGTTCAGAGGGTAAAGTGCATGCTGTACAAGCATGAGGATCTGAGTTCAAATCCCCAATATGTAAAAAAAAATAGGATGTAGTAGTTCAAGTCTATAACCCCAATGCTAAGTAAGGACCCAGTGGAGGCAGGAAGTGCCTTAGGTCTTGCTGGCCAGCAAGTCTAGTTGAACCAGGAGTCTCCACGGTTAGTGAGAAAGTCAAAACATGAAGTGGAGAATGAATGAGAAAGATGCCTGACATTGATTTCTGACCTCTATATGCACACAGGCACACACATGCACAGACACACATGCCCACAGACACACATGTACAGACATAGACACACATGCATATACACAGACACACACATATACACACAGACACACACGCACATACACAGAGAGACACATACAGACACATGTACTATAATATTTATAAAATTGAATGAAAGAAAGTTGTGCTCAGATTGACTTAATCTCCTGGCCAGTCACATAAAAATTCCTCATGGTATCTTCAAGTGTGATCAGCAGAAACGAGCAAATGTGTTACTGAAAATAGGTATTGAGTTGAGCATCTATCGTGCGCCACAAAGACACCTAACACACAGTGGGGAAGACTTCAAATGTGGAATTCTGCGTGGAGCTCCAGCCCTGTCTAGCACTCCTAGTGCTATGAACACAGGTCTTTCTTATTAGAGATGGATACTGCAGTTTGATGTGAAAGAGAGGTCTGGTCACGAGGTACAAACAACTGGATGGTGAGTGACCATCAGCAGGTTCTGGGAACGAGATCCAAGGGGCTCACTAGGTGTTGCTCTGCCTGCATTCTACAGCCTTACCTTTTCTGAGCTGAGCATGACTCAGTGGGTGGTCCGTGCTTGCCTAGCGCGCCCGAAGCCCTAGCGCCACTTGAACTAGGCGTGGTGGCGTGCACCTGTCATCCTACCACTGGGAAGATAGAGGCTACATTATTCTTGGCGACATAGGGAGAGGAGACCAACATAGACTACCAGAGAGCCTGTAAAAATTCCTCAAAAAAAGGCTCCAAAAGCAATTTCACAAACACCAAATGATTTCTCTGCCTTGTCTCCCTTTCATTCCCATCTTTCTTCTCTTCTTCTCTCCCTTCCTTTCTTCCCTTTTTTCCTTTCTTTTTTCTTCCCTCTTTCCTTGCCTTCCTTTCCTCTCCTTCCCTTCTTTCCTTCTTTCTCTGATTCCTTCCTCTCTCCCTTCCTTCTTTCCTCCCTTTCTTTCTTTTCCTCCCTTCCTTTCTTCCTTCCCTCTTTTTCTCCCTTCCTTTCTCTTTCACCTTCCTTCCTTTCCCTCCTTCCTTCTTCCCTCTTCTCTCTCTCTTGTTTTCTTTCTCTCTCTTCAACTCTAACACTTTCAAAGTTCTGAAATTCCTTAAGTTCTCACCTGAAAGAGTCATGCAGCTGGCCCAGGAAGG
Organism: Typhlomys cinereus; assembly: GCA_023101885.1. Lineage (NCBI taxonomy): Eukaryota > Metazoa > Chordata > Mammalia > Rodentia > Platacanthomyidae > Typhlomys > Typhlomys cinereus. Next base: position 36,269 of record JALPQD010000877.1, read on the forward strand.
AGGCTGGGCCTGCGTCATTTGACTTGACTGAGGTGCCATTAAAGATTGGACACTAAAGATTGTGGGGAACCTGTCCTCCCCTGCCCACGGCACCAATGCAGCCTGCTTTCTCTGCCTTGTGGTTTGTCACTTGGTGACTCTAATCTTCTCCCCTCCAGCGATCCCTCTCCAAGAGTGATTCTAACCCTGAAACTCCCTAAAACAGCTTTAATCAAGTGGCTTATCCAGGGGTTGGGCAGGGACAAGGAAGCAGAGAGAGCACTGAAGTCATCATTCCTTTGATCCCCCCCCCAGCAAAGGTTCCTGTTTACTTCCATGTTTAGGCCAGGCAGCCATGTGACCTGGCTCAACACCCTCCCATCCCCCTACCCACCCCGGCCCCAGGAGCCTTCTTTCATTTCCTGACTCCTAATCTAATAGGAGCCACTGACCAGCTCTGGCTGCAGAAAGAAGAAAAACACTGTAGGTTCAATCACTATCACTCCATCCCAAGCTCTCTGGGCAGAGGTGTGCTGGCCGGGCAGGCATGCGGCTGCGCTCACTGCCCAGATGACCTTGGCGTGTCTCCTGGCAACCACTGGCCCACTTCTGGCCTCCTGGCTGAAACATGATAAATGGGTCCTGTAGGGTTCTGCAGCTGTCAACTGTCGCCCTTCCTGTCTCGCTAGCATTCCTGTCAGATCCCATGCAGGGTCCACCTGTCGGCCAGCCCTGTGGCTGGGCCTCAGTATCCTGGGCTGTAGAGATGTCCCCATGGTCGGAGCTTTTGCCTTGCAAGCAGAAGGACCTGAGTCCAGGTCCCCAGATCCTGAGTAAGACTGTGTGGTGGGCATGGAACCCACCCATCATCCCAGCCCTGGAAGGGAAAGTCTCAGAATCCCTAAAACAAGCTGGCTAACAAGACTGGCCCTGATGGGTGCTCTGGATTTAACTAGAGACCCAGGCTCAGAGCAGTAAGGTGGAAGAGTGATGGGGGATGATTCCTCATGTCACCCTTAGGTCTCCATAGCACAAACACCCAAGTGCATTCCTGTATACATGTCCACACACAGGCTGCTCGAGGAGAGGCGAGCAAGGAGAGCCGGGCAGGCGTTTGTCCCCACAGATGAGCTCATTGGAGTTACTCTTTTTTCTTTTGTTGGCGTCATACAGAACTTAGGGGACTGTTATGTGACAGTGTTCCTGGGGAGACATCACATAACAATCTAAACCCTATACCCGACCCAGATAAGAATTGACGTAACAGATGATGTCAATGTTCCAACTTGATGAATTGACAAGTTCATTCTGAGTTCTTTACACAGAACGTTGACGATCTTGAGACTGAAACAGTACCAGAAGCAGCCGCAGAAATGTGTCTGCAGAAAACCATGGTTGGTAATGAGCTGCTGGTCGGGGTTGAGTCTCTTCTCTCTCTGCTTGGTGGCCAGCACTGTCATTTGTGCCCTGAGTCCTTCCTCGGGAGGAAAAACTCTGCTGCAAGTTTTCCACTGCTGTTACGCTATTATCAAGCAGCTAATTGAGTTTGTCCGTCTTGCAAATGCATCAGGGAAGGTCACACGGTCACTTGGCATCGAGTTCCTGCCCTGGATCACTTCCTGCCGTCACTGCAGCTTAATCTATGAAACCAGAGTAAAACCAGAGCGCACCATAGACCTTGGCGTGCAATTCGGGTGCAGCTTGGTGGTCCTGAGACCCTGAGAGGGCTTTAGTTCAAGTGTAGCAGGGAACACACAGAAGGTTGGGGAGGTGGGGAGGTCCCAATACCTCCCAAGAAGATAAGACCCTGTGTGCTGGTGGGGGGAGGGGAGGACAGTGACGTGGCTTGATAGCAAACCTGGAGACCTGAGTTTGGGCCCTGGAAGCACATGGTGGAAGGATAGCATAGACTTCCAAAAGTTGTCCTCTGTCCCACCTGTGTGCCATGGCATGCATGCATGCAACTTCTTTCTCCACCTCTGTCCCCTGTCTCTCTCCCTCTCTTTCTCTCTCTCTCTGCACATCAATATTCTATCTCTTTCTCTCTCTTGCACACCTATGCTCTTTCACTCTCTCTCAAATAAATAAATCACGTGTTGAATTAAAAAAGAAGATACATGATGGTGATATCATAGGACCCACTGGGCAAGGAAGACATCTGAAGAAAGTACAGCAGACTGGGGCTGGAGAGGTGGCTCAGAGGTTAAGTCTCTGCCTTGCAGGCGGAAGGTCCTGGGTTCTGAGTTCGGATTCTAGACCCCACGTATAGATGCTGGGCAGAAGCGGGGGCAGCCTGCGCTTCTGGTCCTGGTAGGGCAGAGCCTGTGAATCCTGGGGCAGAGTAAACAAGAGGAGGTGGAGGCGGTCCATGGTGGTTCCTGAGTTGGTCCGTGGTTCTACACACACACACATATATACACACACATTCACACACACGCATACACGCACAATTTAATAATAAATAATAAAAAATAAAAAAATTTAAAAAAAGAAAGTACAGCAGACTGAAAATGCCAGAAACCTAAACCTCAGTTACAACCAGAGGGAAATACAGAACAAGACGAGGACAGACTAATCCAGCAGATACTGACCTCAGCTGGGCAGGAGAAAAAGCAAAGTTGAAGAAGGAATAGGAACATACCAGGCTGTGCAGGGGAGAGGGCACACCTGGCATGTCTGTTCACTCTAGGTGGGTCATGGACGACATGATTGCCCCCAAGTCTAACTTGGCGAATCTACGAGTTCATTGGGGTTACTTGCAGTAATGTGGGCAAAAAGTCACTTAGGAAGTGTGGATGAGTCAGAGGCAGCAGCGTGGCCAGGAGTCCCCCTCCCATGCCAGTGACAGCTCCATCTCTGCAAATGAAGCAGCTGCTCCTCCATTCTAATGCCTCGGGCATGTCCACCATGTTTTTTGCTACAGGACTCTGAGAGACTGACCAGCCAGCCAGCCCTGGGGATCCTCCTGTCTCCACCTCCTCAGTGCTGGAACTATAAGCACCCACCACACCCCCTGTGCCCAGTGTAGTGGAGCTTGTGAGATCATCTGTGGCCATGAAGTTCAGTTCCTTGCATTTTGCCAAAAGTGATCAAAGCCAGTGCGGAGTCAGATGGTGAGGTGAAAAGAGAAGTAGGGACTGGGGAGAGGGCTCAGGAGTTAAAGCCTTTGCCTCAGAAGCAAAGGGATCCGAGTTCAGATCCCTAGATCCCATGTAAAAAATACCAGGTGGTAATTCTGGCTGTAGAAAGCAGAGACTGGAAAACTCCAGAGTAAAACTATACAAAGGTAGAGCAATCCAAGATGATTCCTGATGTCACCCTTGGGTCTCCATAGACACACACACACTCAAATGTCCTCTTAGAAACACATGCACACACGCACATGCACATACACACTCACACACACAATATTTGATCACATATGCAGGGGGGACTGACTGGAAAGGGGAGCATGTGAGTGGATGGGAGGAGTGCTAGGGAGTGAAGACGCATGCAATTCATGTATATGAGAGTTTCGAAGAATAAAAAATAATTTAAGAAATATTTCCTGAGTTTATAAATGGTGGAGATATTTGCAGCTTGATGCCCTATGTGCACACATGCACACACGTACATTTACATACATGCCTACACATGCAGATCATGTGTACTTATACACAGGTACACACGTACACAGAGACACACGTATTGAAAAATGTTACCTCCTGAGTTTATATAAAATGATGGTGATGTCTGTAGGCTGATGCACCACATACACGCATGCACGCGTGCACACAAATTAAAAAACTTTTTTCTGAGCTTGTAAGTGAAAGTGTTATCTGTCACCTGGTGTGCTGTATATGCACACACATTCATGCTCACAATTGCACCGGTTAAAAATATTTTCTAAATTTATGAATGACTGCAGCATTTGCAGCCAGAAGCACTAGGCAGGCAGGCATGCAATGCACACGCACACACATTTCCAAAGAGTGGGATCATTAAAATATTTTAAGCCCTTCTCAGCGGTGTTGTCGGTATTATCTAAATTGCCACTTGGCAAAAAAGAAAAAAGAAATCATTGAATTGGGCCCTGGGAGTCAGTGTCGGGGATGAAAGTCCTGTTTCCCGAAGCAAGAGGAAAGGAGAACGAGCCTCTTCACTAATGGAAGAGAAATTTTTATGCAGGGGAGAAAAAATAAAAAGCAACTTGGAACAAAAGCAAGATGAATCAGCTGGCTTCCAAAGGCAACACAGAACAATGGTGCTAAATGAGACACCATCCTGACAGGGAGCGGCTCTTCCCTGCTCTCCAAGGGCTTCCGTTGTGCCTCCAAAGCAGTTAGGCTTGATCTTCCCAAAAAGAGACTGCAGGGTTTGTTGGAATGCGGCCTTCGTGTCTTCTCCCCTCCTGCTGAGACTTCAGTCAGACACAGTGTTGTAGCTGTGATGGGCCTGAAAGATTCAAAAAGCCCTGGGCTTGTGAGAATGAGTGGAGCATACTCTCGCAGGCACACATTCATACACATACATACACACACCATACATCTACATACATATGTGTGTGTGTGTACCCATATATACATACCCCAAAACAGATACACACATACATACATGCTCAGATACACAAACATACACAGGTACAAACACACATACATGCGTACACAGACTCACAGACACAACACACACACACACACACACACACACACACACACACACACGCATACACCAAAAAAGAACCCAAATCCTTCTAGTCTGACAGGGAAATATCCCACAGATGTACTATGAGGACCCCAGGTCCTCTGATCATGTGCATGGGTGTGTGTGCGTGTGTATTCTGTAAGGTGTATGAATGTGGCTGGCAGCACGACAGGGGTATGAACCTACAGGGGACAAGAGGCAGAATGTCATGTCATGAGAGTGAGCTGCCCCCCGCAGGCTCATGTGTTTGCAGCCTTAGAGTTGTTGATGTTTGGGAAGGTCATGGCACTTTTAAGAGCTGGAGCTTTGCTGGAGATGGGGGTGGACCTTAAGGTTTTATAGCCTGATCCTACTTCCACTTGCTTTCTTGTGGGCTTGTGTGTATGCACATGTGTATGTACTCACGCATGTGTTTTCCATGTGAGTGAGCTCACTTGTGTGAGGGTGTACATACACAAGTGATTTGAGTGTATGTGCCTGTGGAACCCAAGGTGATAGGAGGAGTCGTCCTCCATCAAGGTGATTGCTATACGCCTAGTTCTCTAATTAAACAAGAGCATGCCAGCTTGCTCTGGGGATTCCCAGGCTCAGTCTTCTGAGGTTAGAATGGCAGGGGAGTTGCTAAACAGGCCAGACATTTTTATGTGGGATCTTAGGTACTTTTGCTTGCAAGGCACTAACCCCTGAGCCATCTCCCCAGGCCCCAAAGCCAGTCTTTTAGAGCTGAGGAAAGGCTCCCTGGCTCAGAGCAGATGCTGTGCAAGCGTGGAGACCCGGGTTCATCTCCCCAGCACCAATTGCAGAGCCCAGCATAGCTCTATGTACCTGTGACTCCATCACCAATGATGGTGAGGAGGTGAGAGGACCGTCGCGGCCTGCCAGCTGTCAGCCTTGCTCCAACCTCAGTGAGTCCTGTCTCAAGGGAAGTCAGCGAGAAACAGAGTGAGGCATTGGAGGTGATCCCGTGACCTCTACATGTGGACGAGGTGCACCTACATGCACTCTCTCTCTCTCTCTCTCTCTCTCTCTCTCTCTCTCTCTCTCTCTCTCTCTCTTTCTCTCTCTCTCAATGATGATGTAGAGATTTGGCACATGAAACGAAATTTTCTTTAACACTCAAACTAAGTTCCTTCTTGGCTACTTTGAAGTAATACGTCCTCTGCTCCCTTGACCTCAAAATGGGATAAGGACCGTGTCTATTCCAAAGGGACACTGGGAGCAGAGAGATGCAGTAAGGACCCAAAGACCTGCCATGCAGTGTTGTTATTGTTTTTTGCAAACTCTGCATACACCACTGTTCCTTGGCGCTGTTTGTGACAGATGCATTTTTATCTTTAATGACTGAACAGTTACCACTCAGTTTGACAAACGGAACTACGCGGCTCTCTGATCACAAGCCAGGTGCCAGAGGATGACATTTGACATGTTCACCATGGCATTCCATCTGAACCAGGGGTCTCCTGGCTGCTCCCTCCCTTTTGCTGGTGTCTGCTGTGATGAGTCACACCCTGTTACTTTATCAGCTCACCGAACTCTTGACCCCTTGAACTTGTCCTCAGTCTGCAAGTTTGCATGCACTATTCCTTGATATGCTCATGATGGGGAAGTAGGTTGGGGACATATACGTAACTCTCGTGCCCAGTGCAAAACCTGCTTCCCCATGACACCATTCATGCCTGGCTCAAAGGCACAAGTCAGTTCTCAGAGGGAGGACCCTGGATCACCCACTTCTACAATTTTGGGGAATTTGCTACATATGCAAAACCTCAGATTCCACTTCAGACCCCTTGGGTAGAAACTCCAAGGACTGTGCTCAGCACCATCTTTGTGTGTGTGCACACATGTGCATGTTCATGTATCCATGTGTGTACATACATGTATGTGCATATGTATGTTTATGTGTGTATGTTGTGCATGTGTGTATATGTCCGTGGGTATGTGTTAACTCTGTAATTACCTATATATGTGTATGTGTGTATTCAAGTATATGTATACATGTGTGTATTAGTGTTGTTGAGTGCATGTGTGTAATTATGTGTGTATGTGTGCATGTACATATATGTATCTGTATGTGTGCATGTGTGTTTGTGTGTGTATATTTGGATATGTATATATGCACACGTGCATATGTGTGTGCATATACGTGTTTACATTTGTGTGTATGTGTTTGTGTATGGTGTATGTGACATTTTCTGAGCCCCAGCATGCATCTTTCTCTGCTTCCTGACTATGGATGCCACATGTCCAGCTGCCCCAGGCTCCTGCCGCCATGCCTACCCTGCCATGATGGATGGCACCCTCCAGCTGTGAGCCACAGTAACCTTCCCACCTTAGGTGGCTTGTGTCGGGTGTTTGGTCACAGCAACTACAAAATTAGCCACTATACTATATAAAGGGTGCTTATTCAAAGGCTGTGAAGTTCTTCTGCAGAGTTTTGGCTGAACTCTCCAACCAAACACAAACTGTGAATTCCCAGCAAACACCATGGAGTAGTGGAATTGCAAGACGTTGTACACAGTTAAAACAGAGGGCCACCCAGCCTTCCAGGTGATCAGAGCCTGGCTAAGCACAGAAGTACATGGTCACGTACAGAAGCAGGAGTAACTCAGGATGGGAGTCACGGACGTTAAGTGGGAGAACCTGCCTGTTAAAGTTAGCTACAGGTGTCAACTTGATCAAGGCTTGAGCCCTGGACATACTTGTAAAGAATTAATAGTTGAGTTAAGCCCTGAGCAAGCCTGCAGGAGATTGTCTAGTTGGTGAATGAAGACCCAGCCCACAGTAAGTGGGGCTACTCCCTGGGCAGGTGGATAAGATAGAGGGAGCTTGTTTAGTAAGTTGACATTCTTTAGCATATTTGGACAGACATACTGTCTGGCAATGGGGTTTGCCCCACTCCTAGCAACCCTGTGAATTTAGTGGGGCTAGATTCCTCAGTCCCTGGGGTTGGAATGAGCTCTCCTGCCAAGGTGGACTAAAAACTGTAACCAATTATAAGCCAGACTAAACCCCTGGTTTCCCACCATCAATCCCAGCTTAAGCATGCAAAGTAACTGTGACGCCAAACATGGGTGGAGAGGGGAGCACTGGAAGCCCAGGCTCCAAGCCAGCATTCTACATGGAACCACGAGCAGGGAATAAATAGGTGGATGAGTGTTGGGGAGTTTTCTCTGCCCCTTCTGCTATGATCAAGCAAAATGCATTCATATTGCCAGTCTTTAATGAACAGAACAGGCAGGAGACATAGGGCTCAGTGATAGTGTTTGCCCAACATATGTAAGGCCCAGGTTTGATCCCCAACCCTGCCACATCACAGGCCCTTTGTGGATTTGTAATTTCCTGTTCACTTCTCCTGTCCCACTACATAGAAGGGCAATCTCTTTGATGTCATGGAGTGGGTCTTCTGTGTGTGTATGGGAAGGGGTATTATCAAATTCTCTGAAGCTATGAAATGTACAAGACTGTGACAGCTGATGGGGATGAAGGATAGGGGGCAATCAGAAGTTGAAATGATGCTGCTAAAGTGTGGATCGATGGCCAACCTTTTGAGACAGGGACTAAAATATATATAAATAAACAGAGGAGGAATTTCACCTTAGGAAAAGCTCTGCACAGCTACAGCTGGGGAAGTCTTTATGGTTGATCTGGATATTGACATGGCTCCTCATGGGGAGCATCCATTCTGGGTATCTCTAAGAGCGTTTCTCTGGAGGAGATGGTCAGGTATGCTAGTGGGTAGAGCGGGGAAGACCTCTCTTCAGTGTGAGGAGCACCATCCAAACACCTTGGAGTGCCAGATGGAGGAAAAAATGTCCCACGAGTGTCCCTTGCTACCGTTAGGCTTAAATCAGCTGCTCCTTGGACTCCGGACTGAGAATCGCAGGTCAGTTCCCTGTCCTGAGCCTTTCAGACTTGGATGAAGCCACACCTTTGGCATCCCAGGGTTTGCAACTTGCAGACCACTTGTTCTGGGACTCCTCAGTCTCCAGCACTGTTTATCCTCCTACCCTTCCACCTGTGCCCACATGTGTCAGGCCATTACTGCATGGATGTACTGTATCAGTCCATCCACCCATGCACCTGTCTAATCATCCATCTACACTTCCATCCATGTCCACATGTGTCTGTCCATCACTGTATAGATATATGCATGTATCAGTTCATCCATCCATGCATCTGTCTAACCATCCATCTATAATGTATACCTATCCAGAACTGTATGGATGTGCACATGTATTAGTCTATCCATTTATGCATCTAAGCATCCATCTATCCATGTATGCATGTCTTTTTATCTGTATGATTATATATGTATCTATCATCTATCTATCTACATGTCCACTCACCTATGTATACATGTCTTTATGTCTGTATAATTATATATGCACTTAACATCTATCCAACCATCTATATAGCCATCCAATCATGTATACATGTCTTTATGTCTATATAATTATATAGACATCATCCATATAATTATCTACATGCCCATACAGCCATGTTTACATGTCTGTATGAATATATATGTATCTATCATTTATCTATCATCTATCAGTGTATCTACCTATATATCCATCTATTAATCCATCTATATATCTACCTAACTATCCTACCAACCATACATTTATATATCAATTTTCTTGTCATTTATCACCTATATATGTATGTATTGATTTTCTATTTACCTATTTATTAATCAGGTAATCAATCAATTCATCCATGTATATATGTATGGATGTTTGTATGTAAACCAATTGATCTTTCAACGTATATGCGTGCCTTTCTATACATCTACCATCTGCTGTGGTGGTCTAAGAAAAAGGAAGACCCCATTCTCTGTGTTGTGATGAAACTGTGCAATGTACTGTAGAAAATATGCTGTGGAAAAATTTTGACCTTAGACAACTGCTCCTTTGGCTTCTGTAAACTGCTTATGCATGAGGACAGTCACGGCTTACACATAAAGGATAGTCAAAACTTGCTGTCATTATCTGCTGATCACCTGTTTTCATAGTTACAGCCTTGAGTCAGCAGGACCACCATTCAAGGTTTCCACCACTCCCCTCACCTTTATCCGAATTCCAGCTGCAACCATTATCTGAAACTGCCAGCTTGAGTCACCAGCTGGACGGCACGTACCAACTCAGAAACTGCTATAAGAACTGTCCCCTGCCCTTAGTCAGGGCTCCAACATGAGGTCCGGAACTCTGACGGAGTCCTGGATTCCTAAAGCTCCATCTAAGGTCCCGAATTTAGATGGAATCCTGAGGCTTAAGTTCCATTCGACCCACTTGCAATAAACATCCTTTTCAGTCAAGCTCATTGTCTGTGCCTCATCGGGTGGACTTCTGAATCCTGTAACACTACCTAACCGTGTTCTTCTTTTTCTTCCTTCCTTTTTTCTCTATCATCTATTTATCTATCTTTCTGTCTACCTACCTACCTGGTATCCTGTAGGTACTGTCTCTGGAAAACTCTGATTCATTTACACACACCACACATCATTATCATCATCATCATCATCATATAGCTAATAACCCAATAACATCCCAACACAGATGTCTCAGAGTGAGTTGAATTTGCCAACCTGGACTTCAGAGACAAATTTCAGCTAAGAGCTGAATGACTTCCCCATCCTCAAAGTGACAAAGACATGAGAAGAATTGTAATCGACCTCATCCTGCCTAACATACGGTTATGGACTTGTTCAGATTTTGCTCAGGGGTAAGAGCACCTGCCAAAATCCCCCAGTGAGGGGTTGGGAGTGTGGCTCAGTAGTAGAGCACCTACCTAGCATACAAGAAGCCTTAGGTTCAATCTCTAGTAAAGCTAATTAAAAAAAAAATAGCATTAAGCTATGTGGGACCTGGAAAGGTTAAATAACTTGATCAAGGTCACTACACCCATCTGTGGATAAATTCATGTTGCATCATGTTTCTGGAGGGTTGGGCAATGTTCTTCCCACAACAGAGAAGGGAAAAATATGAGCTGACTTTCTCCTACCCCCCATACCCATCTTCTCTCTGAAGCAATAGAAACTTCCAGAAGATGACTGCTTGCTTTTGAGATCATGGATTCTTAATTAGACTCCAAATATTTCTTCTTTTAATCCTTCCTGTGCAACACTGGATTTTCTAATCAATTGTTTAAAAAACCTCAAGGACTTGCTGAATTAATCCTGATGTGGAACAGGGAGCCCTCCAACTTGTGGATAAATGCTAGGGGTCTAAACCAGAAGGTAAGGGAGAGGAAAGACCTCTAGAGCATATGACTGCCGTCCAAGCCAGTGATTTCACTTCCAAATGTCAAAGCAAGGACGCATGGGGATCAGGGAGAGAAGAGGTGAAGACTAAGGAGCTCCAACTACAGACAGTACACCCCCCCAGGTGCATTCAGACACACGAGCTTGGAAGCCACAGGAAATCCTGCGCAGACCCCAGAGACAGAAATCTGCATGGTGCCACGTCCCAGTGACGGGTGGGAGATTCTCGGCAGAGGTGTTCACTTCTGGCTTTCCTTTGAGGTTCCTCTCATCAACCCTTTTGTCTTTGTGCACTCGCCATTTTCTGATGTATCCTGTTAATATGTTTGGCATGTATCTGTGGGATGTGTGTTCATGTGGAGGGGTGGGTATACACATACCATGGTGTGTGTGTGTGTGTGTGTGTGTGTGTGTGTGTGTGTGTGTGTGTGTGGACAAACTCAGGGCTGGGTCCTGGCCTTCCACTTTGCTTGAAGATGGCATCTTTTATTCTTGGATAATGTGTGTGCTAGATTGGCTGAGATACTCTTGATTCCCGGCCCATCTCACAACAGGAGCACTGGGGTTGCAGACACACTGATACATCCAGCTACACAAGAGTGTTGATGGTGATGTGAACTCGGGTTCTCACATTTGAATCCATGAAGTCACACCCCAACACTGACTCGCTTATCATTTCAGACATAAGGGTCCTGATAAAGTTAGCAGGTGCTCTACCACTGAGCTGTACCCCCAACCTCTCATTGGGGGATTCTAGGCAGGAGCTTTACCACTGAGCCACACTCCTTAGCCCCTCACTAGGGGGATTCGAGGCAGGAGCTCTACCACTGAGCCACACTCCTTAGCCCCTCACTAGGAGATTCGAGGCATGTATTCCGCTGCTGAGCTACAACTCCGTGCTATTTTATTTCCATTATTGTTTTGTTTAGAGACAGGGTCTTACTCTGTAGAGCAGGTGAGCCTTGAACACCTGATCCTCCTGCCTTGGCGTCCCTAGTGGCTAAGATTAGAGGGATGCATTGCTGCATCTGGTAATGGGATATTTTAATTAGGCCAATAAATGTCCCCTTGAGCCAGCCTGCCTTACCACACATCCACTGACCCAGCTGCTGGGCCATTCTTTGAGCCAACTCTCCCTCCCCACTTCCGTCCACTCACTCATCTCTCCAGCACTTCTGATCCTGCCCCCTCTTGACACGCATCTCTCCAAGATAAACATCCCCAGGAACCCATGTGAGCTGGGCTGTTGTCTGCCATCCCTGGAGACAGCTCATTTTACAGCTGGGCAAACACCAGCATGCCAAGCTCATGTCTTTGTAAAGGCATGCCCTTCCGGAATTGTCTGGGCAGCAGGTGGCAAAAATGCGATTGTTATCAGAACTATGCAGATAATCGCACGTTACTACTGCTAACTCCCCATTGACTCATGTTTCATCATTTATCAGAAGCACCAATGTACATCACCTCATTCAGCCCTTCCAACCACTCTATACAAAATGCTGTTTGTTTGGTTTGGTTTGGTTTCTTTGATGGCGTTGGTGTGGGATGGTAGGGGCTGTGAATGTGTACCAGCAAGTGTGTGTGCCTGTGGAGACCCAAGGGTGACATCGATCACCCTGAATTGCTTTTCCTCATTGTTTCGTTCTGGGGTTTCCCAGGCTCCGCCTTCCAGGGCAGGAATTGCAGCCCACCCAGCATTTTAATGAGGGGTTTGGAAATCCAAACTCAGGTTCTTGTGCTTGCAACACAAAGGCTTTAACCCCTGAGCCATCTCCCTGACCCCCCAGTGATCTATTTTTAAGTAGCTCCCTGGCTGCCAGCACTGAGAAGGCCTGACACAGGAGCTCTGCCCTGAAGCACTTAGCACAGCGCAGCGCCTGCACCATTCTTAGCCATTTGTTCTTTAATGATTGATGAATCTAGCTCCCAGTCACTCCTACTTCCCCCGGGGCCAGTCACACCTGCTTCAAAGCTGGAAGCATTAGTGACTCAGGAGCCAAGGATCTGGAAGATGAGGAAGAGCTGTGTCAGCCAATGACACCCCCACATACCCCTCAGGAGCAGCAGGCCTAGAATAGGGGGAGCAGGTGGTATCTGTGCCTTCTTTCTTCCTTGCCTTGTCTCCAGCGATGGGTAGCTAGTAACCTTTTCACCACAGGGCTTGTATTGCTGCTCAGCCCCGTGACTCAGCAACAAGCCGGAGTGCCTCAGGACCGACATGTCCCTCCATCTCAGAAACCATCCCAGTCAGACCCACTGCCAGGTTTCTCTGTCTTACAAGCACGTGGGAGCTCGGGGGTAACAGTTCCACATGCAGATGCATAATGCACAGCACAATTTACTTCCTGCTTCTACAGCGGTCCATTCCATGAGTGGTGCTCATTTGCATACTTATTAATTTATAGAAATTAATGCCGTTTCCTGCATCCCTTACAGGATGTGTGGCTGGTCCCTGTCTCTGAATGAATTTTAATCGAAGGTGCAAATGTTTGCTAAGGGAGTTGGCTCAGGCCAGACTAATCAAATGTATGATAATCAAAGGCTGTTGGGGGGGGTGCTAATCTTTATTGAGTAACTAACTGTGCCAGGCTCCTAGAAATGTAATGATGCAGGGTGGAAGTCTCCATCCCCCATAATGTGATTACTAGGGGCTGTTTTATGAATAAGGAAATTGAAACTCAAAGAGAGTAAATAGTTGGTCTGTGGTCACTTAGCTCAAAGAGGACAGATCGGAGATGGCCAGAAAAGACAGGAAGCCCGCTATCTATCTGTTCTGATGCCCATCAGTGAACCGAGGTCGTGCCAGCGCATAATTGATTTGAGGAGGAGAATGTTTGCATTTCTAAGAGTTCCTTATTCGCAGGTACTCTTCAAGTTTTTATTAGTATATAATAATTATGCACAGTGATTAGTTTTGTTACATTTTCATGCACATATAGAGCTTATTTTGCCCTTCTTCTGCCCCTCCACATTGATCCTCTTCCCCTTCCCTTTGAATTTCCTTACTTTTGTGTCTTTTGTAAACTTTTTCTTCCTTATTTTCTTCTTCCTCCCTCCCTTCCTTCTGTTCTTTTCTTTCCTTCATTCATTTCTTCCTTTCTTCCTTGTTTACTTATTTCCTTCCCTTCTTCCTTCTTTCTTTCCCTCCTTTCTTCCTTCCCCCTTTCCTTATGTCTGCCCTTCCCACCTTCATTTCTCTTCTTTCTTCCTTTCCTCCTCCCTTCCTTCCCTCCTCCTTTCCTCCCTTCTTCCCTTCCTCCCTTCCTCTTTCTGTCTTTTCTTCTTTCCTTCCTTCCTTCCTTCCTTCCTTCCTTCTTTCCTTCCTCTTCCTTCCTTTCTTGTGATCCACTAAGTTTCATTAGGGTTGCCTACAGGAGCACAGGTGAAGGCTGATTTACAATGGAGTATGAAAAACTTACCAGTGACTATGCCATTGAAGAAAACTTCTCACCCCAACAACCATTAATTACCTATAACTCCCTCAGAAAGGGGCGGAGCCTTGTGAGATGCACCCCTTCCATGATAGGATGCGGTCCAAGCTTGTGCAGATATTTGTGGGTCGTTCTGGCTGCTGAGAGGTCAGAGTGAGGGGCCATGTTGTCCCTGGAGGTCAGTATTGCCCAGTACTCTGCCCCTTCCTGCAGCTCTCTCATTCTCCCCCTCCCTTTTCTGTCACAGCTGGAACAGCTGTTCTCATTGACAGATGGGAGTGGATGATGCTGACTGAGTAAACTATACTACTCTTCACTAGCATAGAGTCTCCACTCCTTTAACTGGTGACCACATGGTCCCTTCTTCCACAGGAACAGTGAGGTACTGTCCATCCTGGCCACCAGTGTCCTCTCTGTCTTTAGATCACATCTCCCCCTAGAATGTATTACCTTCAAATGCCTTAGGATAGTCACTCCTCTGCCTCCACAACAACATACCAGAGTGTGTCCAGCTCAACATCATCTTAGACTTTGCCCCCATCTAACCTAAGGAGGATGTTGTAGAGCACTTTGAATCATCCCATCTTAGGAGTGAACTGTTCTTTAGGCTCAGGAAATTCCTGAAACTAACAAGATTCAGAGAGAAGGGTCTCTCTACAAAGTGAGGAATGGCAGTAAACAACTTCTGGGGTGTGAGGAGGACTCCTTAGCCAGGCAGCCTTCTGGAGGAGACTCAAAGTCCAGAAGTCTGGGGGAGACTCAAAGTCCTGGAATCTGGGGGAGACTCAAAGTCCTGAAATCTGGGGGAGACTCAAAGCAGTCCTGTAGTCTACAGGAGACTCTGAGCAGTCCAACAGTAAAGAGGAGACTGTGAACAGTCTGGAATAATGGGGGAGAATCTGAACAATCCTGCAGTCTGGGGGAGACTCTGAGCAGGCCTGCAGTCTGGGGGAGACTCTGAGCAGGCCTGCTGTCTGGGGGAGATTCTGAGCAGTTAATTAGTCTAGAGGAGACTCTCCTACAAGCAAAACATGCAGCAGAGAGCTCTAGGGGTGCTGCTTCTGTGTCTCATCCAGACTGGGGTGGGCTTTCTCTCAATGTAGCTGTCTTCAAGTCCCTGCTCCTAAAGGTAACCCTTACCTCTACTCCGGTAAGAAAGCCAAATAAACTCATTGGTTCATCAAGTTGGTCCTTGGTGTCATCATTACTTTGGTCTGTCATCAAGTTCTATCTGGAGTGAACAGATGGAAAATGTTGTCCAGCACTGAGATAATCAGTTAAAGGAGGAAAGGTTTATACGAGCTCGAGGTTCCAGAAGTATCACTGTGGTCAGCTGGCTCCGTTGCTTGTGAGCACGTGGTGAAACACAGCTCATAAAAGAAGCACCTGGTGGAAGAGGCAGTCAGGAAGCGGGGGAAGAGAGAGAGAGAGAGAGAGAGAGAGAGAGAGAGAGAGAGAGAGAGAGGAGGAAGCTATGCACTTTCTTCTAACTAGACCCCCACATACACACCTTCCAAAGATCTCTCCATATGCTGGAGATGAAGCCTTCAATACCTGGCCCTTTTGGGGGGAACAGTCCAGACCCCAACCACAGCACACAGCACAGGCTTCCTCAGCATTTCCTGCTTCCCTGGTTCTCCACCACATGCTCGGCAATGTTTCTTATTCAGTAACATTGGGTGAAGGGAGAAGCCGTTTCAATTTTCAATTTTATTGGATTTTGTTTGTTTGTTTTTTGTTTTGGGGTTTTTTTAGTAACATTTTTCTATGTACCCAAGTCTGGCTTCAAACTTATTCCAAGCTTACTCATGTACATACATCCCCACACATATGCATACGCTAACATGCACACTGACACACATCCCATACACACATACATGAAGAAAAGGGGGCTTGTGCCAATCTTCCACCTTCAACCAAGAAAGTACTGGTATCAGAGGTGCTCACAATCAAAAGGGTACTGTTATCATTGAGAAAAAAAGCCATCAGAAGCCAGGCTTGGAACATCCCACTGACATCCACCCCTTTAATCTGTTCATCTACCCCAAAATACTGGTGAAGGATCTGGAGGTTTTCTTAATTTGACCAATATGAAGAAGTCTTGAGCGCCCCCTGGAGGCCAGAAGTGAATTGAGAGAGGGACCAGAAAGACTGCAGACCTTCATTAAGTGACAGTTGAGATCCTGCTAAGGAGCAAGAACTTAAGGACATGGAGAAGAGATGGAAACATCACCCTGGGAAATGCATCGCCTTTTCCTGCAGGCAGGAGGATGTTGTAAAGACATTGAGTCAAATCAAGCCACAATTGATCATGTTCGCTCTGGGGAAGAATGAAAGGAAGAAAGGAAAGAAGTGCTTTTCCTCATTTCTCTGATGCTCCGTCTTTACTTGTCAATCACCATTAAAATGCTTCTTGCTTTTAATTCCTACAATGAAACCAAAGACGATATGTGAATCTCTTCACTCTACACAAAAGAAAAAGTTAATGCTAAAAATAGGTTAGGAGGTAGGAAGATGGCTCAGTAAAGTATTTGCCTCACAATCATGGGAACTTGAGTTCAAGTCCCCAGGACCACATTAAGAAGCTGGGCATGGTGGTATGTATTTATATTCCCAGGCTTTAGGGCAGTAGAGACAGACAGATCCTTGGAATTTGCTATATAACCAGCCACCCTATCTACACTGGTTCACTCCAATCCAATAAAAGACACTATCTCCGAAAAAAAAGTGGAATATACCTAGGAACAATATGTGAGGCTGGCCTCTGGCCTCCACATGCACAAGCACCTGAATACACACACACACCACACACACACAGAGCTATGCCATGGGTTATCGCCTATATTCACCTTTTAGGTGAGATTTATCAATGTTGAACTATCTTTTATAGTTAAATAGAGAACAGAGAAAAACACAATACAAGGAATGGCCTGAAGAATCTATTTTGAAAACTAACTACAGATAATATGTAAACAAGTGGGCAAGTTCATCATAATTAAACTTTAGATGTAAAAATAGTTGCTTCCAGACATGAGAGTGCATATCACAAAATGGGAGGGAAAGGCTGGGTAGGAGGATCAAGAACTCATTTCCAAGGTGGCTTAGAATCCCCCAGTGAGGGCTGGGGGCGTGGCTCAGTGGCAGAGCACCTACCCAGAATCCTTCAGTGAGGGCTGGGGGCGTGGCTCAGTGGCAGAGCACCTACCCAGAATCCTTCAGTGAGGGCTGGGGGCGTGGCTCAGTAGCAGACCATGGGTTCCACCTCCAGAGCTGAATACATACACAGGAAAATGAGAGTCTTGGAGCCAGCATAGGCAAAGGCCACTGAGCCACAGGCGGCCGCTGCAGCATGTGACCGCAGCCTGGCCTGCCTGGCTTCCTCTCTTCAGGTCTCCTTGTTCCAATCCTGTCACCATGAATCATGACTCAGTGCTGCGGCTGGGCTGTCAGCTGTAGGTCTGGACAAGCCTGCTCGCCCACGTCTGGTCAGCATGGTATCTCCCGCCATATGTCGGGCCACCATGCTCATTAATCACACCCCTGAAAAGGGTCCTAATTACATTATGTTCACAATCCATAAAACATAATTAAAATATGTAAATCCATTATACTTTTTAATGAGCACATTGAGAGCTCAAATTTTTAAATTAGATATAAAATTGATGTGGACCTACTAGTATTGATTAGTCTGTGTAACAAATCACACTCAGTTTGGACTTGTCACGATGTGCCCCCTCCCACTGATTATGTTGTGCTTTTTTTCCCCCCGCCTTTTCTACAATTGTTTGACATGATGTATGATCTTAACAACGGCAATCACTTGCTGTTTTGAAAATGTCAATATCCATAGTGTTCCGACAATGCACATTGCAGCCTGCAGAGGGTTTATGCAAGTGTGCTACTGTAGAAATATTTACATCCTCATTACTATGCCAACATTTCTTTTTTACTTTCTCTTTCTTCAAGATAGTCTCCTTATGAAGGGGTGACAGTTTGTGTTGATAATCAAGTCAATGACATCTAGAGCCACCGAGGAGACATATCTCTGGGCATGCAAGAGAGTTTCTAGATTAGATTCTGTCACGATTTGTATGTGAGTCTCTCCCTGCAGGCTCCAGTGTCTGCATCCTTAGCTTGTGTTAATGCTCAGGAAGGTTGTGGCATCATTAAGGTGAAACTTTGCTGGAGGAAGGGGTATCTCACCGGTTGGACCTTGAAATTTGATTGTCGGCCCCTGTTTTCTCTCTCTCTCTCTCCCCCCTTTCTTGTGCTTTTTGTCTCCTAATGACTTCGGTGGCCTGAACCAGCTTTCCGCTTCTGCTATGTGATTCCCGCCATAAGAGACTGTATCCGCTCTGGAGTCATAAACCAAGTTGCATCTCCCTTTCCCCCTCAGCTGCATGTGTATATGAATATTGTCTCATAGCAAAAAAAAAAAAAAACACAGCTACTGTGACGGGTGCACTGAGAAGGGAAGACCTGCCCGGAACATGGGCCACACCGCCCCACAGACTGTGATCCTGGACTGCATGCAAAGGAGAAAGCAAGCTGAACCCCAGCATGCAACTCTCTGCTTTCTGACTGTGGGTGTCACGTGACCAGCTACCTCATACTTCTGCTGCCATGCCTCCCCCGCCATGATGGACCGCACCCTCCCACTGTGGGCCAGAGTAAAATCTTTCTTTCTTAAGTTGCTTCTGTCAGTAGTTTTGCCTCAGCAGTGAGAAAAGTAACTAATCCACTAACTGTAATTACATTGTGAGAGAGTTTTTCAGGTAGCTGTCTCATAGTTTCTGCCTAGTTTATCTGTTAATAACCTGTACTTCCTCTCAAACCTGCATTAAAAAAAAACCTGACTGTCAGGGTGTGGGGAGATGGCTCAGGAATTAAAATCTTTGCTTTGCAAGCAAAAAAACCTGAGGTCAGATCCCTAGATCCCATGTAAAAATGCCAAGCATATATGGCAGTAGCCTGCACTTCCAACCCTGGAAGACAGAGCTTGGAAAATCCCAAAGCAAAGCAATAAGGAGGTAGAGAAATCCAGGATAACTCCTAATGTCACCTTGGAGCCTCCACAAGCCCACACACACTCAAGGGTATTTTTGTACACACACACACTCATGCACACACTCAAGTGCACTCTTGGACAGGTTTTGCCACACATATGCAAACAAACAAATACACACACACATACGACACACATATATACATATTCATGCAACAAAAACCAACCATGATATCCATTCAAAGATGCTCCTTCTGGAGTCTGAAGGAAAAATGTCCAATCACATGACACTGACTTTATACAACTTAGACAGTCCAGACACTTAGCTGTCTCTCTTGTGTCTATTGCAATGAAAACCCAGGACAGGCTTATTTAAGTGACAGAAGGAGCCGGCCTTTGATCCACATCTGATTTCTCCACAGCCGCTCTCTTTCCATCGTGGCAGATGGTTCACGGGCCCATCCTGTGAATGTTATGATACTGAATGGGTGAGAAGGAACACAGTGGGGAGGAAAGAGAGATAGAGATGACAGAAGAGACAATGATCATTTGTTTTCATCCCAAATTCCACTTGGAGCAGAAGTTGTCACAGCTTGAAAGTACAGGGTGAGTCTAGGTGAGGAGGAAGCCAGCTCAAACACAGATCAAACCCAGAGAATCTGGTAGGTGTCATTAATGGCAGGAGAGAAGGTGATTTATGCTGACACTGACTTGGTTCCCACTGGTATCTTTACTTACACACAACAAAGCTAAGTTAACAGAATCTCCACTTTGTCCATGAAGACGTGCAGCTGAGATTACTATTAAAAATATTTAAATGCACAAGGATGTAGTTCAGTGGTAGGGCACCTGGCTAGAATCCCCCAGTGAGGGGGTGGGGGTGTGGCTTAGTGGTAGAGCCCCTGTCTCAAAGTTGAAGCCCTTGCTAGACAAGCACGCTACCCAGTAAGCCCATCTGAAGTCCTGCAGCTAGTTTTGTGGTGTGCTAACTTTTTGCTTTGGAACTAATTTTGATGTGTGTTATGAAGAAGTAGTCCTTAGATGTATGCCTTAGATTTGTCTTTGTTGCTATGTTTCCTTTTATCTTAATTATGGTCTATAATTCCCTCCTCCCCAATTCACATGCTGAGTTCTTAGCCTCTAGTTTTATATCCTGAGGAATCATTGGAGATGAGGCTTTTGGAAGGTGAGGATTAAAAGGTAGCATGAGGATGGGCTCAGCCAAGATGGTATTACTGGCCTCCAGGAAATAGTGCAGAGCCCTAATCAAGCATACTTGCTCCATCTCGCGTTTCAGTGCCTCACTACACCATGATATGACAAGAATATTCTCATCAGAGGTCAATGCCAAGTGCTCTCAGAAATCCTGGACTCTAAAAGCATGAGCTGCATAAACCCTTTCTTGATAACCACACCAGTCTGTGGTTTTGTGTTACGGAAGCAGAAAGTACTAAGTTGCTGGCCTTGCAGATGAATTGCAAATGGGAGTTGGAGGCTGTATATGCCATTCGTGGCAGCTGTTGCTTTTTTTCCCTTTCTTTTATGTGCGCATGGATGTATGGGCTACATGCATGCATCCATGTATGTGTGTTTGCAGGAAGGCAAGCACAGCTGTGTGCAGTCATGCACATTTACATATGCACAATGCATGTGGAGACCCAAGGCTGGCATCAGGACTCATCCGTGATCATTCTTCCACCCAATTCTTTTGAGACAGAGTCACTCATCAAATGCAGAGCTCACCATCAGGGCTGGTCTGACTCGCTCTGGGGAGTCCCAGGCTCTAACCTTCTAAGGCTGGAATGGCAGGCAGACCACCACACCCATCCTGGATTTTATAAGAGAGGCGGGCACCCGGGTTCTCTTCCTTCAGGTTGAGCAGCAAGCACTTTGACCACAAGTCATCTCTCCAGCTAATAACAGCTGTCTTAATTTGGGTCTGTGGCTCGTGGATGAGGACTGAAGCATGTTACCCCACCTGGCAGATAAACCTAGCCTTTCAACTTGGTCACACACACCTCTATCTCAGCACTCCTTCTCAGAGTGCCTACATGGAAAGCAATTTCAGCATTTGGGGAGAATAACATTTTCTTTTCCAGGTTAAAATATAGCCTCATATAGAAATCCTCCTCCAGGGAAAACAAAATCCTATTCCGGGGTGCAGAGAGCCAACTAAATATTGCAGACCTGTGGAGAGTGAGGTCGCGGACTTGGGTTTGAGAGCTGGTCTGATGCTCACTTCCTTGGAGACTGGAGAGAGCATTCCTTGGAGTCTATTTACTCATCCGCACAGCGAGAACAAAAGCGCTCGACTCGAGAGGGTTCTAGCAGGGTTAAACGAGGTACTTTAAGCAAATGTGTTTGCCTTGAATATCACAAGGGCTCCAAACACCATTAACTAATGCACACTTACGCCTGCCAGGCAATCTAATACCTCTGGGCTCTGATATATTATCACGGATCTTTTCGTTAAAACGGTAGGCTGCGGTTGCTCAAATAACGGTGCCCACTTAGGCAGCTTAATTGGTGAGAAGGGGCCACACAAACGCTGCAGAACTCTTTCTGGCTTCAGTTTGCAAAGCTGAGTTAGTTTGGGCCAGGAACACTGTCGGATGAGTCTGCCTCCAATAGAGAACTCAAAGGGGCTGCATGGGACAGTTCTGCAGGGGTCTAGTTGCAACAAGAACTCTCTTCAGTAGTCACTGGTTCTCTTAAAAACAGTAGACACATATTCACGTAGATCACACCACCCTCTGTCTCTCCAGGGGGACCTCAATGCATCCAGTTGATAAAGCCTGACTGAGATGACCCCTGATTTCTCTGCCCTGTATTTGCTCAGCTGAATAAGCTCCTCTCTCTCTCTCTCTCTCTCTCTCTCTCTCTCTCTCTCTCTCTCTCTCTCTCTCTGTCTCTCTCTCTCTGTAATTAGTTAATTAAAAGTCAAACATGGCAGTGCATACTTACAATTCCAAAGCTGCTGAGGCAGAGACAGGTAAATTCCTGGGACTCACTGACTACCAGCCTAGCAGAATCTATGAGCTCTGAGTTCAGGAAGAAACTCTCTCTCAAAATGCAATTACAGAAATGGAGGAAGCAATCACAGAAATGGAGGAAGATGCCTGGGAGGTGTCCCCTGGTCCCCACATGTATGCATGCACGTGAACCCACATACACACATATGCACACGTGTGCACACCTAAGCACACATATACACACACACATAAGTACACATGCACACAAGCAAACAGATACATGTGTGCATGGATATACATGCATACATGTGCAAATATACATACGAAAGGGTGCACACATACACATATGCCCACACCAACACATATAAACAAACATACATGTACACATACACACATGAAACTACCTGCATACGCATTCATTCATAAATACTCATGTGCACATATCCACACACATATTCACAAGCAAGAACATGCACATACATGTTCACACATTCCCAAACATATGCACACACATACACATACATACACATGTACGCAGACAGACACACACATGTTGTACACTCACACACAAAGTTAGGTAAATCATTAAAACAAAGTGAAAGTCTTGAATTCGTGAAGTATTTCCATCTGCCTTTCTGCACCTGATTTTTAATTATTTTTAAATGTTGCCTTCATATTCCAGAGATATTGCCAAGACAGAAATCTAAGCGCTTACTTGTAAATCGCATTTGTTTCACATTTGTTTTGTTTCTCTTTTCTTCTTATCATTTGGCAGTATTGGTGATAAAATCTAGGACCTCCTGCATGCCAAGCAAGTACTCCACCACAAGCAACAGCCCGGCCCCGCACCATTCTTTATGTTTTAAAACCCACTCTTTTCTTATTTAAAAGACAATGACTCCTCTTTTTTCCCTAGTCTGTTCACAAGCAGAATAGAAAATATCCAGTGTTAGATTCTGTTTTTCTATGAATTGGGCTTCATTTTTGGAGAGGGAAATGGTTCTCTGTGTGTGTGATTATACACGCATGTACACACACACACACACACACACACACACACACACGCAGTCATTTCTGATAATTCTGATTTCTATATCTTCCACTACTTCCCATTATTGACCCAAAGGGCCCAGATGAAAAATGCTACAAATATTTAACTTTGCTTGAGTCTGCTTTTCTTCCACAATAAAGCAGGTGGAAGTCATATACTCGGAGCAGGCCCCACAGGCAACCCTGGCGTGGAAATGTACAGATTCATTAGTAAAACATTGCAACTGTCACGCTACGGGAAATGGGGCTCATCTCCTCCCGGGTCGCTGCATCATCGGCCCCGCTCAGCGTGCACAGCACCTATGATCCCAGAATCCCTTCCTTTCCAACCATAGATGGTGCTGCCACGTTCACTGGTGCTGGTGGACACGGGTTCCAAGCTTGTCCTGAAATGAGAGGAATCTTAAAAACTCTCCCCTGCAGTCTCTCAAAACCCCAGAGAGGGCTGGGGGGGCAGCTCAGGCAGTAAAGTACCTGCCTGGCAAATGTGAAGACTTATGAAAAAGTCAGACATGGAAGTATATACACGTAATCCCAATGCTGGGGAGACAGACAGGAGGATACCTGATGCTGTCCGGGCAGCCAGCCAGCCTGGTCCATACAGCAAGCTCCAAGCCAGTGAGAGGTCCCGTCCTAAGAATAAAATGATCTCTACATGCACATACATGTATACCTGGACACATGTGCACATACATGCATGTACACACAAGGACATACACATGTGTACTTGCACATACACGCATGTATACCTACACACAAAAGAACCTTCACACACAGACACACACATGTGCATCCTCATACACACATACTTGTGCATATACTCACACATATGCATCTGCACACGTGTGGACCTGCACATACATGCATGAACCTGCACACACGTGTGGACATGCACATACACACACTTCAAAGACATGTGTATACCCGCAACTACATACATACACACATAACGAAAACACCCAAAGTCTGATTCTCAGAACTCCGTTTAACTTGACAGAGATGAACCATATGAGGATGAAGAGCTTCTTCCCATGATTCCCCTGCCTTCCTTTCCTCCCTCACTGTATTAAGTTCTTTTAGTCTCTGTGACACTTTGCAGAGTTGGTGACTTAAAGTCACCTTGGTGTGCTGGGAACCACAATTATAACATAAATGTCAAGGTGAGAACTTCCATCTCAGGAAAGGGCCTGTGACCCCATGAAGATGGAGCCTTCGGGGGTGTCAGTGACATTGCAAGTAGAAAATGGAGCTGACCCAGACTATCTAACTATGCAATGTCCCATGTGGATGTCATGCTGAAATATAGAAAGAAGAACCTCTCTGGACCTAAAACTTTAGTACTAGACTTCAGAACGATCCAAAACAAAATCTCTGTTCATTGCAAATTATCCATTCCAGGGCTTTCTGTTAGATGATACCAGACTGATAGAGGTAATTTTTTTATGCAAAGTGTACTGGTTTCAATGTTGAGCGAGAAATAGAGAGAGAGGGGAAGGAAAGGGAAGCAAAAGGAAAAGGAAGGGAATGGGCAACTTAGTAAGAACCTCTCTCAAAACAAAAAGAAGGTTAGGACTACGGCTCGGTGTAGAGCACCCACCTGCCTGACCCCGCGTGAGGGGGGCTGGGGCGTGGCTCCATGATGCAGGGCTTGTCTAGCATGTGCTAAGCCCTTGGTCTGATCCCCAGTAACACATCACCAACCAGTGCCATCCTAACACCAAGAGTTGGGCACAAGGAGGATCAGGAGTTCAAGGTCATCCTCAACTACAGAGTGAGTTCCAAGTCAACCTGGGCTACATGTGCCCCTAAAAAAATCCCACGATATATCTCTACAATAATTCAATTCCTGCGATAAATCTTTACAATAATTCAAAATCTCTAACAATTTTAGGGCTTGTTATATTTCTGGTCTTTATCTTCTCAACAGCTACTTAATTGCCAGACTCTTAAAATGTGAATTTTTTTAATGATGCACAGCCTTTTTTTTTTTTAAGGTTTGCTCATTTGATTCATGGCTCTAACAGGTTCTGTGCTCATTACTGATACATTCACAGTGGCTTTGCCCTTTGTCCCACTCCTGAGATTCAGCCAATAAAATCCCACATCTGAAAGAAATATCTTTTTAAAAAGAACTCAAAAACGTCCCGACATAGGAACAATCATTTTTAAGTCTGCTAAAAATGAATCTGGCATTTCCCAATGAACTTCACAATCTCAGTTAACAACCGCAACTCTAAACTTATTTTACATCTTATGCTACCCAAGATCTGCCTCCAAGCCTGGGAACCAGTCTGCAACGTCAAATTGTCTCTGAAATATTTTTCCTTTGCTTCCAAAGCCTATTTTTCCGAGATAGAAAGTTGAGTGACAGTTTAAAAGACTTGAGATGATCCGCCCATTTAAGAGTGTTGAGTTTCTTTCTTTTTTTTTTTAAATTCATTGTCACAACGGGGAAAGAAAGAAAAAAGAACGAGACAGGCAAGACTTAAGTGCCAACATCAGTCTCTGTGTTTATTCATTATCCCAAGGTCAGACACTCAACCCAGGCCAGAGAGAAAATGACACAAATAGACACTTATCAGTACAACAGTCCACAATTTGAAATCCCGAGAAGCAAGATTCCCACTCATTTGGGTGCCACAAGGCGACATCAGCTCCCTCTGGTTTTCTGAAATGAAACCAGCTGGGTTCTGGGAGCAGAGCTGTAAGAGGTTTTAAGGGACCCAAATCCACTGTTAAAACTAGCTATTTTTCTCACATGACCTCAGCGCTTGGCTACCGGCCCATCAGAAGGCATTTCATACATGCTCCACAATGACATGGAAACCCGAGCTGTCATAGGGGACAAGAAGGGGAGATTCTCTCTCTCTCTTTCTCTGTCTTTCTCTCTCTCTTCCTCTGCCTACCAGCCAGTCTCAGCCCCTCTTCTCCTAGCATTCCACAGCCTCAGATGGATGGACAGGTCCCTGGAGGGGAGCCATAGAATGTTAAAGTTCTTGGTTAAAAGGCTGGCAGAAGCGGGGCTGGAGAGACAGCTCAGGAGTTAAGACTCTGTCTCACAAGCAGAAGGTCCTGAGTTCAGATCCCAGGTCCCTGGTGGGCGGAGCCTGTGAAATCCCAGAGTGAAGCATAAAAGAAATAGAAGGAATCCAGAATGATTCCCAAAATCACTTTCGGTCCCACACAGCAACACACACACACACACACACACACACACACACTTAAAAAATCAATACGCAACAGGAACTGGGGAAATGGTTCCATGTTAAAAGCACTTGCTCCACAAGCACAGAGACCTGAGTTTAGATCTCTTGATCCAAGTACAAAACTGGAGGTAACATCATATGCCTGAAATCCCAGTGCTGGAAAGATTTAAAAGTTCAGAGGTCAAGCCATCAAACCACTCAGTGAGGTCTGAATTCAGTGAGAAACACTATTTTTAGAAAATTATTTAAAATAAGGTGGAACAGAATGGGAGAAAATCTTCACTAACCACATATCTGAAAGAGCTCTACTGTCCAGAGTGCACAAAGAACTTAGAAAACTAAACTCCAAGGAAAACACTGGCCCAATTAAAAAATGGGCCCTGGAACTTCAAAGAAACTTTACCAGGGATGAAATTCAAATGTCTAACAAATATCTTAAAAAATGCTCCACTTCCTTCGCCATCAGGGAAATGCAAATCAAAACTTCCCTGAGATATCATCTCACCCCGGTCAGGATGGCAAAAATCCACAATACAAACAACGACAAATGTTAGAGAGGATGTGGAGAGAGGGGAACTCTCCTACATTGTTGGTGGGAATGCAGGCTCATACAGCCACTCTGGCGAGCCGTCTGGAGATTCTTAAAGAAATTAAAGATTGAAATGCCATATGACCCTGCTATTCCACTTTTGGGAATAACCCCCCATGCAGCAGAGGTTCGCCTCGATAGCACAAGCTCGACCATGTTCATAGCAGCACTGTTTACAATAACAAAGTCATGGAATCAGCCCAAATGTCCAACAGTTGACGAGTGGATAAGGAAACTGTGGTACATCTATACAATGGAGTACTACTCAGCCATCAAAAATGATGAATTACTGGAATTTGCTGGGAAATGGATGTCATTAGAAAGAATTATATTAAGTGAAGTATCCCAAACCCAGAAAATTAAGCGCCGTATGTACTCCCTAATAGGTGGCTCCTAGTACCAAACTCACCCAGCCCACATTGAGACACTAAAAGTAAACCTATGTAACATAGTAATTGCAAGGATTATGAACAAGAGAGATGGGTTAGGAGGGCCACACCAGAAACAAGGAGAGAGGGGACCATGTTACAGCAGAGAAAATAGGCCTCCATCAAGGTCTGCAAGGGGTGACATACAGTGCCCAGCAGAATGGAGTGAAGGGCATTGCAGGAGCAGCAAAACTGCAAAAGAAAATCAACAAACCACAATCCAGAACTTCAGAGACTATATCAATCACATAGAACTAGGCCAGCTTAATCTCTCCCCATCCTGGAGCTCAGGGACATTTGTGGAAGAGGGGGCAGTAAGATTGTAAGAGCAAAAGGATGGGAGGAGCAACGATTTGCAAGATTCTCAACAATAGTTGGGGCCAAAGCAATCATAATGGGACTTTGCATGCCCTGCGCAATGCCCAGCGCACTGTTGCCCTCATAAAGTCTAGCATCTGTTAAGGGCACCGAGACCCCTGGAGGCAAGGGATTGGCAGCCATAGTAGTGATCTTATGCTTAAGGGGAACAAGAGAAAGAGCTTATGGAAATGCCACTGGGTCCTTATATGTCATCGGAGAGGAGGACCCAGTGGAGAGTTAGGCGTACACAATAAAGGAACTCTCTGGGAATTGGGGGGGAGGCACTGGGAGATGGGGAGGGGGAGGAGGGGGTTCGGGGAGAGGAGGGGGGAGGGAGGGAACTGGTAAAAAAAATTTTAAATGTATAATTAAAATTTTAATAAAAAAAGTATAAAAAAATAAAAAATAAATAAAATAAGGTGGAAAAGGTTAGAAGAAGTCACCTGATATCATCCTCTGACTGTCGCATGTGCATGCATGGAATGGGTGCACACGCGTGCCGACTCAGTTTCTAGGTGGCTTCACTTGCAATAGACGTGACTTGGTTTGACTGGATCCTGATGACCCGCCAGAAGGGTCTTTCGCTTTCCCTCTCGCTTTCCCCTTGGGTGCCATGAAACCTCTCCCAGCATGGACCTATCGGGCTGTCAAACTATGGCTCACCTAGGATGACCACGTGTGGAAAATGCAATAGGAAGACACTCTGCCCCTTGCAGTCGCTGTGTGATGGAAGGCTAGCTTTGAAGTGTGTCTGGGTCCCACCTTCAGTGTGGTGTCTGGGTTAAAGGGATGGTGGTCTTGAGAGGCTGGTACAAGTCTGGTTATCGCTACCATGACAAAGAATATCTGCAAATAGGAGGTTTAGACTTCATCGTGCTGTGTGTGTGTGTGTGTGTGTGTGTGTTCACTTGAGTGTGTGTGCCAAGGACGACACTGGGAATCATCCTGGATTGCTCTACCTCCTTACTACTTTGCTCTGAGTTTTTTAGGCTCTGCCTTCCAAGACCAGAGTTACAGGCCGCCTCCTTATCTGACTGCGTTTTTATATAGAATATGGGGAATCTGAACTCAGATCCCTTTGCTTGTGAGGCAAAGACCTTAAAGCCATCTCCCCAACTCTGGCCTATTTTTTCTTGATTCCGTGATCTCCCTCTGCATCGCTTTTCCTATTAGCAAGGAATAAATTTTTTGGTAACACTGAGTCCAGAGACCACTTGCTAAATTAGAAAAAGAAATCAGTGGAAATAACATTTCTTTGCCTACATCATGTTTGAATCTGAAATGTTCCACAAAAGTGCATGTGGGTGTTTTCCTTTCTTGAATATTTTTTGAGAGGGACAGAGAGAACGCACATGTGCCATAGCATTCCTGTGAGGAGTCAGAGCACAACTTCTGGGAGTCGTTTTTCTCCTTCCAACACATGGGCTTGCAGGGATAGAACTGAAGTCACCTGCTTTGCAAGTGGACAGCTTACCCACTGAGCCATCTCGCTGGCCCCCTCACTTAACCTTAATACTATGATATGGGTAGATTGGCCAGCCGTGAGCTCTGGGATCCTCTAGTCTCCACTTCCCTCATGCTAGGATCCCAGGCAGGCACTTCCATGCCTGGCTTTATCTGGCTGCTAGGGATCTATGATAGCATTAATCCACAGGAGAGGCAGGCTCTGGGCTCACCTGAGAGAGTCTCTAGTTGAAAGTTGGCCTCTGGGGTGGGGGATGTGCCTGGGAGGGATCTTCTTAACTGTATTCATTAACTTTGGATGACCGCCAGTTATGGAGGAAACCTATGGAAGTTATTTTCCTTTCTTTTGCTATGAGACAGCACTCAGACCCAACTTAGGGGAGAAAGGGAGATTTATTTGGCTTAGCACTGCTGGAAGGCATAGAGTCCGTTGTGGCAGGAATTGCATAGCTGAAGGCATGACTGGAGGTGGAAGCAAAAGTTTGGTTCAGGTCACAGAAGGAAGGGAGAATAAGAGCAGAGCCACCAAACCCTGAGGCCTGGCCTCTGTGACACACCTCCTTCCAGCAAGGCTCCACCTCTTAAGGGCACCGCAATCTTCCCAGAGCTGAGCTCCAGCTAAGGATGCAGACACAGGAGCCTGTTGGGGGGAGCTCACCCTCACACGGAGCCGTGACCTGGCACTGCGAACCAGCCAATCAGCCTTTTTCCCCTAAGTCACTTGGGCAGTATGTGGCATTGACTAACAGTGAAACCACATGCCAAGAGCTTCTTCTCACGGAAGCATCTTCCCAGCCCCCAAGTTTCAGAATTCCAAACTGTGCAGACAAAGCTGTGTCCATGGAAAGAAAAAGAAAATCTTTCTCTCCGTTTTTCAATAAGGAGTCTGTGAAAGTGACCCCTTGGAACCCTCTGGCTAACAACAGTCTAATAACCTGCTCTATCCTGTGCTCTGTGACGAGTCCTCCTGCCTGTCGGTCATTGGCAGCTCTTTCAGGACATGTAAGGTGGAGACCCTCTGACGTCATTGTCTTCAGCTCATCTCTCTACTGACTAGCCTGCTCCCTGCTCCTTTCCCTAGATTAGTCTTTGATCCTAACTTGCAGTTCTCATTCAGGATTCTTTGTTCCAGAACGCTCTGCACTGATTGGTTTTCTTTGCACCATGACAAAATTCTTTGTTTGAATGATGGGATGGAAGGGGTTTCTAATAGTTCACGGTTTCAGAGGTTGGTTTCAGTCCATAGCTGTTGGCTCTCGTTTCTAGGGGTCAGTGGGGGCTCTTCGGGCCATCATGGTGGAAGGAGAATGTGGACCAGGGAGCCTGTCTACTCAAGCAGGGCAGAAAGTAGAATGAGGCAGAATCAGAAAAGGACCCAGGCAAGAGAACGGCCCCTGACCAGTGTCTCACTGCCTCTGCCCATGCCCCACCTTCCATCATTCCATTACTTCCCAATCATCTGTTCGACATTTGAGTTTGTCAGTAGCTGCAATCACTGAGTTAGGAAGAGCCACAACCGCCATGTCTTTGAAAGGCTCTGCCTTGGAATGACAAGGATCTAGACTTTCTGAGGAACACATCTGTATAACTCTGCAGTGTCTGGGATGCGTTTTCACAAGGTCTCTGTGGTGCTGAGTTAAAAAAAAAATGGGGAGCTGGAGAGGTGGCTCAGGGGTTAAGCCTCTGCCTTGCAAGCTGAAGGTCCTGAGTTTGGATCCTAGACCCCACATATAGACGCCAGGCGGAAGCGGAGGCGGCCTGCATTTCTGGTCCTGGTAGGGCGGAGTCCCAGGGCACAGTAAACAAGGAGGAGGTGGAGGCGGTCCATGGTGGTTCCCCGAATTCGTACGTGGTTCTACACACACACACACACACACACACACACACACACACACACACCCGCATACACACACAATTGAATAAAT
The DNA here is from genome assembly GCA_023101885.1 of Typhlomys cinereus. NCBI lineage: Eukaryota > Metazoa > Chordata > Mammalia > Rodentia > Platacanthomyidae > Typhlomys > Typhlomys cinereus. The sequence goes on from JALPQD010000877.1 coordinate 67,620, forward strand.
AATAAATAATAAAAAAAATTTGCTGGGTTTACAATACTTTAGTATAGAGTTGGGCTGAAGACATGGCTCAGGAATTAAAGTCTTTGCCTCACAAACAAAAGGGCCTGAGTTCAGATCCTAGATTCCATGTAAAAAAACAAAACAAAACAAAACAAAAAAAACTCTGGGCAGTTATGGTGGAGTCTGTACCTCTAACCCTAGAAGGCAGAGCCTGGGAAACGCCAGAGCGAAACAATAAGAAAGTGGAGCAATCCAAGGTGACTCTTGATTAATCCTCCACAGGCACACACACTCAAGTGTGTTTTTGTACACACACACATACACACACACACACATTCATGCATACACACATGCAAAAAAAAAAAGTTAACTTCCCTCTGTTCCAATGGGAGAAACAAACTCTAGCCCCATAAGGCACAGGTTCAACCCTGACTGGCAGAGATTACCCCAATTACTCTCCTGTTGCTATGACGAATACACAACCCAAAATACCTACGGGAGCGAGGAGGTTTTCTGTGTTTAGTTTCTGGTTGCAGCCTGTGAGGGTGACAGGAGAGCTCACAGAGCCGAGGAAACCGCCACACCCCATCCGCAGCAAGCTGAGAGGGGGATACTTCGTAGCTTGCCAGTCTGCCAAGTCCAACCAGTTCTGCATCTTGTCCGCTCGCCACAGGCTTGCTCATCAGCTCACCTTTACTCAATGATTCTTCCCAAGTGTGCCCAAAGGCTCCATTCTCAATTTTCTACCCGAAACCCACTGCCATGGTGGTCAAGATATTCAAGGCAGCAGCTGCCCACAGCACCACCCACAGAGATGCTGCAGTGTTGAAGCACACGTCTGCCCCAAACCTTACTTCCTCTGGCTTCTGTTTTTTCTTCCCCTCCCTTCCAACACTCACCATCTTTTGCATATGTCTCCTGAGAGAGAATGTTAGGTGTAGCCCTGTTGCCCAGGGGTTGGGGGAGTAGATGCTTACTCTCCTGCCCACAGAGAGAGCAGATGAGCAATTCACAAGAGTGCCGGAAGCCAGCAAAGCCCACCAAAGTCATGCCTTGTAGCTATTTGTACTGAGGTAATTGATAGATACATAGATAGATACATAGATACTGTCACACCTATTGGATTCAGGAACATCCATGACATTAAGGAACCTGTGAAGCTATAAGAATGCTAGCTGTAGCTTAGTAAGAAACACAGAGTAACCCAGGGCTAGACAGGCATCTCGCTCCTAACTACACTCAGGAGATTCCTCAATGCAACATGTGTTCACAATCAGGGAATGCAACCCTGACATTGCCTACATGACCCCAAAGGAACCACAATGCACAGAAAAGATTTCCAAGCAACAGCATTCGTGAATGGGCACTAATTTGTTCATGTAACATATGTCTTGATGCATGTACATAAGCAGGCATAACGCTGGACCATCTGGGGATTGTGGCAACAAGAGATGTGGCCCCAGACTTCTAGAAGGGCACACAGGTGATAAGAAAAATGGGACAATTTGCTCAGACTCTCTGAATTTCAGACTCACAATACACGGGATGATTGATAGCAGTAAATGAAAAGGGCTAGGCATGAAAATACAAGTGAGAGATAATGACAGGTGACAGAAAGATGCAGATAGACAGACAGATAAGTGAATGATAGTTAAATAGATAAAAGATAATAGATAATGGGTAAGATAGATGATAGAATGATAGATTATAGATAGATGATGGACAGAAGATAGATAGGTAAATAGATGATAGTCGAATAGATAAAAAAGAGATAGGGGCTGGAGAGGTGGCTTAGGGGTTAAGCCTCTGCCTTGCAGGCGGAAGGTCCTGAGTTCGGATCCCAGATCCCACGTACAGATGCCAGGCGGAAGCGGGGGCGGCCTGTGCTTCTGGTCCTGGTAGGGCGGAGCCTGTGAATCCCGGGGCAGAAGGAGGTGGAGGCGTCCATGGTGGTTCCCAAACCCGTCTGTGGTTCTACACACACACACATACATACACACACACACACACACACACGCACACACACACGCACACATGCACACATGCACAATTGAATAAATAAATAAATAAATTTTTTAAAAAGATAGATATAGACAGATGATAGAAACATAGATGATAAATAGATGATTAACAAATGATGGATAGATGACTGACAGGAAGACAAGAAGATAGACATATAAATGGATAATATTTAAATAGATAAATGATAGATAGAAGATAGAAAAATGAGGGAAATACATACATATATACATAGACACATAAATAGATGATAGGTAGATAGATAAACATAGATGATAGATATTGTTGCAGTCTGTCTGCATGTTGTCAATAATTCACAGCCAAAGATAAGAGAACAAGGTGGGTTTATTCCAGTTCATGAAGCTCTGTTACAGTCTAGTTTACAGGAGAATTACCACCAACACCTGGAGCAGAGAGAACCGTCCTCACCATCTGCAACAGTGAGAACGAACTAACCAAGGCCACCGCCCTGCGTCCTTGGCCTCAGTGTGGAACACTCTGATAAGAAAGGTCTCCCCCAACCCGTCCCTGTGCTGGGCTGTTCCCCTGTGCTGGGCTGTTCCCCTGTGCTGGGCTGTTCCCTTGTGCTGGGTTGTTCCAGCTCTGGACTAGTCTGTTTCTCCTGACAGGTGGGCCACTGTGAGATGAATTGCAGGGTGTTTTCAGACTAAAAATAGAAAGAAACAAAGAAAAATATAAAGCAGTGAATGTCAGCTCTGCCGCCTGGTTGCACGGCCAGAAGACCTAGCTTGCGGCTTCTTCAGGACAACGAACACGAGTCTTCAGTGACTGCCTGGCATTCAACACCTGTCTCTAAATGGCTCTTACTATCCCTGTGTATTTGTCTGAGACTTGGAACTGCTAGGAATCTTTTCCATAGTTGAAAATTAATAGAAGAGTGGTATCATGGGGTCTTTTGTGAGTGGTGGTAGGATCCGCCTTTTAAAAATAATTTAAGCTGAAAGGAAATATTCCTATTTGGGAAGAGACTTTGGCTGCTTCCTGGAGTGCTGGGTAACAGACTCTCATGCACGTGCCCATGGGGCCTCACTTCCATTTCTTGAGTGAGTTTGCTTTTTTAAAATATGTATTTATTTATTTATTTATTTAGTGCATCAGAGAGCACTGTGTGTCCCTGTGGAGGACCAAGGGTGACTTCGGGAATCATCCTGGATTGCTTCTACCTTGTCCTTGCTTCGCTCTGGGATTTCTCAGGCTCTGCCCACCAGGGCCAGAAATGCAAGCCACGGCCATTTCTGCCTGGCATTTTTACATGGGATCCAGACTCAGGGCCTTCTGCTTGAGAGGCAAAGTCTTAACCCCTGAGCCATCTCTCCAGCCCTTGAGGGGGGTTTTCTAAAGTAGGCATTTGAGGCAAATCTGACAGAGGGATGATTAGAATTTAATTTATCAATTATGGTAAAATCACAGAAGTGAAAGTGGGAAGAGGCCTTGTTTGAGGAATGAAAGGGTTGAGGATCAGACAACCCGAAGAAAGGAAATTTGGGGCTGAAATCTAACTACCTGTTAAGTTACTAGACCGGAAAACTGGACATGTGTGTTCACTTCTATGGAAAGGGGGTAATAATGTCAGGCCTTATGCAAGGCCACTATGATGTTCTGAATAGTGTGTACGTGGGGGGGGGGTGACAGAAAGAGAGAGAGAGTATATATGTGTGTGGTCAAGCGTATGTGATATGTACATACGTGTGTATGTATGATAGAGTCAAGTGTGTGTAAGGTTAGGTGTATGTGCGTAAGATGTGGGTGTATGTGTGTGAGGTCAAATGTGTGTGTGCCACAACACACATGTGGAGGTCAGGGGACAGGTTGATGGGGCAGGTGCTTGTCTCTGTCCACCAGCACACACCAGGCCAGCTGTCCTGAGGGCTTCTAGGAATTCTCCTGTCTCCACACACGTCTACTGAGGAAGAAAAAAGGTAAACTGGGGAGATGGCTCAGGGTTAAAGTCTTTCCCTCACAAACAAAAGGACTGAGTTCCTTGTAAAAAATGCCAGGAGGATCTAGCAATAGCCTGTAATTTTGATCCTAGAAGGCAGAGCCTGGGAAACCCCAGAGCAAAGCAGTAAGGACATAGAACAATCCAGGATGATTCCTGAAGTTACCCTTGGGCCTCCACAGGCACATGCAGTGTCCTCTTCTACACCCACTTGCAGACACACACATGAAGCTTTGCCTGCCCTAGCATGTCTGCATTTAGTGCGTTGGCACTAAAGAGAGTTTCAAGGGCAATCCATGAACTTAAGGAAGATGAGCAACAGTAAAGGTAGAAGGTGGGACAGGACTGTATATTCAGAACTGGCACTTAAAGCCCAAGTATTTCTGTCCACTTCAAGACCAGACATCGTCAGACCAAGCAAGTGAACCATGGTATGATGTATGGCATCCGAAGATTGTCATGTGATTCTTGTTTTATCAACCATATTGGCAAGAACCAATCGTCAGTGCAATAGTGTCATGAATGTTAAGGGTGTAACCAACTGCTTTCTGCTTGCTTGGACTTAAGGCCTGGTTTTCAGCAGGGAGCACATGCTGGTACTATCAGCCAGATTGACAGGTGGAAGGGAACCTGTGGAAGGGATGGCCATGGATCTGAGGGGGATTGAACCACTAAGGTTTGGCTGTAAGGACTTTACATTAAAAAATGCAACTCAGGGCTGGAGAGAGGACTCGGGGGTAAGATTCTGCCTTGTAAGCAGGAGGACCTGAGTTCACATCCTTGAAATATTTTGGGGGGGTATGGATTTCTTCAACCGATCTTCCTAGAAAAACCCAAAGCAACTCCTATCTCCTTTTGAGGAACCAAACTCATAAAGCAAAGTTGAAAGGAAAATCAGGCAGTTGCTCCTGGATTGCATGCTTCAGAGAGGGTTGGGGATCAGACCTGTCCATCCAGCCACTGTGTACTGGTTACTCTTATCTGTTGCTGTGAGAGAACACTCAAAATCAAGCAACATAAGGGAGAAAAGGGGAGATTTATTCAGCTTATGGTTCTGAAGGGGAGATACAGTCCTTCACAGTGAAAAAGGCATGACTAGCAGCAGAAGCTGGAGGAGGCCTAGGTCACATCCATTATGGAGGCTGAGAGGTGCTGCTACAAACTCAAAATCAGACCCACTCAAGCAGGGCAGGGCCAACGAACCTCAAGACCCACCTCTGTGACTGCCTTCCTCCAGCGAGACTCCACCTCCTAAAGATGCCGTGATTTTCCCAAACTAAAGATTCAAACACGTGAATCTGTGGGGAACAACTCACATTGCAGAGGAGAGCAGGTGTATTCGGGGTGACATGGCCATAGATGACAGCTCACACTTTAAATCATGACACACTGTCCCCACCAGCTCCTCAGAGCAGCCCTAAGATGTATCTCAGGAAGACTGAGACCCACAGGAGAAGCCAACACAACATTTTCTTTCTTTCTTTTAGTGTGTGTGTGTGTGTGTGTGTGTGTGTGTGTGTGTGTGTGTGTGTGTTAGAGGGCACTTGAGTATGTGTGCCTGTGGAGGGTGACATCAGAAATCATCCTGAAATGTTTTACCTCCTTATTGCTTTGCTTTGGGGTTTCCCAGGCTCTGCCTTCCAGGGCCAGAATCATGGGCAGAAATGGCAGTGGACTGCACTTAAAAAGCTGGATGGCAGAGCCTGGGAAATCCCAAAGGAAAGAAAAAAGAAGGTAGAAGCAATCCATGATAATTCCCGAAGGGATATCTGAGCCTCCATGGGCACATATAGTGTGCCCTCTGATACATATAGACATAGAACAGACACAGACACCAAATCCTACACACATACCAAAAAAAAAAAATACATGCTCATTTTATTTTCTTCATCTGCTTTATGTACATGTATGCATAGGATGCATGTATATGAGTGCATGTTTATATGTGAGTGGATGAATGTGTGTGTGTGTGTGTGCAGGTATGTATGTGCATGCATATATTTATATCGGAAGACCCAAGGATAACATTGGGAATCATCCTCTATCACTCTTCCACTTATTGTTATGAGCCTGGGTTTCTAATTAAACCCAAAACATGCCATTAGGGTTAGCCTGGCTAGCCAGCTTGTTCTTGGGATTCCTTTCAAGGCTGGAATTAAAGGCAGGTTGCCACACCCACCAAGAATTTCACATGGGATCTGGGGATTTGAATTCTGGTCCCTTAGCTTGTGCTGCAAGTGCTTTAACCACTGAACCATCTCCCCCATCCAGGAACCACATTTCTCAAACACGTGATCAAGCTCTTCACACACCACTCCACTCTATAGCTGCCAGTCATCCCATGAGCATCTAGCTCCTTCTTGCTTTGCCTAAAGAGATGTACTTAAACCACAGGGGTGGGAAGAGAGCTGTGCATTTAACAGTAAAATGCCATGTGGTCGCCATGCAGGCTGCCAACTAACACCGCAAGGTATCAGGGGGGTGAAATAAAGATTGTCACTCTGTCAAACCCAGTGACGACATTGTCTGTGGATCTTAGAAAAACCAGCTCAGGGAAATCCCTGGTTGACAGTGATCCTCTCAGATAGATGGAAATCTTTCCCGGCTCTTCCTCAGGGCTCATCAATCAGGACGGCTGTCACTGAGAGCAGTTGAATAGATGGCTTCCTTTTAATTATCGCCGGCCCTCTAGATATTGACAGTGCTGGGGGGGGCAACCAAGCTCAGCTGTTCTTGGTCTCCTAAGCGAAAACATCCAGTGGTCAATCCCCCAGTCCACATCCATTACAGGCAGACTTTTGTTCATTCATGCTGCACTCATTCATTCATTCTTTGATACCAAGAGCTTGCTGCATGTCAGCCCTATGCCCCTACCAAGGGTATCTCTGTATGTGTTTTTTAAATGACCCTGGGGCTTGCAAGATGGCTCAGCCTACTTACAAACCTGGAGACCTGGGAGCCCACATGATGGAAGGAGAGAACTGACTTCTGACCTCCCCGCGGTGTGCCATGACATGCCTCCCCCTCTCTCAATCAATCAAGGACCTGCCGGTGGCAGGCAGGGAGTGCAAGAGAGTCCGTGGGGGGAGGCAATGATCAGGTCAGTTAATTCTGAGTTTGGCCTGAGTGCTTGGGACACAGTCAACTCAGACTCCTAAGAAGTCCAGAGACCAAGGACGAGTGACTGCTGTGTTTTCCCCTCTGAACTGATATCACTGTCATTGCAATTTGACTGCACGTTCTAATAAATTCATGACCAAACGCCTTAGGGAACAAGGGTTTTTCATTCTTCCTTATGATTACTGATGACAGTTCTTAGTCCCACTTGGGAAAGGAACTCACACCAGCACCAGGAGGAACCGAGGGGACTGGCCACACCATAGCCACAGGGATTGTTGAGAGGGGCAAACCTCGATGCCAGACTGCCAGGCTCTCCAAGTCTGCCAAACTACTGAACCAGCTTCCTCCGTCTTATCCACCTGCCCAGGGCATGGTCCCGCCCACCATGGGATGGATCTTCCCATGTCAATTAGATTCTCTCCTGCAGGCTTGCTTAGGGCTTACGTCAACTACTAATTCCTCACAGATGTCCCCCGAGCTCAGCCTTCAGTTGTCCAGTTGACTCCTGTATCTCTCCAGCACAGCTGCCACCCTCTTTAGTGTTTTTCCTTCCAAACTACCCCAGGTCCTACTGTCTGTGTTCTGTAGCGATTTGAAACATTTCATACAAGTGGGGAAAGAGAATTCCTGAAGGCTCTAAAGATTCTAAAGGGAAATATCAAGTCTCAAAGGATTCTTGAAACTAACAAGATTCAAGGGTGGCACCCCAAGGTAAATAGAAGCGGTAACCAACTGTTGGTGAAGATGGTTTTCCTGCCAGCCAGCAGTCTGCCACAGACTGAGCAGTCCTGCAGTCTGGAGGAGACTCTCCTAGGAGCAAGTCATGCAACAGAAAGCTCTCGGGTTACAGCTTCTGCGAGTCAAACCCAGGCTGAAGTGGGCTTTCTGGAGAAGTAGCTGCCTTTGAGATGCCCCTGCTACTGCCAGTAACCCAAACCCCTAGTCCTGTAAGGAACCCCAGTGAACTCATTGGTTCATCACATTGGACGTTGGCATCATTGCTACTTTCCTCTGTCACTGAACCCCTACCTCAGATGGACAGATGGCTGTGGGGTGTCTCCCCAGGGAACGTGGTGGTACCACACCCCCCCAAGGCTCAGGAGGAATTGAAGAGCAGACCAGTGGGAAGGAGCTCTGTCATTGGGACATGACGTGGCTGTCACAGCCAGGATCTCTCCCACCCTCCTCCTCTCTCCCCTCCATGACAGATGGGGCAAAAGAAGAAAATAAATTGTTGTGCCCAACTCCCCTGACAGGAAGGAAAGGAAAGCCACTCCATCTCCGGCAGCCTGCGCACTTCCTCGCCCTGCTGATTAACTGAGTTCGCTCTGGCTACAGGCAGGCCCCCGGAATAGTTGTTAAATAACAGGCAGAGCTTAAGAAGACGCATGTTCTCTGAGTTAATAATTTTAACAGCCAGAGAAATACTGTGGTTCTCATGGTAACAAGGACCTGTGATTTTGTCTCTAATTGGAAAGCAACACGGACCGTATGCAGAGCTAGATGTCCAAAGGAACTCCTTCCTTTCCCTTACTTGGGGCATTATGGGTTTTCTTTTTTTATTTCCATGTATATGTGGAGAGATGGTGAGTGTGTGTGCATGGGTGCATGGGTGTCTCAACATGTATGTGTATGTTATGAATGTGTATATGCACACACGAGCATGTGTGTACATACATACGAACATGTTACATTGTGTGTATGTGTGGCCATGCATGTTGCATGTTCATGGATAGGCACCTGTGTGTATATGGGCACGCATGTGCACGGATGGGCATGTGTGTATCGTGTACATGCATGGGCATGTGCATGCATGTGCACATATGGGCACATGTGTGCAGATGTGTGTGTGTGTGTGTGTGTGTGCGCACGCGCACGCCTGTGGAGACCCACGGTTGATATCAGAATCATCTTAACTGCTCTTCCACCTTATTCTTTATCAGATAGGGCCTCTAAACAAACCCAGTGCTCACCAATACAGGGCCTCTAATCAAAACCAGTGCGCACCGATGGAGTTCCTCTGGTAGCCAACTTGCCTTGGAGAAAACCAGTTGCTACCTTCTCAGGTTGGAAATGCAGGAAGGTCACCATGTTCACTGGGCATTTCATATGGGATCTAGGGATCTAAATTCTGATTATTTTGCTTGCATGGAAATCGCTACTATCACTTTACTTCCTTATTAGTACAAATTGATGAGATTTATCTGTCAGGTACCACCCAAGTTTGGGCAGGAGGTCAGCAAAACAGTGATTTTAATGTCATAACTGTGAATGACAGTCTGTAAATTTCAAGTTCTATGGAGGATTAAAATAACATGATCAATGGTCACAAGAACCATAAGCATCCTCTAAGAAGGGATTTTAAAAAAACAGAGCAGGGGAGCCGCCCAGTAGGTAAGAACTCTTGCTGGGTAAGCACGAGGAACTGAGTTCAAATCCCCAGATTCCCCCTAAAAAGCTGGGTGTAGCTTGTGCATGAGTCTGTCGCTCCAGAGGAGTAGAGGACAGAAATGGGAAGATTGCTGGGGCTTGTCGGCCCCTAATCAAGCTCCAAATCCAATGAAAGAAGACTCTGTCTCGAAGGAATAAGGCAGAAAGTGACAGAGCAGGACACCTGATGTCCACCTCTGGCCTCTGCATGCATGAGCAGACATATTCACTGTGACAGTGAGACACGCAGGTGTCAGCTTGACCATTGAGGGCTGACCTTCAGGCACATCTATAAAGAATAGTGGCTAAGGCAAGTCCTGGGCAATCTGCAGGAGTCTGATTAACGTGGTGAGTGTGACTATGCCCTGGGCAGGCTGATAAGATGGAGGAGATGGTTTAGTGCTTTAGCATTCTTCAGCATGCTTAGGCAGTCTTGCTGTCTAGGAAGTGAGGTTGGCTCTCCCTGTGGACTTGGTACGGCCAGTTTCCTCAGCTCCTGGCATTGGTGTGAACGCTCCTTCCAGACTGGACTAAGATCTGCAAGTGGACAATTGTTAGAAAGAATAAAACCTCTTAGTTCCATAAGTCAGCAACGTGCAGGCAAACTTCCACAGTCACTCACGCACTTGTGAATATAGCGCACATACACGTAAAAAAAAATAAAGATTGGAAGACCTCCTTTGTTCTCTCGGGGTGGCACCCCACTTCTCTTCATTTGGATCTAGAAGAACTGGCTCCCCAAGCCTCCCCAGAGCTTCTCCACCTCAGCTCTTGGCTCAGCCACGCTCTTGCTCTCTGACAAGTCTGTCAAATCTTTGGGCAGATGTAACTGGTTATCATCCGCATGTCCTCGGAGCTGCTAAGCTAGCAGCTTAATTTATCCTAATTCAGAACCTAATTGTCTTACACTGCTGGCTAATTAAATGTTCAAAGAAGTGATAAATTAGGCAGGTTGATCATTACAGTGCGAGTAATTAGCCAGTTGATCTGAAGCCAGACAGGTTTGTAGGACAGGACTCCAAAGGCAGCAGGCAGACGGTCGGGTAGGGGGAAGGGGGAAGCGTTGACAGTGATAGACTATTTGTGTCACATTGCTTGGACAGAAGGGAAGGTTCACCATGAAGTCCGAGACCTGCCACCCGGTCACAGGTAGGAATCTTGTCTTTCGAGGCCAGGGGTTTTGCCAAGTCTTGGTTCAAATTAGAGCCCTCTGGGCCACCTACAGCTCCACGTGACCTGGAGCGAAGCAGGGAGTCCTCCCTGTGATGGGTTATCTGCACAGCGAATACAAGTGCATTAAGTCTGACAATCAGAAGTTTCCAGACAAATGTTGGGCCATAAGCTGCAAGAAAATCCTCAAGAGTCTTGGTTTGAGAACTGGGGAGGACAGACTTGAACAATGAACTACAAAGGGCTGAGATGTACCCAGACAAGCTGGGCCTGGCTGGATTGAAAAAGCAGAGACGGTCTCTAGTTGGGACACACTGGGATCAAACCTGCAGTGTGATAAGGTGCAGAGAGTGGCTGAGATGTAGAAAGCAAAGCCACATCATGAAAGAGATTCCAAATCTGGACCAGCAAAGCTGCAGCAGGGAACATGTGACGCTGGCAAGATGTTACTGTTACTAAGCTGGAGCGAGACGTGGCTTAGGCAGAGCCCTGCCTGACTCACCTCTTCCAGATAAGATGCTTATGCTTGGTTTTGACTTCTCTTCAGAGTATACTGTATGCTGCCTAGATATCCACTGCCTCCTCCTTTCCCCATGCTCTGGGCACGTACTGATGCAGTATTAGTTTGCCCATGAATCATGAATGTTCGGGAAAGCCAGGGCTGCTGGTTTCTTTGCAACTATGCGGACCACCTGATCCCAGCTTTTTTTGCAAATTGTTTTTTTTTCTTTAACCTTGAATCACCCAAATGAGCAATGCTGGGGTCTAGTCCCTTGCTAGAAGGGTGACCTGGGAGGGGGGAGTCTCTGCAGTTGATTCTGTACAAGAGAACAATGTGATCTGAAGGAGGAGGAGGAAGAGGAAGAGGAGGAAAAGAAGGAAGAGAAGGAAGAAGAGCTATAGGCTGTGGAGATGGCTCTGTGGCTGAAATGGCTCGCATGTAAGCCTGATGACCTGACTTTGGACCCCAAGACCTCGTGTAAAGACAGGACACAGAGGCATCAGCATCTGCAACTCCAGTGTCTGCAGGATATGGAAAGTGGAGAGCCACGGCCTCCTGAAGCCTGCAGATGAGCCAGCCTGATTCCCAGAGTAGTGGTGAAGACATTCAGTTCCTAGCAAGATGGAAAAAAGAGGCGCAGCACTGGCAGGTCGTCCTCTGACCTCACACATGCACCGTGGCGCACGTCGGCTCTCTCCCTCCTTCTTCCTCTCTCTTCTCTCTCTTTCTTCCTTGTTCTTTTATATCTCTCTCCCTCCTGTCTTCTCTTTTTTCCATTCTCTCCTTTCTTTCTCTCTCTAAGGCAGTTTCAGACAGGAAGGTTTACTTGGCTCACAGCTGCGGGTGCCGTCCATCATGGCGGGGAAGGCATGGCGGCAGGAGCCTGAGGCAGCTGGTCACGTGGCCTCCACAGTCAGGAAGCAGAGAGAGATGCATGCTGGGGCTTAGCTCGCTTTCTCCTTTGTGTTCAGTCCATGGAATGGTGCTACTGACATTCAGGGTGGGTCTTCCCACTTCAATTAGCCTAGTCTAGAAACTTCCTCAGAGACACATCCAGAGCTTTGCATCCAATGGGCTTCTGGCCACTGTCAAGTTGACCAGCAGTGGTAACCATCATCATACAAGATCCAGATGCAAGAAAGGCGAATGAGAGGAACTCACCAGCACCATGGCACCACGCAGCTGTCTCTGCAGAATCAGTAATAGCACCATGATGAGCCATACTTTGTCTGTAGAAGCAAGACACAACGTTCTCAGAATCTATGCCTTGTGTGTAAGCAAAAATAAAAAAACCACAAGGAAAGAACAGTCTTGGGTGCCATACACATTGGTTTATTTATTTTTGTAGCCACTGAGGCTCCCAGGAGGAAGCAATATTGCAAGTGCTATGTGGTTAGGGCTCAGTAGGGGTCTTAGGAGTCAGACTCATCCTTTGAGAAGGACACACTTCGGCCCATTTTGTCTCAAATTTAGAAGGTGATAAAGCAATAGATACCTTTGTGAGGGAGACTTTCACCATAGCACGGACTAGAGCAGCCAATTTAATCACATCTCAAGAAATGGAATGAGAGAGACCAATATGTTGTTTGGAAACCTCTGATCCTCCTGGGACCATGTAACTTTGAAGTTGCAGACTTCTGTGCCAATCAAACAGAGGATCCTCTAGGGAGGAAAGGGAGGGCAGAGTCATGGTTAGCAGCTGGGGTATGTCCAAAGACCCCTGTTCACGGGTTTCCTTGAGTGTTTAAACAGACTTTCTTTATTTAAAAGGAATTTGTCCAGAGCTCCAAATTCCAAATTTGGAAATGTCTTGGAGCCTATAACAAATTTCAGATTTCTTGGTCCAAAGCAGATCTCGGGACATAGGTCCCGATATCTTTAGTAAATTGTCCATGAGAAACGTCTGCAGCTAGGGCAGCATATGTTACATTCAGTTACTGTGTGTGTGTGTTGTGTGTGCGTGTGCGTGTGTGCAACACACTTGCATGTGTGCATGTGTGTACATGTGTGTGCGCATATGTGTGCGTGTGTGTGCACTTACTAGTATATATGCATTTGCAAGCTAGAGGATGTACTCGCTGTCTTCCTCAACAACCTTCTTTCTGAGAGGAAGGCTTTCACAGAGTCTGCAGCTTGCTGATTCAGCTAGGCCGGCTGGCCAGCAAGCCCCAAGGAGCCTCCTGTCTTTCCTCCCCAGCACTGAGATTACAAACATGCCCTGAGACACCTGGCTTTTTTTTAATATGGGTTCTGTGGGATTGAACTCAGGTCCTTGTGCTTAAATTGCAGGCTTTTTATCTACTGAGTCATCTTCTCAACTCTGCAATAACAGGGAGAAGTGGGCATGTGGGGAGAGAGAGAGACAGAAGGGGGAGAGATGGAGAGAGAGCAAGAGAGAGATATCAGGGGAAGGAAGGGGGGAAAGGAGAAACATGAAATAAAGCAGGGAGAGAAAGAAAACAGAAGAAGGGAAGGAAGGAAGGAAGGAAGGAAGGAAGGAAGGAAGGAAGGAAGGAAGGAAGGAAGGAAGGAAGGAAGGAAGGAAGGAAGGAAGGAAGAAAAAAGGTGAAGTACAGAATGAAGAAGGGGAAAATGAGGGAGTAACAGTAAGGAAGACAAGGAAGAAGTGAGGAAAAGAGATTGAGTAAAAAAGAGAGTATAGAAGAAGGGAGGAGCAAGAGACAGGACTGAGAGGGAAGGCGTGAAGGAGGGAGGGAGGGAGGGAGGGAGGTAGGAGGGAGGGAGGGAGGGAGGGAGGGATGGGAGAAGGAAGAGGGAGGGAGAGGTTGAGAAAGAGGGAGAAAGAGGAGGAGGGAGGAAGGGAGAAAGAAGGGAGGGAGAGAGGACTGGAAAAAGGAAGAGGGGAGGAGGAAAGAAAGAGAATAAGAGGAAGAAGAGAAAAGGAGGGAAAGGAAGAAAGAAAGGAAAGGAGAAAGGAAGGGAAGGAAGGAAGAGAAAAAGAGGAGGGAATGAAGGAGAGGAGGGAGGGAGGGAAGGAAGGAAGGCTGGCTGGACCACAAGAAGAAAAGGCTTGGGGCTGGAGAAGTGGCTCAGGGATTAAGCCTCTGCCTTGCTGATGGAAGGTCCTGAGTTCGAATCCTAGACCCCATGTATAGACACCAGGCGGAAGTGGGGACGGCCTGCATTTCTGGTCCTGGTAGGGCGGAGCCTGTGAATCCCCAGGCAGAGTAAACAAGGAGGAGGTGCAGGCGGTCCATGGTGGTTCCCGAATTCGCCAGTGGTTCTACACACACACACATACACACACATACCCACACACGCACAATTGAATAAATAATAAATAATTTTTAAAAATTTAAAAAAGAAGAAGAAAAGGCTTCCCATCCTTCTGCCTGCTTCAGGGTCCCCTGCAGCCCAAGGGGAGGAGGCTTGGATTCTGCAGCTAAGGGAGCTCCTCTTCCTAGGACCAGCCGGGTCTGAGCCTTCACTTGGCTTTTGTAAACTGAGAGGACTGGGGAGGAAAGGCTGAAATTGATCCTGCCTCTACAAATTACCACAAGATCAATGCTTGCCTGCGTCTGCCTACCGGGCTCTGAACCTCTGTTTATTTCCAGTAGTAACGTTCACATCAAGCCATCTGGTCCTCTTAATTGAGCTAATAACTTTACTTCTGACCACTGGGTTGAGTCGCACCAGCTAGAATCTGACCTCCGGCTGCCTGAATAAGAACCTGGGCAAAGGGCAGCTACAAGGAGGGCTTCGTGTGTGGAGTTGGAGTGGCGGGATTGAGATCCTGTTCCATCTGTTGGGTGTCTCACAGCAAGTCGCTCACCCTCTCTGAAATTCTTTCCTTGAAGGTGACCCGCATGAAATGGTGTTACAGAAAGACGCTCAAGTGGGGAAGATGAATCGTAAGCTGGGAAAATGATTTGATGGTGTCACAATTACTCTTTCTGCTTCTGTGAAACAATGCTCAGACAACTTAAGGGAGAAAGATCTTTTCAGCTTATGGTTCCAGAGGGGAGACACAGTCCATTATGGTGGGAAAGGCATGGCGGGCAGCAGAAACTGGACATGGCTCTGGTCACTGCAGACAGCATGAAAAGTAGAGAGGGCAAGACTGCAAGAGCAGATACTAGTGGGCATCGGAGCAAGGCTGACCCACCTCAAGGCCCATTGCCCTGTGATATCTCTTCCTCCAGCAAGATGGTTCAAGGTGCCACAACCTTCTCAGATATTAACAGCTAAGGATACACATATATGAGCCTGTAGGGGGCAACTCACGTTGGCGCCATCACAGCAAGCAAACTTGCTGTGAGATTGTGAAGAACTGAGTTCTATAGATAGACAAATCACAACTCTGACCTCAAAAAGATGAGGCCATTTATTCCGGAGTTGAAGATGAGTGGGCGTAGCTTGGGAACACAGATCTAGGTTGCTCCAAATTCCATGGGCTCCACTTTGATAACAGTTGGTCAAGTTTTTACAATCACAGGGCCAAGAAAGTTATAAATGAAGACACTTTTCAAATACATCAGTGAAAGGGGCTGGAGAGGTGACTCAGGGGTTAAGCCTCTGCCTTGCAGGCAGGAAGGTCCTGAGTTCGGATCCTAGACCCCACGTATAGATGCCAGGCGGAAGCAGAGGGGTGGCCTGCATTTCTGGTCCTGGTAGGGCGGAGCCTGTGAATCCCGGGGCAGAGTAAATGGGGAGGAGGTGGAGGCAGTCCATGGTGGTTTCCAAATTCGTCCATGGTTCTACACACACACACATACATACACACACAAACATACACACGCACATACATGCATACACGCACAATTGAATAAATAAAAAAACAAATACATCAGTGAAAACTTTAGGTAGGCAGGCTACAGCAATCTCTGTTACAGACCTTAGAGGTTATCTGAGGACACTCAGAACTTTTTTTGTTAGTGGGGGCTAGTGGTCTGCTAAACTGATACATATGAAAAGGTATGAAAATCACAAGATTTTCAGACAGATGAAGAGGAGGGGAAGTGAATGGCTCTGAAGGGGCTAATGATCACCCAAGATAAATTGTAATAGATACTGGAGTCAACTTGACAATTGCAGACTAGAGAATTAATAGTTAAGTATTTGAGTTGAGCAGGCCGGGGGGGAGACAGTATAACTGATGGGGAAGGTCCATCCCATGGTAGGGAGGAGTCATCCCTGGGTAGGTGGATAAGATGGAAGGGTTGCTTTGTTCAGTTGTCATATTCCAGCATACTGGGACAGACATGCTGTCTGATGAAGTAAGGTTTGTCCCTCTCTCAGAAATGGATATGGTATAGTCAGTTTGCTCAGCTCCTGGTATCGGCATGAGTTCTCCTGCCAAGCTGGACTAAGAAATGTGGTCAGACAATCTTAGAATAAAAACTCTTGTTCCCATAAGTCATTTGGTCGTGAATTCATTGGGAACATGTAGACGACTGCCACAGAATCTGAACCTGCACCATTCCCATCCTTTCCACAGCTACTGGAATTCTGAACAGTGGATCAGCCTAGTCAGTCAGTGTGATTTCTTTGGAGGACCTTACTGTCACAGTTCAAAAGCACCTAAAATTCTAATGGGATATATGAGAGTCTAAACCCCAGGACTCAAACAGGAAGACAGGAGGTAGAGACACTGCCTCAAAGAAGAGGACATGGGTGTCCTCATATCCTCATATATAGAGACAGAGAGAGACCCTACCAGAAGATTTAACATACAGAAAGTAATCTGTAAGTGCAAAGTGAGGCTCTTTTTAATTAGTTTTGATCGAAGCATAACCCAATCAATCTTCTAAAGTTCTACAAACTCTGAATTAGAGTTCTCTAGATAAGGGGAACAGAACAGACAGAACGGATGTATAAGATAAAAGGGATTTACTTCATTGACTTAAACTGTATAATCTAGGTAGTCCAACCATGATGGGCTGCAACTGGAAAAATTGAGAACCAGGTAGCTGTTTAGTCTAGGAAGCTGGATGCTATGTTCTCAGGTGCTCACTGGGGGGCTCTAGGCAGGCTCTCTACCACTGAGCCACGCCCCCAACCCCTCATTGAGGGATTCTAGACAGGTGCCCTACCACTGAGCCACGCCCCCAGCCCTATCATGCATTGCTTTGTTCTGAGCCTCATGTTTCATGGTTAGTGACTCTAGTAGGAATGTGTCATTTGAATCAACTGTTCTTTTATAACTGAGCACTTATTCTTCTTCCAATCTTTTCAACCAACTTATTAATTATGGAGAACTATGGATAATCTTGTTCATACATCTTTGTCCACCTCTCTGATTATTTTTATAAGACTGATTCCTCAACCCTAAATTATGGCATGAAGAATATCAACAATTTAAAAGACCATCACATGTTGCCACATGCCTTTCAGAATTCGAGCCAATTTATATTCCCACCATATATTCTTCTCTTGGGAAAGGAGCTTCAGCCTCATTATGAGCAGCCCAACATCCCCATCTATAATCTATCACTTTAGAGCTTGGATGAAAAATTATGTTTTCTCTTCTTTAGCTTTCCTCCTTCATGTCATCATTAGGCTAAACAATTTCAGAATTTTCTCTGACTTTTTAAATTATTATTATGTTGCTTTTATATCTCTCTGGTTATGTACTCTGTCTCTTATGTATTAGATAGACAATTTTTTGCAGTTCTGCAGACTGAAACCCTGCCAGGTAGGACCAGCTAATAACTTTCGTGTACTCTGGCCTCTCAATAGTTAGATACAAGTGTCAATTGACAATTGGAGGCTGAGTTTTTGGCACATCTCTGGAGAATCATTAGTTAAGCCCTAAAAAAAAAACCTGCAAGAGATTGTCTAATGGATGAGGGAAGACTCAACCCAGGGCGGATGGCACCATTCCCTGAGCACAGGATAAGATGGAGGGAGCTAGCTAGTAGTGCAGCAGACCTTGGCAGTCTTGCTGTCTGGCAAGTGAGATTTGTCCCTCTCTCAGCAATCCCTGTGGATGCAGTGTGGTCAGTACCCTCTGCTCCAGATGTTGGCTTCAGCTCTTCTGCCAAGCTGGACTAAGAACTGTAACTGAGGATCATAGGCCAGAATAATACTCCTTGTCTCCCTTTAAACTGTTTGACTGTGAATTTATCAGCAATATGCAGGCAAAACTGCAAAGTCACATAATGAGTTCACTTGCTATCCTGAGAGAAAGGTCTGTAAAATTGTCAGGGTTCTCTATTGGAGCAGAACCAATAGAGTGAATGAATATATAGATATAGATATAAAATATAAAAATGTAATTTGTCCTCTGGCCTCTACACATAGATGTTTGCATTCAGAGACAGACATGGGGGGGGTTCTAGGAGATCCATCGTGCAGGAAGTAATCAGCAAATGCAATTTGAGCTTCTTTCTAATTAATTTTGTTCTAAGTATGACCTGTCGACCTTTCATTTTCCATGGTCACTGGGTAAGTCAAAGTTCTCTAGACAAGAGGAATAGAACCCATAGAATGTGAGCACATCATGAAATGAACTTAGTAAATTGGCTATCTAGGTTAGAATACCAACACTATCATCTGCACACTAGGGAGACTGGGAACTGGGGAACGTGTCCTCAGTCCCTCGCTGGGGGACTCTAGGCAGGTGGCTCGGTGGTAGAGCGCCTGCCTAGACTCCCCCAGTGAGGGCCTGGGAGGCGTGGCTCGGTGGTAGAGCACCTGCCTAGGATCCCCCAGTGAGGGACTCAGACTGAGTTCATCCATTCATCTAGACTGACTGTCCAGCGAGCTCCAGGGATCCTTCAGTATCCACCTCCTTTCTGCTGGGATTGTAGTCAAGCGCCACCATACCCGGCCATGGTCCTGCTTTTCTATGTGAGTGCTGGGATCTGAACTCAGATCTCCATGCGTGCATAGTCAGTTCTTTACAGCTGAACCATCTCCCAGGTGGTTCAGGACAGGAAAATTTTTACCAGTGGTTTGCAGGTCCCCAGCCCCCATTTTCCCAGATGTGTGTCAGCATGAAAAGCCAGTCATAGAAGACAATACGTCTCTCTTGTCTACTCCCATGCACTCTTGTTGGTGACTAGGATATTTTTCATGCATGTGTGTGTGTGTGTGTGTGTGTGTGTTTGTATGTGGTATGATATATATGTGTGTGCTGGCATGCATACTATAGAGTACATGAGTTGTACGTGCCTGTGGAGGCAAAAAAGACATCAGGCATCATCCTGGATTGATCTACCTCCTTACTGCTTTGCTCTGGGGTTTCCCAGATTCTACCTTCCAGGGCCAGAATTGCATTTTTACATGGGCTCTGGGAATCTGAACTCACTGGGCCACCTCTCAGCCCTGACTGAATTCTTGAATGCAATATTTGTTTATTTATGTCTTTTCTTGTTTAAAAATGTAGGCGTGTTTATCTCTGACTTCTGCTTTGACGGTCTTCTGTTAGACTTGAGAGGCAGTTCCTTATTGTTGGGATATTTTATAAGTGCTCTGTAATTACGATTCTTATTTCCTCGTCAGCTCAACACAACTGATTATCGTTTTTGTTCCAGTCTCTGAGCAAGTGGGTGTTTTAAGCATTCAAAATCCTCATTACTATTTTTCTTTGTGGTGGAAAATATGAACCCTACAATTCCTGCTTCTATTGAACTGTATAATATTTTCCTCAAGACCTGGGATATGGCCAACTCTTTTAATGGATAGGGAACAGGATTGGAATTCTCCAGACTGGAAAAGTTTGTATGGATGGGTAGAAGCAAACCTGCTATTGATGAATCTAAAGGTAATTGTTTTAGTACATAAACATTTAATTGTTAGAACATAAAATATTTGGGAAATTCTGTACACACATACATATATGTGAGCATTCCTAGTACGTTCACATGAGTGCCTGTATGTGTGTGTGCATCTGTGTGTGTGTGTCTGTGTGGACTGTGTACACATGTGTGTGCATGTGGTATTTGTGTGCACAATTGTGTGTGTTTGAATATATGTGTGTGTGTGTATTGCATGTGAGGTGTATATGTGTATACTGTGTGTTTACATATGTAGATGCGTGTTTGAATGTGCATGCATCTATGTGTGTATATGTGTGCATGCATGATTATATGTCAGGGGCATATACGGAGCAGGGGAGGACCTCAGCCATCCTCTTCTCTCACTCTCCACCTTATTCCCTGAAGACATCTCTCATGGAGCCTGGATCTAGGCTGTGGCCATCAAGACCCCTCAGTCCTCCTGTTCTCTCCCCTGCAGCACTGGGGTTACAGATACATACGACCATGTCTGGCACTTGATATGGGGGCTGAGGATTTGAACTCAGGTCTTCACGCATGCACAGCAAGCATCTTTACCTGCTGAGTCATCCCCAATGCTTTTTTTCTTTTTTAAACAGCTGTACCTATCCTATATTTTGATTCTATTCCATTCTATACTCATTGCCAAATTAGAATGTTCGTATTTTTAATACTCTTTGCCAGAGCTTGTCTATATGCAGTGTCTTTTGCATTGGGTTTTGTGATCACAAGCTAGTGACCTAGCAGTAACTTTTTCTTTGGGGTACATTTCCACTGACATACACAGGCTATTCCAGTTCCTCCTTAAGAGGATGGATGCCGAGAAGTACAGTGACTGAAATCCATCTTGTCATTCATAGGAAGATAAAAGATCCTATCTAAGTACATAGCTGTCTTCTGGCAGGCCTTCCCTCCAGCCACAGATGTACCTAATATATTATTTAGCATCTAATATCGCTCGGAAAGCATGAAAGGCTGTTCACGCCTCTCCCTAATGCAGAACACACTGCAGCAGGCAAAGTCTGTCTTTGGTTTTGATGAAAGGAAATGAGGATGAGCTCCTATGATAAAGTCTTGCTATTGCTGACACATGGTGAAGAAAGAAGGAGCTCAAGACCGAGCAGGCCTTCAAGAGGCAGCAGGAGACAGAACCCAGGGACTTCCACATGCTGTCATTCTACTGCTGAGCCACGCCTCCAGCCCTCACGGGGATTCTGGGCAGGTGCTCTACCACTGAGCCACGCCCCCAGTCCCTCACTGGGGGAGTCTAGGCAGGCGCTCTACTGCTGGCCCAATCTGTTTCATTTTGCCAGATCTCCCACTCTGATTCTGGCCTCTGGTATTTTTGAGTCAACTGCACATGTACTGGATATGGAAAGAGAAATCAGAGCAAAGCTCTCAAAGCCTGGAGTCGTTTTATTTTCATGCAATTATGTTCTCACCAATCAAACCTAAACACAAGGCAGGCTGGCGGTAATTTATCCATGGCAAGAGGAACAATTTAGAATTTCTAGAAATGTAACTATGGCAACAAATGAAGAAAGTTTTAGCTCCCATTTGTCATTCCCTAAAGTCATGCGTATTCCTTTATCCTAATAATTTATGTAGCAATTACTTCACAAGCTTGGAAGAGAGGGAGAGGGAGCCCCTTGAACTGGCTGGATTCATGTGTGGCCTCAGAAGCCGTGGCCTTGGGAGCCGTGGTCTCAGGAACCGTGGCCTCCTCTTTTCCATTCGATCTTGCTACCTTGTGCTGATTGTTCATTCAAGGGAAGCAAATGTTGCCGTTAAAGCATCTCAGCAAGGCCAGTTTCTTTTGTATGAAAGGGTCCTTGAAGCTACTCACAATGGAGACAAGCCAGGCACACTTACCAGGCACCAAAAGCCCCTTTTTTATGCCTGACACAAGAGGAGGAGCCTGGACTGTCCTCCCATTGGCTGAGGTTCAGCCTTAGAATCTGAATTATGGTTGCTAATTTTAATAATCAGTGTGAAAGAGGGAAGGGAAAGGAGGTTGTGAGCAAACACAACCTTGCTGCTGGAACAAACAACTTAATTACATTTCCTGCAACAGCCTCCTGAAAGTGTGCAAACAAATCTCTTCCATATCTCTGTAGATAATACCTCAATTTTTCTTTTGAATGCATTTTTTAAATTAATTAATTTATTTATTATATTTTTCCCAATCATACAAGCTTAATAGGTAACCCAGTCCCCTCCCTCCTTCAGATCCTCTTGCACCCTCCTCTTCTTTTCCCTCCCTTTTTCCCAGTGCCTCCCCCTGTACCCTTTCCCATTCCCTGGAGCATCCTAAGGTCAAACTTCCTTCTGAGTCCACTCTAGTGAGGTGTAAGGACTCCGTGGCATTGCCCAGAGCCCTTTCCTGAGCTCCCCTTCAGTATGGGAACACTATTGTGACTGTTAATCCCTTGCCTCTAAGGATCCTAGTGCCTGTGATCCATGCTAGACTTTGGGGGGGTCATTGACATGTCAACCAGATAATAGCTCATTTTAGTGTCTCCAATTTAATACCTTCTATAAAAGAAACTCTTGGGATATTCACCCCCTGGGATAAAGTTAAGAAAGCAAAAGATAAAGAACTGCCCCAGCCAGGGACATGAAGTGAGAATACAACTGCTGGGTGGTGAATCATGTATAAGGTGGGTGTCGTGGTTTGACTGAGTTGTCCTGCACAAGTTCGTATGTTTGTATTGATTGCTGTTAATGTTTGGGAAGGTCATGGCACCTTTAGGAGGTGGAGCCTTATGGAGGAAGGGATGCCTTGAGTTCGTTGGCCCCACCCTGCTAATAGTCTGTTCTAGCAATCTGCAGCTTTCTCTGCCTCCATGGTAATAGACATGACCTAAGCCGTCTCTTTTTTGGGGGGAGGGGTAAAATATATTTTAATGGAAACACTTTCTTTTAAATAAAAATGATTTGCATGTAGCAACCAAAGCTGCTGTGGCAGCAGGACATGGCTTCCTGCTCTGCTGGCTTAGGTGCCCTGAGCTTCCAGGTCCCCAGGGCTCGTGAGGCACTTGTCGGTGTCGGACAATTTCTCCTCGGCTGGAAGTCCTTGCAACAGTTTCAGGGGTGTGATCCTTATCAAGTGTTTAACCACTTTTAGAAATCAGTTCTCTTCTTCTACCACGTGGGCTTCTGGGATCAAACTCGGGTCGCCAGGTTTGCACAAGTGACTTTGCTGGCCCAAGGGAGGCATTTTTATAAGATCACATATGAAATTCTTTTTGATGTGTGTGTGTGTGTAAGTGTGTGTGTGCATGCACTGACGCATGTACATTTGTGTGCATGCATAAGTGTGGAAACCAGAGGTCGATATGGGAGGTGTCATAGTTTGAAATGTGAGTTGTCCCACACAGGCTCATGCGTTTGAATCGTGTGTTTGTTGGGGAAGCTCATAGCACTTTTAGGAGGTGCTAGAAGAAGATAGCCACGAGGTGAGGCTCGAGTTTGGTTAGCCCCACCCTGCTTCAGTTACTCAGCTCTGGAGCCTGCAGCAGCTCTGGGTCTCCATGATGTCTGCAGTGACCTAAGCAGTCTCCAGCTTCTGCCACCAGCCATGCCCTCTCTGCCACAAAGGACAGCATCTCCCTTCTGGAACTGTACGCTGAATAAATCTCCCTTCCTCCCCTTAAGTTGTTTGAGCCTGAGTGTGTCACACCAGCAGAGAGAGTAACCGGCACATGGGAGGTCCTCCTCCCCCACCACTCTCCACCTTGTTTTCTGAAGCAGCGTCTCTCCCTGAGCCTGGAACACACAGATTCAGCCCAACTGGCTGGGCAGTGAACACCAGGGATCCACCTGCCTCCGCCACCCAAGTTTCTTCCTAATGAACCCAGCTTCTTTATGTGATGTCAGGATGCAAACTCACTTCTTCATGCTGTTGCAGTAAACCCTTTACTAGCTGAATCTCATATCTAGAGGAAACTTGGTATTTAAAATGATCACAATATTAATTTTTTATTCTTCTTTTTCTTCTCCTTTGAAGGCAAGTTCTGGTCCAGGCTGGCCTTGAACTCACGATGTAACCAGCTAACCTTAAACTCTTGTGTCTTCTGCTTTCTCCTGAGGATGATGAATAAGTGTGTCTTACTGGATCTGGCTCATGGGTTAAAGCTTTGACTTGCAAAATAAATCATTTCCTATTTTTCCCACTCATTTACATTGGAACCTACTTTTGAAAAGGTTTGTAAAGCACACATACACTCCCACATGCTTATATACATATTCACACAAAAGTTCACCTCTTCACACACTCAAATGCCCACATACATTCCATGCACATACTCATATACATACAATCTCACATTTACACATACAAACTCACAAATTCACAGCCACACACTTGTATGCTGACAATCATAAACTCATATATACACACTCTTATACACACAGTCACACAAACTAGTAAGCACACAATGGCATACACTGGCACACATCTCACTTACTTGCATGCACACATACTCATACCACACAATTATACATACTCACTTGCACACACATACTCATTTGCACACACACATCTGTGCTGAGTACAACTGTGGGCATCTGGTTTAGTCGAATGTCCATAAACTATAAACTACATAACTACTAACTGCTGAACAGAACGCCTCATATAATAAGCTTCTATTTAAAGGTCATTTTCTCTTTTCCACTGACAACGAAAGGGCCAGAAAAGTGATGCATAGGTTCCAAGCAGCCTGTGAATAAAGACCAAAGGCATTATGAGTATTTACCTAGAGACATAAGGGTAATATGTAGTTAATTACAGTCTTCAAGTTAATGAAGGAATATTTTATGGTCAACAGCGAGTGACTATATTTCCTTCATTCTAAGAATAAGACATTAAAAAATTTCAAAGATAGAGGTTGGCAGAGGGAGAATCAACAATTAAGAAGTTGCCAACGTGCTCTAGATTGAATTGTGTGTGAGTGTGTGGGTGTGTGAGCATGTATATGTAAAGATGCATACCCCATTGGGCTGAGAGACGGGCATGCGTTCCCCTTACATCCAACAGAATTCCTGAAAGACTTTCATTCCTGCCAAATGGGCCGAATGTCACCTTTAATTATCAGTGGAAAGAAAAATGAACTCGACATGTGGATGCATCATGGCAACAATATTTTAAAAAGCATTTTGTTTATGAGCGTGTGTTGCGTGCAGGTGTGCATGCGTGCATATGTGTGTGTAGGTGCATCTGTGCACATACATATGTGGAAACCAGAAAACAATTTTACTTTATAAAACTAGACCTCTCCTTGGAACCTGGAGCTCACTGATTCGCTGTCAGGTCAGTGTACCCCAGGAGTTCTTATCTGTGCCTCCCCAACACTGAAGTTATAGGCTCACATGGCCACACTTAGCTTTATACAGGGTCCTGGGGATCAAACTCAGGTTTGCATCAAACTTAGGTTGCAAACTTGATGTTTGCAACACAAGCACTTAATTAACTGAGCCAACTCCCCACTCAGCCAACTGAGCATCTCATTTAACCAACTGTTGCAGTTGGTTATTGTTGCTGCATTTGTTGCTGATAAATTCACCACCAAATGGCTGAAGGGAACAAGGGGGCTTAATTTTGGCTTACAAGTAGTCAACTTGGCAGAAGAGCCCACATCAACACCAGAAGCCAAGTGAACTGGCTACACCATATTCACATGACAACTGAGAAAGAATCCTTACTTGCCAGACCAGCATGTCTGGCCAAGTATACAGAAGGTGCCCAAATTCCTTAACCAGTTGCCTCCATCTTGTTCACCTGCCCAGTACTGGCCTCACTTCCATGGGCTGAGCCTGTCCATCAATCTCTAGCAGACTTAATTCAGCTGCTAATTTCTGGCAATTGTGCCCAGAGCTAAGGGCCATCAATTGCCAAGTTGACCAGAGTATACAACCATGACACTAATTGAGCCATCTCTCCATTCAACAAAGTATCTCCTCATTTAACCAACAGAGCTATCTTCCCACTCAACCAACTGAGCACTTACTTCACCGGTCTCAAGTTATTTTCCCTGAGTCTGAATACTCATGGGTAAAGGAGATCAATACTTTAAATCATTGAACAAATATTAACTTGGAGTTCAGTAAGCTGGGGATATTGTGGTGACAGGGATGATGGTTGTTATACCTAATTTAACACGGGTATGGGGTTACGAAGTAGTCAGATGAGATCCCAGCACAAGGCACAAGCAATGTTGGGGTTCTATACACTAGCACGTCTGCACATTACCATTCAACATTTTTTAAAATCTTTTTATTATTATTTATTCGATTGCGCATGTATGCGTGTGTGTGTGTGTGTGTGTGTGTGTGTGTGTGTAGAACCACGGGCGAATTCGGGAACCACCATGGACGCCTCCACCTCCTCCTTGTTTACTCTGCCCCGGGATTCACAGGCTCCGCCCTACCAGGACCAGAAACGCAGGCCGCCCCTCCTTCCACCCGGCGTCTATACATGGGGTCTAGGATCTGAACTCAGGACCTTCAGCCTGCAAGGCAGAGGCTTAACCCCTGAGCCACCTCTCCAGCCCCTACCATTCGACTTTTAAGGTGGATAAATAGCTAAGTTGATTGAGCGCTTGCTGCACAGGCATTGAGACCTGAGTTCAGGCCCCCAACATTCACAAAAAAAAAAAAGCAAGTGAGGCACACATCTGGAACCTCAGTGCCGGAGAGGAGACAGGAAGATGCCCGGAGGCCGCAGGCTCCCAGCACAGCCTGATTGATGGGCTCTAGGCTCAGAAAATTGCCTCTTGCTCACATTTTTCTCCAACTCTCCAGTACTGGGATTATAATGTATACCACTATACCTGGATTTTTTTAAGTATGTTTAAACATGGGTTTGGGGTAACAAATTTGGTCCTCTTAAGGGTGCTAAAAGTACTTTGCCAACTAAACCTATCCCGCACCCACACTGTAATATCTCATCTCTGTCTACATTAAATAATTGCTCTATCAAGAACATAAAAAGTATGCAGTGTTGGTTAGTAAGCAGAGAAAAAGAAACCCTCATAGAGGTGTGGAACATACCTGTAGTTCCGTCCTTGAGGAGGAAGAGAAAGGTAGATCCCTGGAGTCCAGCAGCCAATCAAGATGAATGAGTGATTTCGCTTCAGTGAGAAACCTTGTTTCAAAAAGAATGTAGAGGGCACCCAAGAATGACACCCAAGGTTGATCTCTGGCTTCTACATACATGTACACACATGGACACATGAACCTGAACATGCAAGTGTACACACACACCCCAAAGGAATCCCAGTACAAGAGAGATCTTTTTCTTTTACTGACAAAAGAGAAGGCCAAGCCTACTGACAACTTTAAGGAATAGAGTGGAGCAGAACAGGAGAGCTAGGAAGGAAAAGCCAGGGGTACAGAGACGGTGATAAACACATGTATGTAGCATAGACACAGCTGGAAATGGAGACAAGAGGGTCAGAGAACAATCCCAAGAGATTCTGAGTAAGAATGTATGGATAGACAGCTGATCACTCCGGTGAATGCCATGGGTCACAGTGTACAGTTGTGAAATACAATCCCCCAGTGAGGGCTGGGGGCGTGGCTCAGTGCTAGAGCACCTGCCTAGAATCCCCCAGTGAGGGCTAGGGGCGTGGCTCAGTGGTAGAGCACCTGCCTAGAATCCCCCAGTGAGGGCTGGGGGCGTGGCTCAGTGGTAGAGCACCTGCCTAGAATCCCCCAGTGAGGGCTGGGGGCGTGGCTCAGTGCTAGAGCACCTGCCTAGAATCCCCCAGTGAGGGCTGGGGGCGTGGCTCAGTGCTAGAGCACCTGCCTAGAATCCTCCAGTGAGGGGCTGGGGGCGTGGCTCAGTGCTAGAGCACCTGCCTAGAATCCCCCAGTGAGGGCTGGGGGCGTGGCTCAGTGCTAGAGCACCTGCCTAGAATCCCCCAGTGAGGGCTGGGGGCGTGGCTCAGTGCTAGAGCACCTGCCTAGAATCCCCCAGTGAGGGCTGGGGGCGTGGCTCAGTGCTAGAGCACCTGCCTAGGCAGAACAGAAGTGGTGGTCAAAGAAATGCAGTCGGAATGTCTTTGGGGTGCTCTCCTTCCATGGCCCGTTACCACATTACATACCCGACCCAAGCAATGCAGGGGAGACAGAATTCACCGGCTCACAATTCCCGATGATGCGCAGCTCATCAAGGCAGGAGTGTCACAGAGGCAGGAGCCAGAAGCAACTGGTCACATCACATCCACAGCCAAAGCAGGTGGCAATGAGCCAAAGCATGTGTGTCTATTGGGGATCAGTTCTCCTTCTTACACAGTTAGGGATCCCTACAGAGGGAATGGGCTGGGCCTTCCCATAGCAATCAGAGCAATCAAGGCAATCAATCCCACGTGGACACGCCCAGAGACCAAGCCTCAGGCAGAGCATCAGGTGAGCCTGGAGGCCCGAGGACTCAGTGTCGGGAAGACAATAAACTCATTGTTCTGTTCCAGAAAAAAAAAAAAAAAAAAACCTAAAACCAGCCTTGAATGTGGCTTTGAAGATTCAGCAGTTCTTCATGTCACAAATCCTCCCAAGCTGCACGGAAGCTGCTCCTGAGCCTGCAGTATTTGCGTTCCGTTTTCGAATACTCACGGGTTGTTCTCCCTAATCTCTACATCACAGCACAAATCTCTTTCACGCTCCATTTCCTGCACACAGCAGCCTTCTGTGTGGAAGGTAATGTTCTTTTTCTCCACTGTGATTACAAATGACTATGGGGGGAAAAGACGCAAGTCTTAACCAGCCCTGAGCAATCACCTGTTAACTCCACAACACAGGTTCCTAGTAGCTTTTTGTTTATGTCAATTTTTTTCTACATAATGTGTTTGGTTGTGAGGCAAAGGCTTGAGCCTGGAAGAAACTATTTGGAAGATCAAGAACGGACCAAGGCGTGTGATAAAACTTTAGGTTTCTTTTTTTATCTGTATGTGTATGAGTTCATGTGTTGTATGTGTGTGAATATGTATTGGCATGTGTGTATGTGCCACACAAATTGTCACAAGTATGTATGTGTTCAAATGTGTGTTGTCACACATTTGCACGATGCATACCCACCCAAAATGAATATAAACAAACACAAACAAAAAATATAAATGCATATAAACAGTGCACACACACTAACACATGATGCATATGCATACACAAATGCATGCATGTCTACATAATGTTTCAGAAACATACATGCATACATGTGCACAAGCACAGGAAAAGTCATGTGAGAACTCAGCAAGAAGACAGTCACACCAGAAAACAACCTTGGTAAGACCTTGATTCTGGACTTTCTACCTACAAAACTGTTTTAAAATGTGTCATGACTTGAACCACAGAATCTGTGGGGGGAGGGGGCACTGTGTGTCTCTGTGGAGAACCAAGGGTGACTTGGGGAATCATCCTGGATTGCTTCTACCTCCTTTTATCCTTTGCTCTGAAATTTCCCAGGTTCCGCTCACCAAGGCCAGAAATGCAGGCCACCGCAGTTTCTGCCTGGTATTTTTATGCAGAACCTGGGATCTGAACTCAGGAACTTCTACTTGTGAGACAGAGTCTCAACCCCTGAGCCATCTCTCCAGCCCAGAATCTGTTATTTTGTGATGGAAGTTTGCAAAGAGTAGGATTTGGTCATACGCTATGAAAAGAACATATCAATCAACAATAGGCCAAAAGTAAGACAGTCGTCCTAGGCTGAAGATAAAACTCAGCAGAAAGTAATTATCTAGATCACTGTCTAGGATCCCTCAGTGGGGTTGGGGGCGTGGTTCAGTGGTAGAATAACTGCTAGAACCCCTCAATGAGGGGCTGGGCCTGTGACTCAGTGGTAAAGTGCTTGCTTAAAATCCCCCAGTGAGGGACTGGGGCATGAAACCGAGCTGTCCTGGCTTGCACAAGGTCAAGTTCAATCCCTAGTTACACAAAAGAGAGAACATGACATTGGATCATCAGAATGTGTCATCTTGTGGTATTGTGTTTCTCTGTTTGTAGACGTATTCTTCCAGAAGCCACGCAATGAAGCCTTCATATAATGCATATCTGGGAACACACCCTGTGGCTTGGTGACGCTCATGAAGGTGAACTCCACCATCACCAAGATCCCGGATGCACACAGAACACAAGAGAGAGAGAGTCTCACTGAACACAGAAACTACAGACAA
This sequence comes from Typhlomys cinereus, assembly GCA_023101885.1. Taxonomy (NCBI): domain Eukaryota; kingdom Metazoa; phylum Chordata; class Mammalia; order Rodentia; family Platacanthomyidae; genus Typhlomys; species Typhlomys cinereus. The sequence goes on from JALPQD010000877.1 coordinate 97,731, forward strand.
AGCCATATTCAGAATCCAAAAGTCACAGATGCTTTTAGGGCATCTGCCAAACCCCTGCACCTTCCCGGCTGAGCCCTTCAAAGTCCCCTGAAAATGGAGAAACTCAAAGAGTTTTTAACTGGAGGAAGCACCTACCCACCCCCATGACTAGTGCAAACAAAGAGCCCCCTACGCGATCAGTCTGCCGGTTCTTTCTTTGGCCACTGGTCCTTGCTCCATAATGCTCCACATCATGGAGATGTTTTTACCCCGTACTTTGTAGACTGACTCTTCTTTACGTGTCCGTGGGCTCCCTTTGATCAGGCAATGGCCTAGTGGAAATAGGCAGTGCGCCCCATTCCACAGCTCCCCCAAAGGTCATGTGAGGGTTATCCGGTACTTACCTGTCAAATGTAAGTGTAGCTGAGGGGAAGAGATTGCAAGTCTCATCTTAGGCTGTTACAAACTGCATTATCATCTGTAGATGCTGTTCTGAAAGAGAAAGTGAAAGAAATTGGACCATACCACCTTCTCTGTTCCCTTCAAACACAGGTCTCAATGCATTCTATTTAGATTCTGGCAAACCTGTGAGCCTTCCAAAGAAGCAAACCCCCAAGCCATAGTGATGGTCACCTCAATACAGTATCGAAATGACACTGTGATGCGTCCACGTGTTTATCCTGGAGATCACGCGTGTTCTGTGTTCGGAGCACCGGCGGCTCCCATGCTTCCCTTTCTCTTCCCTGAGGACGCTGCCTGTGGTGCTCAGCCCAGCCTCCTGTCATGTCTCGGCTGACGTTTGATCTTTGGTCCACGTTTGTTCCTGCTCTTGGAAGCCACGTTTGACACTTCTGATACTGTTAAAGGTCTTTAATGCCCACCTCTCAGAGAAGCGTGTCATCTTGTCTAACTGCTGAGTGTAGCAGCGCGTTGCCCGGGGACATCCCAGACCTGGGAATGACAAATGAGCGATAGGCTAAATATTCTCTCATATAACTCATCTCAAAATAGAACCTCTGACTAGCAAAGGCCTGGTGTCCTTTTAGGAAAGGCATTCCTATGTATACTTATTTGTCATATCCTCATTCCTTGAAGAAAGGCTGGCAGATGTTAACAGAAAGGATTCCAAATTAAGCCTGGGGGCACCTTCTCTAGCCCCATACCTGCCACTGACTATCTCGAGTCAATATTGAGATACTGCAAGCCAGACCTGGTGACTCAGACATGTAACCTCCCCCCACACACACACACTACTTAGAAGGCTGATAGAGAGAGACCACAAGTTCAAGTTCAAGGCCCATCTAAGCTACAGAGTGAGTCCAAGGGAAGCCTGGATTAGACCAAGACCCTTTCTTAAAGCAAACAACAAAAAAAGGGCTGAGGATATAGCTTAATGATAGAGCACCTGCCTAGAATGCTGAGGGTGTGGCTCAGTGGTAGAACACCTGCCTCGAATCTCCCAGTGAGGGACTGGGGACGTGGCTCAGTGGTAGAGCACCTGCCCAGGATCCCCCAGTGAGGGTCTCCCTTAGCTCAGTGGTAGAGCACCTGCCTAGAATCCTCCAGTGAGGGGCTGGGGGCGTGGCTCAGTAGTAGAGCACCTGCCCAGGATCCCCCAGTGAGGGTCTCCCTTAGCTCAGTGGTAGAGCACCTGCCCAGGATCCCCCAGTGAGGGTCTCCCTTAGCTCAGTGATAGAGCACCTGCCTAGAATCCTCCAGTGAGGGACTGGGGGCGTGGCTCAGTGGTAGAGCACCTGCCTAGAATCCTCCAGTGAGGGGCTGGGGGCGTGGCTCAGTGGTAGAGCATCTGCCTAGAATCCTCCAAGTGAGGGGCTGGGGGCGTGGCTCAGTGACAAGGCAACCTAATGAGAACCCTCCAGTAAGGGGCTGGCCAGGCAGGGGTGGGTTGTAGACAAATGTGTTTGTGCTTATAAACAACTTAGAATGTTTGCTTGCTTTACTTCTGAATCACAAAATGTCCCAAACAATTAGCTTACAAAGAAAAAGAAGGTTCATCTTGACTCTGTAGGGTCCCATCAAAGATCTGGGAACATCCTTACTTTGAGTGCATTGTAATGGAAACATGGAGAGAACCCTGTTTGCCTGACAAGCTAGGGGGCAGACAGACAGGAGACGCAGGGTCCTATGCCCCCCTCCCTGGGGTGTACGCAGTGACCTAAAGGTCTTACCCCTCCCAGGGCCCACTGCCTTCCGGCACACCCTCCAAGAGTCCACATCTCCCAGCACATAATGCTGGTATCCAGGTATTTCTCAGAAGGATTTCTGGATACTCATCCAGACCAGACCAGAGCAGAGATATACTTTCTATGTGTGGTTGTTGTTCCCCAAAGGTGGTGTGGGGGGGGGATGAGGCAGATAGCAGGATTCTGTGTGGTGGTGGTGTTATAAAGAGTAGAAAGGACTGTGAAATTCAGAAGGAAGAAAGGAAAGGAGAGAGGGAGATAAGGAAAGTAGAGATGAAAGAGAAAAAGAAAGAAGGTTGAGGAGGGAAAGAAGGAAAGGGAAGGAAGAAAGGAAGGAAGGGGAGAGGGAAGAGATAAAACAAAGAAAGGTAGAGAGGAAAGAAGGAAGGATAGAGAGGAAGGAAGGAAAGAATGAAGAGACAAAGGAAAAGGAAAGCAAGGAAAAGCAAGAGGAAGAAGAGAAGGCTGTAAGGAGGAAAGGAAAGGGGGGAAGGGAGGAAGGAAGGAGAAGCAAAGGCGAAGGAGGAAGGGAGGAAGGAAGGAGAAACAAAGAGCAGAGGAAGAGGAGAGAAGAAAAGTGAGCTCATCCTCTCGGGCCCGGTTAGTGGGGAGACAGCCCCTCTCGCTGCCCTTTTGACCATCGAGGAAGCTGCTTCCTCCCAGCGGAGACTTCAGCCCCTAACTGGATTTGGAGAGCGTCTGAATGCTCCGCACCACGTCTCCCCCCTCATAAATCAAAGCCTAGGAATAATTCAAACCACACATAAACAAGAGAATATGAAAATGAATGCTTGCAGGAACTTTATTTAATTTTGCAGTAAATGGATTTCCGTGATGTGTGTGTTTTTATTTTGTGCGCTGGTGTCCTGGCCTCTCCCCCACTCAACATCTTTTTCTTAATTTATTTCCTGTCTCCCCACCTCCCCCTCCCCCCACACACATACACATACACACACAAACACACATTTTTTTTCAGCTCCATTTCAGAAAAGGCTAATCATACACACAATTCATCTCTAGGATGACCTTCCTTTCTTGAACGCATGTCCTTCCGTCTGGAATAAGGTCATAAACTTGTCCGAGACCTATCAAAAGGCAATCTGCTGGAGGAGCCGTGATCATTAACCTCTGGATAAACAGGCAGGCAGGGAAGATGGATGGAGAGGGATAGCGCCCATGTTTATACACATTTATCTTTGGTAATTAGCCATCTGGGAGAGACCAAAAATACAGGCAACATGATTTATCTTCAAATAATAAGTTTTGCTTCGCAACAGGGTCTAAAAGGGGCTCCTAACAAGTGATAATTTCGCATGTCACTGGCGTGTGCAGAGACTGAAAGTAGTAATTACAAGGCCTTTCATATGCAGAAGTAAGGTGTCTGGGAGGAGGGGCTGCTTCATCCGTAAGAGAACATGATATGCCTTCTTCCTCCACATCATCCAGGATCCCAAAGAATGTCACCACAGGCCAGTGTGTCCCCTGAGATCCCAGGACAGGAGTGAATAAGCCATCAGCTTGTTGTTGTGGGGGGAGGGTCTGCGGTCTCTAGAGCCCTCCTATGGACTTTCTCCGTGAACGTCAGTTCACAAACTGCGGATGCAAACGTGACCCATTGCCCACACATTCCCACCACCCGTACCTTCCCCACCAAGATGGACTGCACCCTCCAACTGTGAATCCAAACTGGAGGTAATGAGGACTGAATGTTTACCTTTGGGGAGTCTACAAGGAAACTGGGACCCCCCACCTCCATTTGGCTAGGTGGTCATGTTGTAAAGACAACATTTCCTGTCTTCACTGACTTCCCTATTCCCTAGTAACCCCTGGCAACACCCTCTAGTAAGATTGCGAAGGGGCTGGAAAGATGGCACCGGGCTTAAATCCTTTGCCTCACAAGCAGAAGGACCTGAATCCGTTCCCCAGACCCCAGGTAAAAACACTGGGTGGAAATGGTGGCAATTCCAGCCCTGGAAGGCAGAGCCTGGGAAACCCCAGAGCAAAGCAACAAGGAGGGAGAGCAATCCAGGTCACCTTTGGGGTCCACAGGCACACACGCCCAAGTGCACTCTCAAACACACACATGCGTGTATCATACACCCAGACACAGGTGTAAAAAAAAAAAAGAGGAAATTGGGTAGATTTATGAAATTGATTTAACCAAGTAATTATTAAATATAGTCTAACAAACGGCTAAGAGCAAAACACAAACTAAAATCGTGCACTAAGAAAGATGCCAAACATGCTACCCATAAAATAGGGTTATAGGGAAAAATGAAATGAAAATTTTGCTTTTATACATTTACAGACCTTTCCCGCCATGTCAATCTTTATCTGGAGGAGAAAATGGATCCTTATTCCAGACCCCAAGAGGCGAGCAGGAAAAGACAAGGAGCTTCTGAAAGGTCCCCTGACCTCCACGCCCGCACCGTGGCACGCTGCACACATGTACACTCTTTCCTCTCCTCCCACTTCTTTCCCTTCCTCTTCCTGCCCCCTCCGTCTCCTCTCCTCTCCCCTATCCTAACCCTATCCCTCTCTCCTCTTCTGTCCCCTCCCTTCCCTTCCCTTCCTCTCCTTTCTGACTCTCCTCCCCAACCTCTTCCTCATCTCTTATCCTTTCCTTTCTCCTCTCCTCTCCTCTGCTCTCTCACTCTTTCTTTCTCTCATAAATAAATAAAATAGTTTAAATACCTTATGAGACCTGTCACCTAGTACCACACTGATTCTTAATTTTTATTTATTTATTTATTCAATTGTGCATGTGTGAGTGTGTGTGTGTGTGTGTGTGTGTGTGTGTGTGTGTGTGTGTGTGTAGAACCACAGGTGAATTCGGGAACCACCATGGACCGCCTCCACCTCCTCCTTGTTTACTCTGCCACGGAATTCACAGGCTCCGCCCTACCAGGACCAAAAACGCAGGCCGCCCCTGCTTTCCGCCCATCTATACGTGGAGTCTAGGATCCGAACTCAGGATCTTCTGCCTACAAGGCAGAGGCTTAACCCCTGAGCCACCTCTCCAGCCCCAACCACACTGATTCTCAACTGTCCAGCAAACCAAGGCAGAGATGGAGGGGCTCTGGGTGTGTGACTGTCATTCCCAGCTTTGGCTGGGTCCCTCTGGGCATTTGGCAGCTCCAACTGTAAGCTGACTGAAGGGGCCTTTTGTTCCTGATGAGAGAAAAGGAAGGAGAAAGAAAAAGAAAAAAACAAAAACAAGAGGGATTTGTCTTGATGATTCTAAATCCTTTAACGTTAACCCTCAGGGAATCTCCCGCCTCTTGACAACGGCAGTTCAAAACCATCCATCGCAGCTGGCACGTGGCTCCCTCTGAATGTATGCAAAGACAAAGGAAACACATCGACATGCTCCAGAGAGGCCCCCGCTGGCCTCCATCTGCCGCAGCTGAGGCTTCTCCCATTAAGTCCTTCTGGTACGGTGCATGGCAGGCCTCCCAGGCTGCTGTCAAACGGTTTTCTGAACTGGTTCTTATTAGAAGGGATTGAGACCCGAGTCTGTCTAAGACACATCCCTTATGTTCTGTCTCTTGCAAATGCCTTTAGCAGGGATGGAACTGACCTGGGGGCATGACAGGTGTAGTGTTGTACCAAGACTCAGAGCTCTCCTGTGGCCTAGGCACCCTGACCCGAGGACTTACACAGCCAAGGGCAAGAAGCTGGCTCCACACCTGCATGCCAGGTACAGTCCCCCCGGTCTACTCACTGGAGTGTTACCACGATGGGCTGGTTCATTTTTCTGGTTCTTACCTATTCGTGTACAATGAAGATATTAACATTTGTATTGCCAGAGGGATGTTTATAGACCAGGAATGTTCGACCTGGGGGCCATGTACATTGTGGGGTGTGTGTGTGTCTGTGTGTGTGTGTCTGTGTGTGTGTGTGTGTATCTGTGTCTGTGTATGTGTCTGTGTGTGTATGTGTGTGTCTGTGTGTCCGTATGTGTGTCTGTGAGGGTCTGTGTCTGTGTGTCTGTGTGTCTATGTGTCTGTGTGTGTGTGTGTGCCTGTGTGTGTATGTGTATGTGTGTCTGTGTATCTGTGTGTGTCTGTGTGTGTGTCTGTCTGTGCCTGTGTCTGTGTGTGTGTGTCTGTGTGTCTGTGTGTGTGTCTGTGTATCTGTGTCTGTGTCTGTATGTGTATGTCTGTGTGTGTGTCTGTCTGTGTCTGTGTCTGTGTGTGTGTCTGTGTATCTGTGTATGTGTCTGTGTCTGTGTGTGTTATGTCTGTGTGTGTGTCTGTGTCTGTGTGTCTGTATGTGTGTATGTCTATGTATATATGTGTGTCTGTGTCTGTGTGTGTCTATGTATGTGTGTGTATGTGTGTGTCTGTCTGTGTCTGTGTCTGTGTGAGTGTCTATGTATGTGTGCATATGTGTCTGTGTGTGTCTATGTATGTGTGTGTCTGTCTGTCTATGTATATATGTGTCTATGTGTGTCTGTGTATGTGTGTCTGTGTCTGTGTGTGTGTCTATGTATGTGTGTGTGTCTGTGTGTGTCTGTGTGTGTGTGTCTATGTCTGTGTGTGTCTATGTATGTGTGCATATGTGTCTGTATGTGTCTATGTATGTGTGTGTCTGTGTGTCTGTCTGTGTCTGTGTGTGTCTGTGTGTGTGTCTGTGTCTGTGTCTATGTATGTGTGTGTCTGTGTCTGTGTGTGTGTCTATGTATGTGTTCATGTGTGTCTGTGTGTGTATGTGTCTGTGTGTGTGTCTGTGTGTGTCTGTGTATGTGTGTGTCTGTGTATGTGGGTGTCTGTGTATGTGTGTGTCTGTGTATATGGGTGTCTGTGTATGTGTGTGTCTGTGTCTGTGTCTGTGTGTCTGTATGTGTGTGTGTCTATGTATATATGTGTGTCTGTGTCTGTGTGCATATGTGTCTGTGTGTGTGTCTATGTATGTGTGTGTCTGTGTGTGTCTGTGTGTGTGTGTCTATGTATGTGTGCATATGTGTCTGTGTGTGTGTCTATGTATGTGTGTGTCTGTGTGTGTCTGTCTGTCTGTGTCTGTGTCTGTGTGTGTCTATGTATGTGTGCATATGTGTCTGTGTGTGTGTCTGTGAATGTGTGTGTCTGTGTGTGTGTGTCTGTGTGTCTCTGTGTGTGTATGTGTATTGTGTGTGTCTGTGTGTGTGCATAAGTGTCTGTGTGGAGGATGCAGATGCATGCTGCTTAGTCACAGCTTTAGCATTTAAAAAGTGATCCTTCAGGAACACCTATAAGGAATTATCCAATTAAGGCACATCTGCGGACATGATTGTAGGAGATGGTCTTAGTTACAGAACTGATGTGGGGAGACCCAGCCCTGAGAGGGAGGCCCATTCCCTGGGAGGTGGATAAAAATAGAGAGAGCTGGCTGGCATTGCTGGCAGAGAGCATGATTGGAAGCTAGAGAGCACTGTGAGTCCTCCTCGTCTCTCGGCTTTTACTGTGGCTGTGGCGTGGCCTTGTTGCTTGGGCTCCTGACACTGATAACACTCTCCTGACATGGCAGCTGTACCTGGCAATGTACAGATGAATGAAATCCACTCTTTCCCCTGAATTGGGCTGTGTATTTATTATATCAACAAAGTTATTGTTAGAAAACGAGGCTTGGCTGGGCTTCAACTCAGAGGTTGAAGTCTTTGCCTCGAAAGCAAAAGGATCTGAGTTTGGATTCCCAGATCCCAAATAAAAATGCCATGTGGATATGGCTGAGGTCTATAATTCTGGTCCTGGAAGGTGGAATCTAGGAATCCCCAGAGCAAAGCAATAAGGAGGTAGCGCAATCCAGGATAATTCCTGATGTCATCCTTGGGCCTCCATGGGCACACATTTTCAAGTGTATTCTTGTACGCACATACAGAAATGCATGAGAAAGGAAGGAAAGGAGGGAGGGAGGGAGAGAGGGAGGGAGGGAGGGAAGGGAGGGAGGGAGGGAGGGAGGGAAGGAAGGAAGGAAGGGAGGAAGGAAGGAAGGAAGGAAGGAAGGAAGGAAGGAAGGAAGGAAGGAAGGAAGGAGGGAGAAGGGGAGAGAGAAAAAGAGAGGGAGAAGGAGATGAATGAATTAGGAGTGAAGGAGAGAGGGAAAGAGGGAGGGAAAGAAAGAGGAAGGGATGGAGGGAGAAAGCGAAGAAAGAAAAGGCAGAGTCCGTGATAAACAAGTCATTATTAGAATAAAAAGTTTTTTTAAATTATTTATTCAATTGTGTGTGTGTGCATGCGTGTGTGTGTGTGTGTGTGTGTGTGTGTGTGTAGAACCACGGGGAACCACCATGGACGCCTCCTCCTGTTTACTCTGCCCGGGGATTCACAGGCTCCGCCCTACCAGGACCAGAAGCGCAGGCCGCCCCCGCTTCCACCCGGCGTCTATACGTGGGGTCTAGGATCCGAACTCGGGACCTTCTGCCTGCAAGGCAGAGGCTTAACCCCTGAGCCACCTCTCCAGCCCCCTAGAATAAAAAGTTTTGAGGTCATGACTGGCCTAAAGCCGGAGGGTGTCCGACAGGAACGGCAGCCTCAAGTAGGGAAGGTGGCCACCATGCCCACAAGCAGCAGTGTGGGGGGGGGACCCGCAGAAAGCCACAGGAAAAAGAGGAGATGTAACTTTTATCATAGTTTCTCCAGTGTGGCAGGAGGTTTCCCATCGTGTGTGTGGGGTCAAGTAGATCCTGATTTGGTGGAAATCTGCAGAGCCTCCAGGATTAAAGGAGGGGGGACTTTTAACTTTGGTTGCTAAGAGTTGCTAGGGAATTAGAACAGTAGGGTGTTTGAACTGAAAGAATGTTGAGCAGTGGGAGTCCTCTCTGAAATTTAGGTTGGGAGGTGGGGGTCTTGGGAGATAAGTTGGGAGCAGTTGGCACCGTAGCTCTGGAAATCACATTCCAGCCAGGGTAGAAAAGTTTCACAAAATGTCTGTGGCCAGCACTAGCAGTGTGTGGCAGATACTTCACCAATCAAGTCGCCTTTCCAACCCCATATGCTGTTACCTTCTGTGACATCACACTGTCCCCTCAAAGTTTATGCTGAAGAGCTGTGCAGTCAAGTTACACAGCAACACACACACACACACACACACACACACACACACACACACCACATGTTTTAAGTAACTTTGGCCTACATTATCACGCAAATGGTGTTCACATGATGTTGGCTGGGCTCGTCTTGATTAAGTAGAGAAGTTAATACCACCTGGACTACCCACTGATTACAGCTGCTTAATCCCAGGCCTATGGGTTTTCTGGACCAGAATGTAAATGCAAATTCTTTCAACCTTCTCAATCAACCCCAACCTTTAAGCGCAGTGCTAAGAGAATAGAACAGGTCTGACAAATACTTAGGATCTCTTTACCTAGGGACATCCATCTGTCCTTTCTGAAGTCGCCCGCTCCTCCAGCGGAAGCCCCGGTCACTCCCATCTCACACTACTTAGAATGTTTAACAAGCCCCCTTTCCCTGTGGACTCACGACTTCTGACCATCAAGCCCCACGATCAGCATGCAATCATCTGCAATGGACGGTTACCAGCCACCCCCATCAGATGTGGTGTGGAAAACAGGCAGATTTCACTGCAGAAGAGCACGATGCACTCTGAGGAGTAAGGATGAATAAGACACCAGACCATTGTACTTTGAATAGGCAATGTCCCCACAGACAGTTGGGCAGTGCTGTGAAACTTCACTGGCCAATGTCTGTCGCGGGGGTTGGGGCTTGAGGTTGGATAATTTGGCCCGAATTCCTTCCTTCTTTCCTTCTTCTCTCTCTCTCTCTCTCTCTCTCTCTCTCTCTCTCTCTCTCTCTCTCTGTCTGTCTCTCTGTCTCTCTCTCTCTCTCTCCTTATCTCTCCTCTGTCTCTCTGTTCCTCACTTTGACTTTGTCTCTCTCCTCTGTCTCTATCAGTCTCTTTGCTATCTGTCCCTGTTTCTCTCCCTCCCCTTCCACTCTCTGACTCTCTGTCTCTCTCCCTTCGGTCTTTCTCTGTCTCTCTTGTCTGTCTCTCTGTTTCTTTGTCTCTCGTGTCTCTCTCTAATTCTCTCTTTGACTCTATTTCTTTTTCTGTTTCTCTCATCTCTTGTCACTGTTCTCTCTCTCTCTCCCTCCATCCATCCCTTCCTGAAGGCTACTGTAACATGAGTTAACCTCTTACATCTAGGGCCATGTCTCCAGCCTGCATTTCCCACTATAAAGTAGGTTTCATCCCCTCTGGAACCAAATGTCAAATAATAAACCTCTCTCCCTTAAGCTACTGGGGCAGAGTGTTTTATTACAGCAAAAAGAGACACTGGAACAGCTGGTAAAAAGCACTTGTTGCCAAACTGATGGCTGAGTTGGATCCCTGGAAACTACATGACAGTTCACCTGCATGGTTGCTGATAAATCACCATCAAATGGCTTAAGGGAACAAGGGTTTTATTTTCTCTTGCGATTACTGGTTACAGTTCATAGTCCAGCTTGCTGGGAGAGCACACACCAACACCAGGGCTGAGGGAACTGCCACACCATCACCACGTAATGGCTGAGAGACGGACAATCCTTTCTTGCCAAATCAGCATATCTAGCCAAGTATGCCAACTCCCTCAACCAGCCCTCTGTCTTTTATTCCAGGACCTAATCCCATCCACCATGGGCTGGGCCTTCCCCATCAGCTAGACAATGTCCTTCAGGTTCCCTCTGGGCTCAACTCAACCACTAATTCTCCACAAATGTGCCCACAGCTCAAACCCTCAACTGTCAAGTTGACACCTGTGCTTAACTATGACAGAAGACTCCTGAAAGTTATCCTCTGACCTTCTCATGTGTACACATACGAAACACACAAAACAAATAAATATAAAAAAGAAGAGAACAATGCAAAAATAAAACAGATACCTTTGCCTGAAAGTTTAGAGGTTTCTAGAGATTTCAAGGCTTTCCAAGTAAGGCTATTCCCTCTTTGGAGGAAAGAAGACTGCTAAGCGAATACAAAGACAAAAATCTTCACTTAGCTTTATTTCCTTGTTCTAGCACAAATCCAATAAACCAAAAATCCTGGCAGCCAGAGACACGGTGTCTGACCTCAAGACTTTATTACCTGAGCCAGGCACACATTGGACAAACATTTGCCGTGCTCTTGCGGCCTCACAACCAAGCGCTGGTCACGGAGGGAGAGTCTGTCCTGGAACTCAGCGGGAAAGACACAGGGAACCTCTTCCAAGTCCCAATGCAGACAAACAATTAAACTCACCCTAACGGCCCTATGAGGACTAAAGATGATACAGAAAGAAATGGGAGGCTGAGGAAGAACGTCAGGGTGGGTGACAGTGGACGGCGGGCAGCTTACCAAGGAGGAACTGCTGAATCAGTCCCATGGAGGCTGGAGATGCAGAAGGGGAGAAGGTTCCAAGCAAAGAAATATCACCCTTGGGTCCTCAAGAACCACCCACCTTAGTTTTGTTTGCTTGTTTGCTTGCTTGCTTGTTTGCTTGCTTGCTTGTTTGTTTGTTTGTTTTTTCCTGAGGCAGAGTCTCTGCTGAGCCTGGAGCTTGTCAGTCTGCTCACCTTCCTGGCCAGCAATCCCTGGGGAATTGCACCTGTCTCTGTCTCCCCAATGCTAGGATGACAAATGTATGTCACCACCATGCCTGACTTTTTTTTCCTCATGCATATGTGGGGAATATGCATATGTGTGCTATGCATGTTTGCATGCATAGATGCGGTTGCTATCACAGATAATCCTCCATCGCTCTTCCATCTTATTCTTTTGAGACAGAGTCTCTAATCAGCCCAGAGCTCACTGATTGGGCTAGTCCGACTGGCCAGCTTGTTCTGGGGAGGCTCTGCCCTGGAAGCTGGAATAGCACGTGGACCCCCACACCTGCTGGGCTTTTTACAAAGCATCTAAGGATCCCTAGCCAGGGCACAGCTTTTGATGTGAGTTCTTGTAGCTGCCCATCTCGTCAGTGGCAATTCCCGAGATCTGATGATATGAGATTAGCTCACAAGAACCGAAGGATTTCAAAACATTGCCATTCTGAAGCACCTTCCCAGAACCCTGTGGCTGCATTTATTAGGAAGCACAGATATCCCACCACAGCACACATACAAAGATCCCCTATCAATACAAACAGGAGGCGTCTTAGCTGGTTCAAGGTTGAGAAACACCAGACTTCTCCACTCACAGGTGGACAGGAGGGTTAGCATATCTACCCAGCATCTCTTCCCTTGAGCCTCTGGTTAGTCAAGGTCTAAGGAAGTCTCCTAACTAGTAGATAAGACGTCATTGTTTTAAGGAACATGGTGGGGGCAGAGGGGTTGGTAGCATGTCTCCTTACAAGTTCTAAGGATGAAACTTAGATCTCTGAAAAGCTAAAAGCTTTATTTCCCCGGTCGCTGACCTTGGTAACTTCTAACAACTTGACTTTCTTGTTTTTACTCCCCAACTCTGCCGATCTACATGGCAATTACAGATCAGCAACATGCTTTCTGTCGAGATGCTGGGAGATAAGCAAAAATGGTTTCACTGTGAAATCACATAAACTGAAGTTCAACTTTATATTGCTACACTTCAGCCCTGTGACCCGGGGCACTTTTAAGTGTCTCCCAAAGCAATAGTTTTCCCAGCGGATTTGTAATTACCATTTCCGTTGGCGAAGTCCAGGAGCCATTTTATTCATGGTATTAATGTGAAGTATGTGGTCTGAGGTGGGACACATTCAGTTGCTTTTTCAAGTGATCCTGAACTTCATTATTTCTCCACTTGGATAAACGCATTCTTTGAGATTTCAGTCATGTCTGTCTCCACAGGAAACTAGTTTTCAGATTACCCACTATGATCCCCACTGGTGGTCAATATTAAATTTTTTATTTGATGGGATTTAAAATTACTATGAACATAAACCTTTGGACCTATCTGTGAGGGAATCTCTAGATTGGGTTCACTGAAGTATAAAACCCAACCTGAATGTGGACAGCACCACCCTATGAGCTAGAGATCTGGACTGACTGAACACAAAGGAGACAGCGAGCTGAGCCCCAGCATGCATCTCTCTCTGCTTCCTGACTGTGGAGGCCACGTGACCAGCTGCCTCAGGCTCCCGCTGCCATGCCTTCCCCGCCATGATGGACCGCACCCTCAGCTGTGAGCCACAGCAAACCTTCCTGCCTTAGGCTGCTTGTGTCAGGTGTTTATCACAGCAGTGAGAAAAGGAACTAATACATCCACAAATATCCAGGTACACAGATGTTCAAGTTTGACATAAACTGGTATAGATTGACATAGACTCAATGCATGTCTTGCCATAAATGATACATCATCTCTAGATCATTATAATACACCCTATAAGAGAAATGCTGTGAAATAGGGGCTATGCTATGTTCCAGGCAGTGATGGCAGGATGAAGGACTGAACATGCTCAGTAGGAGTGCAGCATTTTCATGTTTGTTTATCATGTGTGGGAGGAAGAGTGGAGAGAACGTGCCATGGAACTCATGGTAAAATCAGAAGACAGCTTTCAGGAGTAAGGTCTCTCCTCCACCATGTGAGAGCTGGGAAACAAACTCAGGCTGTAAACCTTGGCAGCAAGCCTCTCTAGTCACTGAGCCATCTCACTGGCCCTTTCATTTCTTTTTTTTTAACTTTCTTCTTTCTTTCATTTATTCATTTATTTGTTTATTGTGTGTGTGTGTGTGCGTATGTGTGTGTGTGTGTGTGTATCAGAGGGCACTGTGTATCTCTGTGGAGGACCAAGGGTGACTTCAGGAACCATCCTGGATTGCATCTACCTCCTTTTTGCTTTGCTCTGCAATTTCTCAGGCTCTGCCCACCATGGCTAGAAGTTCAGGCCACTGCTATTTGTTTTTATTATTTATTCAATTGTGCACGTGTATGTGTGTGTAGAACCACAGGCGAATTCGGGAACCACCATGGACGCCTCCACCTCCTCCTTGTTTACTCTGCCCCGGGAGTCACAGGCTCTGCCCTACCAGGACCAGAAGCGCAGGCCGCCCCCGCTTCCACCCGGCGTCTATACGTGGGGTCTAGGATCCGAACTCAGGACCTTCTGCCTGCAAGGCAGAGGCTTAACCCTGAGCCACCTCTCCAGCCCCGCCACTGCTATTTCTGTCTAGCATTTTTACATGGACTTGGGATCCAAACTCAGGACCTTCTACTTGTGAGTCAGAGTCTTAACCCCTGAGTCATCTCTCTAGCTTCCTTTATTTTCTTTTTTTTCTTTCTTTCCTTCCTTCCCTTTCTTCCTTTTTTCCTTCCTTTCTCTTTCTTCTCTTTCTATTCCCTTAGCACTATGCTAAAGGATTGGATTGATTGAGAAGCTTGGAAGAACTTACACTTACATGCTGGTGCAGAAACCCATTAGGCCTGGGATACAAGAGATATAATCAGTGGAAAGCCCTGGAGGTAGTAATGAGTTCCCTGCAAAATTCAAAATGAACCCAGTCAACATCATTCACAGAGCTTTTATGTGACAGTACAACCCACAGTCCATAGCTGACACCTGTTTCTTTCTTCTTTCTCTCCTCTCTCCTTCTCTCACCTTCCTTCTTTTTCTTTCTTCCTGTCTCATTCTCCTTCCCTCCTTCCTTCTCCCTCTATTGTGTTCTTTTCTTCATTTCTGTTTCTTTCCTACCTTCTCCCCTTCTTTCCTTCCTTCCTTCCTCTTTTCTTCCTTCCTTTCCTCTTCCCTCCTCCCTTCCTTCTTCCCTCTCCCCCTCGTTCCCTTCCTGAGACATGCACTGGGCAGAGAGAGGAGACACCTTGAGAATTCACGTGCATGTTAATCGTGGCCTGTGAGGTCCTGGTGGCAGGTTTTATTCTGTAGCCCTTCACAACTTTTATTAGAAATGGGACCTTTCTGTTACTGTTTGCTGCCCTGGGAGTTTTAACAGAACTGATTTTCTGTCAGAAAAGATTGGAATCAATTGCAGTCTTCCCTTCTAGATAGTGCTAAAACATTTATTTAAGAGTCGGGCGGCTGGCAGACCTTATCTGTATTCTGAACAGCTCATCCAATGAAATAAAATCTGTTCAGTCCTCTGCTCCATGCTATTGACAAAGCACACACTGCGTGACTCACAGCCAGATCCCTCTTCTGGGAAAGGTCCCTCTTAACTTCTCTAAAAGACCAAGTTCATTGCACTTTTTTGTGCCAGTTCAAGAACACCTGAATGAGAAATGTCAAAACTGTGCAGGAAATAGGGGTGAGGCTTATAGATTGGGCAAGGCTTAGATAATAGGTAGAGTTTAAAGGATGGGAGACTAGATAGGACTTACAGGATGCATGGGTTTACAGGCTGGGGGAGGGGCTGTAGACTAGGCAAGGAAGGCTTAGATAATGGGTAAGGCTTACAGGCTGGAGGGACTAATGTGCAAAGTTAGAGAGGCTTCGCCTCTGACCAGGTCTCCTGGGAATGTCCGTAAAACTAAACTGCAACATCTAGAAATCTTAGCGGCTCACTCACATTCACAAATCCAACAGCTTCTGCAGGAAGCAACTACAAATACAAACTAGGGCTAAGGGGATAACTCAGTGCTCAAAGCACTTGTCACACTACTGAGAGAAATGAAGTTCAGATCCCAAGATCCTGTGGGTTTTGGCAGCCGACCTGTCATTCCACCCCAGAAGGCAAAGTCTGGGATAATCCGTAGGGCAAGATGGCTAGCCAGACTGGCACTATCAAAGGACTCTAGGCTTAATTAGAGACTCTGTCTCAAAACAATCAGGTGGAAGAATCTTGGAGGGTGATTCCCATCCTATCCACCAGCAGCCACATGTGCACCCACTCATGTGCAAACACACAAGCACACATATGAGACCCATACACACATACACAAGAAAATAAAAATATAGAATATGTGATTTTATTTCTGATTTTTTACATACGATCATTTTTTCCTCTCATGTATGTGTGTATGGTGTGTGTGTATGGTGTGTGTGTGTGTGTGTGTGTGTGTGTGTGTGTGTGTGTGTTTCCATGGGGTAGGTGCACATGGGTGGGCATGCACCTGAGTGCGTGTGCCTGCAGAGATCCAAGAGTGATATCAGGAATCATCCTTGATTGCTCTTCACCTTATTGTGTGAGCCTGGATTTCTAATTAAACCCAGTCATTAGGGCTGGTCTAGCGACTCGGCTTGTTCTGGGGGTTCCTAGCATCCACTTCCAGGGCTGCCTTCCAGGGCTGCCACACCCTCCCAACATTTTACATGTGGGATCTGGAGATCCAAACTCTAGTCTCTTTGCTTTTGAGACAAAGGCTTTAACCGCTGAGCCGTCTCCTCAGCCCCCTGCATCCTGTGGAATCAGTTTCTCACGCAGTCAAGGTCTCCAAATCACTATGCCCAGGATGACCACGAACTCCCAATCTTCTTGCCTCCACCACCTGCATGCCAGGGTGACACCATCGCACCACCACACCTGGTTTATTTGGTCCTGGGGATGGAACCCAGGGCATTGTACATGCCAAACTGACTCACCTTTCAAGCAGGATGCTGACACAGCAGTATTGACAACTGGGAATCAATCCCGGGTTCCATGAGGATCCCTGTCTCAAAATTCTAAAACTTTGACTGATTGAATGTGACACCCAGTATCCTAACAATCTTCTTTTCTCTTAAGAATGCTGATAATGGTGGAGATAATTATGGGTAGCCCTGAGCGATTCACTTCTGTTGAGCTTGTATGAAGTGGTAATCGGTAATGGTTTTTCTTTTTTTTGTGGGGGGGAAATCTCAATATAAAAAAGCACAAAGGGATTTCAAGAAGTGTTAATCTTGCATCCTGTCAAGATCTTCAACTCATAACATTGTCAACTGTAGCACGATGGAGATATCAGTCTCCTGAAGGGCTTTTATGGTTTTGGCATTTGTGAGGTTGAGAGCCTTAGAGAAGAATAAGCTCATCGCTCTTGCTCTCGGCAGTGGAAAAACTATTCTAAACACTCATTTCTCTAGACAACAGAAGTAGAATGGCAGATCCTTAAAATGGTTCTTCCACGCACTGAATGTCTTGAGATTGTCACGTATCGCTTACTTCGATAGGTCCTACAACGCAAGACACAACAAAAGCAACTTAAGAAAGGAAGGTGGGTGAGAGGAGGCTGGAGAAGGGTGAAAGCCTTTGCCTCACAGTGAAAGGATCTCAGTTCAGATTCCGGATCCCAGGTAAACACACTAGGGTGGAGATGGCTGCAGCCTACAATTCTGATCCTGGAAGGCAAAGCCTGGAAAACCTCAGAGTAAAGCAATCAGGGCGCAGAACAATCTAGGATGATTCCTGATGTCACCCTTCGGCCTTCATAGGGACACACACTCAAGTGTCCGTACACATGAAAAAAAAAAAAACAGGAAAAGAAAAGAAAGAGCTTACAGTGTAGGAGAAGGTACGGAACATGATGTCGCAAGTCATACGGCACCCACAGTCAGGAGGCTGTTACAGTTACTCTTATCAGTTGCTGTGCAAGAGCACCCAAAGTCAAGCAACTTAAGGGAGAAAGATTTATTCAGCTTACAGTTCCAGGGGGGAGATACAGTCTTTCATGTGGAGGCGGCATGGCTGGCTGGCCAGCTGGTGAAGCTGGAGGAGACTAAGTCACTCCCATCTGTGAGGCTGACAGCTGCAGACTGCTTGCTGGAGACTTCTCCTGGAGGTAGGGTGGGACTATCTACCTCAAGGCCCACCCCTTGTGACCACCTTCCTCCAGCAAGGCTCCACCTCTTAAAGGTGCCATGACCTTCCCAAACACATGAGACTGTGGGGGACACATTTCAAACCATGACACATGCTGATGATGTATGTGTTAGGATGGCTTCTACCCCAGGCAAGCAGGTGCTTTACCACTGAGCCACGGCCCCTCAACAAACATTGGTTTTTCTCAAATGCTCCTCAGTTGACTGTCAAAGGCAGCCAAGTTTGAGGGTCCCTCCCACACAATCCCTTTCTTTGACCTGAACGATAATTATCTTGAGGCTGGGTGCTGGCCGACAGGTGTTCCCTGGCTCTCAGACACTGCAGTGATCTGTGCTGGTTGAGTTAATTAGACTTAGCCCATTGAGGTCAGTCTTAGCAAATTAATTATGGGGAAGTGGTACGCACACTGACCTTTGTGGTAAGTATACATCCCAACTTGGAGAACACAAAAAAAATGATCTCCATACACGGAGCTTCTTATAACAAATATTCATCGTCTAATAAAGGTTACAGGTTAGAAAGCTTTGGAATGTTTGCTCTGGGTTTAGTTTAATAAAACTGGAAAACTCTGGTCTTTTTGGTCAGCAGACTTAAATTCCCCTGTATGTTACTCACAAAAGGGAACAAGTGGAGATTGTAGTTAATTCTTATGGTGATCGCTATGTAAATAGGCACAAGCCTCTAATGAATCTTCTCAACAGTTACCAAAGCAATATTGTAAGTTCTATAAAGTGCTGATCAATGAATCCTTCTCTTCCCTGCTTCCCTTCCCTTCCCCTGGTCCTTCCTTTTCTCCTTCCTTCCTCTCTCTCTCTCTCTCTCTCTCTCTCTCTCTCTCTCTCTCTCTCTCTCTCTCTCTTCCCCCTCCCTCCCCACTTACACATGAATACAGAGGTCAGAATTGTCATCATGTGTCTTCCTTAATCACCATCTTGTCTTTAAGATAGGGTCTCTCCCTGAGACCAGAACTCACCATAGTAGGTAGATTGCCTGGCCAGTGAACATAGTGTCTGCCTATCTCCAATACTGTGTTACAGGATTCTCTAGAATTGATAGAATTTTTATATATTTACATCTATATTTATATATGCTTTATAGATAGAGAGAGAGATTTTTCATTGAGTTTGCTTGTAAGATACGGTCTAGGCAGTTCAACAATGGCTGTCTGTAGCTGTTCAGTTCAGGAGCTGAATACCTCAGCAGTCCCAGCCTGGTGTTGAAGGCCAAAAGATTCTCAGAGAGTCCCCCAAACCTCAGCCACACTTGAGGGCCAAACGGGCTGGGCTCTGACAGCAGTGAAGAATGGCGACAGCAGTGAAGAATGGCTGCAGCAGAGGAAAATGCAAAGGGGGGGGGCAGACTCCTCCCCCTTGCACTCCCTTTATCTGCTCCAGGACTGGAAGCTCCGCCCACTACGGGCTGGGCCTTCCACATCACTCAGTCAATCTCCTGCAGGCTTAACTCTCGATTCTTCACAGCTGTGCCCAAAGCTCAGCCTGCAACTGCCAAGTCGACACTTATATCTGACTGCCACAGATAAGCTCCCAACACTTGGCTCGCAGGTGAACACCACTGGGAGCCCTGCTTTCCATGTGGGTTCTGGGGATCTGAACTCCGATCCTCACAATTGTACAGCAAGTATTTTACCCACTGAGCCATCTCTCCGCCCTCCCATCTGCTACAGTTTTAAGCCATCTTTCAAAGTTAAAAAAAAAAAATTGACTCAGGAACTGTATCCCAAAAACAATGAGAACAGGTCGTTTTGTTTTTGTTTTTGTTTTTGTTTTCCTGCAGAAAATTAACAGGAAGCCAGAGGGAGGCATCTGGGAATGGCCACGTTCCAGCAGGTGGAGGAGCGCTGTCCAGCGTCCTGGCGCACAGGATCGGGGGGGTCTTCTAGAAGGCCCGTCCCTCTGCCCACATTTTTTCCCTAATTGCTGCATCTCTCCCAGTGTTGTCCTTAATTTCATCTGAAGTTGGTGGCTGGGAAGCTGACGCCACTGGGACCCTTACTAATCCTCCTTCTCTTTCCCTGAATGTCTCGAGAGGAAAGACCACAAAAAGAAGAAAAAAAAGAAAGAAAGAAAGAACATGCCAGGTCTTGTCTCATGAAAATAAAGACAGCTTCTTCATCTTTGTTTTGTTTGCTTTTCATTTTTATATACCGTTTCATTCTTATAGTATTTTCTTCTTCTTTATTTTTGTCTGTTGTTTATTTCATTTATTTTTCTTTTCATGTGTTCTCCATTGATATTTCAGATTCTGCTTGATTTCCAATAGCATGTATGTTTTTTAAGTTGCAAGAGTTTGGTTTAATAAATCCAAGCCCTTCCCTCATTTTCTATGCATGTCTTCTTTCCTTCTGGGTTCTTTTAAATGAACATGTAATCCAAATAATAATTATTATTGGCCATTCATGGATGCTAACAGCCTAACTGTAACAGTTATTCTTAACTACCGCTGTGAGAAAACACCCAAAGTCAAACAACTTAAGGGAGAAAGGGAGATTTATTCAGCTTACAGTTCCAGGGGGGAGAAACGTCTTTCATGGCGGAGGTGACATGGCTGGTGGCTGAAGCTGGAGGCAGCCAAGTCACTGCGGACATCCTTGGGAGAGTCTCTCTTCTTCTGAGTCTTCTGTTCAGTGGTTCCTTTAATCTGATCCACTATTAGGAGGTTCCAATCAAATCTAGGGAGCTTCCAATCAGATCTAGGGCTGGTCTTTGTATCCTAAATGTATTAATCTGGATAATCTATTCAGGTGGTCTCACAGCTGGTCTTAGTTAATACCAGGTGTGGTCGAGTTGACTCCCAAGATTAACTATTGCACTAATCCAGTGACTTATAATGCTTTATAAAATTAAAATGACCCCTGGTCCATCATCCCCAAATGCCCAGTCTCAGGAGAAACAGAATTATGAAATAGTCAAAACCCAACATAAAAGGCCAGCTACAGTAGCTCATGCTTATAATCCCAATACGAGGAAAGCAGAGCTAGCTCAGCATTTGGGATTCTTTGATAATCTAGCTGAATTAGCAAGATGGCTCAGAGGGTCAAGGAGCCTGTTATGCAAACCTCGAAACCTGAGTTGAATCCCCAGAACCCACATGGTAGAAGGAGAGAACTGACTCCTGAAAGTTGGTCTCTGACCTCTACCCATACACCATGGCATATGTTCTCTCTCCCTCTCTCTCTCTCTCTCTCTCTCTTCTCTCTCTCTGTTTCTCTCTCTCTCCCAAATATTTTTAAAATTTGCTTTCTGACAAATTTTACTCAGCTGTGACCCCAGACAAATGACTCAGGAGACTAGAGCAGATAACTTAACTGCTGCACAAAGAACCCCGGTTCCTTCAAGGGTTCTCCCTCTCTGTAACTGTGTAGTGGGCCTTTCCGCCTCAGTTGGACCATCTCCCACAGGCTTGCTCAGAGGCTCGCCTTAACTAGACAGTTGCACATGGGCATGCCCACAGGCCCCTCCCTTCAAATGCCAAGATGACTGCTGAGACCAATTGCCACACCAAGAGTCAGAGAAGGGGAGAAAGGGAGCCTCCGGGGGAGATGGAGCTTCCTGTGAGGAGGACCAACCTAGTTATGGAGGCCTCTGGTTTTCCCTCCTCGATCTCCTTGCGGGGGCTGAACATTGACCGAGACCCACAATAAGCCAGATGCCACGGATGCATTAGTGAAGCATTGGTAGCAACCAGGGCAGAGACAAAGGCAGACTCAACCATGCACATTGAAATCATCTGAACACCCCCACCAAGGCTCAGGGAACATCCTGGAACAGAACGTACAGAGAATGTATGATCTGGAGGAAGAGTGGTAAAACACTGAATTCCAGATGTGAGACAAGACAGGACTCACAGAAATGGGAGTCATCTGCCAAGACCTGTAGGAGACTCAGCTCCTAGCCATCAGCAATGGGGAGGGTGCTGGGAGGTCCCGCCCCTCCTAGAGACCACACTGAAAGTTAGCAGGCTCAAGAAGGAGAGAGGGACAAGATTTCTTCAATGGTGTAGACACTAAGTAGTTAAAAATAATACCCAGTCCACATATCACCGCCCTGCTCATGCGATATTAACCTAGGGGATAGGAACACAGGCACAGAGCTCTCATGTGGACTCGAAACACCAGAGAGGAACAGTAAGTACCTGCCTAGAATCCTCCAGGAAGGGGCTTGGGCGTGGCTCAGCGGCAGAGCACCGGCCTAGAATCTCCTGGTGAGAGGCTGGGGGCGTGGCTCAGTGACACCACATTTGCCTAGAATCTCCTGCTGAGAGGCTGGGGGCGTGGCTCAGTGACACCACATTTGCCTAGCATGAGTCTTGCCACAGGTTCATTCCCCAGTGCTACACAACCATAATTAACACAAACCCCCTTCAAGCTAGCACACGCCCCCCCCACACCCCCACTTTCTATAGAGCAGAGCATATGTCTAATGAACACCAAGCATAAGGCAAGAAATATGGTAACAAGACGAAAGAGAAGTTTGCACATAAATCATGTTCATAGAACCAGTTTTTTAAACAATGCCTAAGGGGCGAATCATGTTTATAGTCTTTCCAGAAACATGGATCCGGGAAAATTACGCAGTAAAAGCACTGCAAATCTCAGTTCCTTTATCAGAAAATAATGAGCCCCTGGGTGGTCGTCCATGATACCTGATGGAGTCATTTGTTAACCATATTGATAAAGACGGTCGTTTGGTGCTGTGTTTGTGTCTTGGGTTCAGTGGCCTGTTGCTGCCAGCAGCTCACACGGCTAGTGTCAGCAAGCAAAGCAATGACTAGTTATACGGGTTAAATCAGAGTCCTTCCACACGTCTTTTCCCCGTGTTTCCTGTGCATGGGGTGCATTCACGTGCATACGAGTGTTTGCATATGTGTCGGTGCGTGTAAATGCACGGGCCTGTGGAGGCCTGAGGGTGGTATTGGGAATCATTTTCCATAACTCTCCCACCTTTTCATTTTGAGATGGGGTCTCTAATCAAACCCAGAGCTTCCAGATAGGGTTAGTCTGGCTAGCCAGCTTGCTCTGGAGATTCTCAGTCTCTGCCTTCCAGGGTTGGAATGACAGGCTGCCACAATACGAGAACATGTGAAGTGCGATCTGGGATTCTTTAACCCCTTGAGCTGTTCCTCGGCCCTCTTCTGAAGGTCTTGTGGCAGAACACACAGACAGAATGCGAAAAACCACATGACCATTTAGCAAGTGCCCAAAGGTCTTTCTCCCTTCCCAGCTGAAAAAATCTGACATTTTATAAGACTCCCTCAGAAACCCCATTTTCAGGGAAAAGATACATCCCAATCCCCGCTTTCAGCCCTAGTGGCTTCTGGTTTTCCTTTGTCAAATTGTAACCCATCCAAGGTACCTCAGAACCACCCTGTACCATCAGTCATCAAAGAGGGAACCGAGGAAAATGAAGGAAAGGTGTCTTAGAGACCCACTGAGCAATAAAATTCCAGGAAAAATTAAATGTGTAGGTAGATGTATGTGCATGAATACTTTAGATATGTGTGAATGTGTGTGTATATACATATATATATAGTGTGTGTGTTATATGATGTAAATGAACAGTATGTGTGGGAGTGTATATGGTATATGTATGTGTACATGTGTATAGGTAATCTGTGTGTGGAGTGTATGTGTTTGATGTCTGTATATGGCATGTGTATATATGTGATATATGTATATGGTGTGTGTGTATATATATATACATATATAGTGTGTGTGTGATATGACATGAATGAATGGTATGTGTGGGAGTGTATATGATGTATATATGTAATCGGTGTGTGGAGTGTGTTTGATGTCTGTATATGGCATGTGTTTATATGTGATATATGTATATGGGGGTGTGTGTGTATGTGTGTGCATACAAATGCATGTGGAGATCAGAGGTTGATGTCAGGTGTTGTCCCAATTCCCCCCATCTCACCTATTGAGATAGGATCTCCCAAGGCTTCTGTTTATCAATAGAGGGGAATGTGCGAAGCCACACTCCCTACAGAAGCTGAGACTGATGCCCTTGAATATGCTACTGAGGGTTGCAGAGTCCTACCTTGGTCTGTCAAAGGAGTGGGGAGACATTTCTTCCCATCTTCCCAGGGAAGGAGTTCCCATGGCACCTAAGGAAGCCTCTGAGAATGTCCCCCAGCACCCGGTTTTGCCCGAGTTTCTATTCCCTCATCTGACATCCCTCAACACTCTTTGGGAGTTTACTTTGTCTGTTTCTTTCGAAAACCAGAGTGTCAAGGATTTCCTTTTGGGCCACAGGGATGAAGGTCGATTCTTGGATCTGTGAACAAATCCAATTAATGACATCTCTGATCTCAGGCACTCCCAAGAAGGAGCATTTAGGTTAGTCCCTGGGCAAGTCTGGGAGGGATTATCTTCATGAAGTTAGTTGAAATGAGAAGACCCCTTAGGGGATGCTCCACAAAGAAGGAGGGACACCATAGCTATCCTCCAGCAGGGTTATATCTGTGCAGGAAACTCTGTGGATTTGTACCCAAAAGGCAGAGGCCTAAGCAACAAAAAAAGTACAACTCTTAATTTTTAATTATACCTCCATATTGTTTCCTCTTGCCATTCAATTTCTTTGTCTCCCATGTATGATGATGATACATTTCCATAAGCTATGAGTCACATATCATAGACATTGACCACGTCTTGCAGCTTTTGGGAAGGTTATGACTGCACAATACCTGTGCACATGGCTTTCTCTTTGCTCTGAACAGACCCTCACCACTACAGCACAACCCAAGGGAGGCGTTGCAGTTATCCTGAGTGTTGCTGATAAATTCACAGCCAAACAGCTTCTAGGAGAGCAAAGGATTTTATTCTTTCCTACCATGGTCCAGTTACAGTTCTTAATCCAGCTTGGCAGGAGAGTCCACCACTAAATCCAGGGCCCAAAGGGACTGCCCATACCATATCCATATATCCACAGGACCTCTGAGGGACAGTCCTCACCTATGAGTCCACCATGTCTGACCTTGTATATCAAAGGATGCAAACATCCTTAACCAGCTCCCTCCGTCTTATCCACCTGCCCAGGGATTAGCCACACCCACCACGGGCTGGGCCTCCCCATCAATCAGACAATCTCCTGCAGGCTCACTCAGGGTTTAACTCAACTATGATTTTTTTTTTTTTACAAATGTGCTCAGAGGGGCTGGAGAGGTGGCTCAGGGGTTAAGCCTTTGCCTTATAGGAGGAGGGTCCTGAGTTCGGATCCTAGACCCCACCATAGACACCGGGCAAAAGCGGGGGCGGCCTGCGTTTCTGGTCCTGGTAGTTTCTGGTCCTGGTAGGGCGGAGCCTGTGAATCCCAGGGTAAAGTAAACAATTAGGAGGTGGAGGCAATCTATGGTGGTTCCTGAATTTGCCCATGGTTCTACACAAACACATACACATACATACACACATGCACACACGCACAATTGAATAAATAATAAAAAATTTTTTTAAAATTTACAAATGTGCTCAGAGTTCCAACCTCTCAACTGTCAAGTTGATAAGTCAATCTACTCATAACAGGAGGGAAACATCTTTCTATGGGCTCTTTCTCTCCCTCTGCTTCCTAACTGTGATGTGTATCTGTAACACACACACACACACACACACACACACACACACACACACACACACACACACATATATATATTGGGGAGGCAAAGACAGGAGGACCCCTGGGTTCCTTGGCCAGCATAATTGGGGAGTTCTATGGCTAAACAAAAACAAGATGGAGAAAACCATTGGACATCACCCTCTGGTCTCCTCACACGCACAATCATGCATATCCACACATATGCCCGAATGGATGTACACACATGTATGCACAAGCAAATCATCCATGTGAACTCGACATCCTAGAACATGATGGTGACTGTCCTACCAGAGCACTCAATCCCCAATGAGAAGGGAAAACAAGATCACCTCGATTAGTAGTTTGGGGGTCAAGCAGGGAAGTACACTATCGCAGCATCTCTCCTCCCTGTGTAGCCTCCTCTTCCTTGTGGCCATTCACCAGCCCCTGCATGCACTCCCTTGGACTCGCCAACAACTCCAGTCTCCAGTGATTAACTGACTTGCCTGGCAGTGGCCGTGAATGATGGATAAGTCCCTTTCTTTTTCAAGAGTCCTCGATCCTGTCTGGTCCAGAGCGCACTGAATTATGCTTCAGGCTTTCCAGTCAAAAAGGCTCTTAGTAAAAAAAAAAAAAAAAAAAAAAAAAAAAAAGCTGTTTCTAGATCTAAAGATGCCACTGTGTAGGTTTTATGCCCAAGTGCAAGCTGGTTGGGACAGAGCATGCCAGCCAGGTCATATCTCGAGCTCTTGAGTATACTTGGGATTGTCCATCCAGTGACGTGTAGAGTTACCGTGGAGTAAAGGACTTCTGTCTTCCCTCTCTGCCAACTTGGAGAATTGCTCCCCAAGAAGTTCAACAATTCAGTGGTGTTTATCTAGCAACTGTCAGGGTTTGAATGCGAGCTGCCCCCCCCAGACTCATGTGTTTGCATCCTTGGCTAGTGCTGATATCTGAGAAGGATGTGGCACCTTTAGGGGTGGAGCCCTGCTGGAGGAAGGCACATCACAGGGGCGGGCCTTGAGGTTGGTGGCCCAGCCCTGCCTCCTCTCGCTCTCTTGCGGTCTCTGTCTCTTGATGGCTGTAGTGACCTGAGCCAGCCTCCTCCTTCTGCCCCCAGCCGTGCCATCTTCTGTGTGATTCCAGTCACGATGGACTCTGTCCCCCTAGTACCCCAATCCAGACAAGTCTCCCTTTCTCCCTTAAGTCGTAATGGGTGTTGTCTCACAGCAAGAGAAGAGTAAGCGAAAGCAATGGTAATCTAAATAATTCCAAACTGTTTTTACTCCTCCTCTTCTTAAACATCCTCCCCTTCATCAAGTAAGCAGCACTAGCCAGCAGACCCCAGAAGTCTCCCTGTCTCTGCACCTCCAATGCTAGCATTACAGAATGCACCCCCACACCCAACTTTTTATGTGGGTTTTGGAGATCCAAATTCAGGATCTGCTGAGAGCATTTTACTGACTGAGCCACTGTCGTGGCTTGAATGGGAGTTGTCCCCCACGGAATCCTGTGTTTGCGTCCCTAGCTGATGCTAAGGTTTGGAAATGTCCAGGAACTTTAGGATGCGGAGCCTTGCTAGAGGAAAGCATGTCACACGGCTCAAGGTTGGGTAGCCTGTTTCCTCTAGCAGCCTGCCCCTGCTCTCTCTGCCTCCATGACGGATGTGACATGAGCCACCTCCAGTTGCCGCCAACCCGCCATGCCTTTTCTGCCATAATGGACCGTATAGCCCCTATGGAATCGTCAACCAAATAAATCTCCCTTTCTCCCCTGAAAGTGGTTGTATTGTCTCAAGGAGCAGGAAGAATGGTAACTATGACAGCCACCCGTCCTTGGTCTCCTTTCCCCGTTCATTTTTGAGCAGTTTTATTGTTTGTGTTTGTTGGTTGTTTGTTTTTAAGATTCAGGCTAATGTAGCCCAGGCTGATTGACACCTACTATGTAGCCAAGGATGATCTTTGGAACTCTGAGCCTCCCACCTTTGCTTCCTGAACGCTGGGATCACAGGCATGAGACACCACACCTGGGAGTATCATCTTCTTGGTTCTAACTTTTCCTTGTCTACTTAGATCTTCTGGCATGTGACTTTCTCCTTATACTGTGCCAGTGATCTGATTTGAGTTCTTGCATTTTTCTTCAAGGTCTGGCTCTGCATAGTAACCGGACCATCTCAGGCAGGGGACCTGAACTTCTCAAGGGCTTCTTGAAGGACAAAGAGCAAATGTAATGTGGGGATTAAGATCATGTGGTGTTAAATCCTAACCCCGCCTCTAATGTATGGCCTGCCTTATAGCTGTGGAGAGAGGAATAGAAGAGACCTTGTAAATGCTGCTGATCTTGCTCCATGATAACAAGAAGAAACTGGCAGGCTGGTTTGAAAGAGCAAAGGAGAAGAGGCATGCAAGCAGAGACCCCAATTTAATAAGATGGAAATAAAGATCACTGGGTTTGTGGCTGAGACAGAAAGACAAACAAAGGCTCTTGTGGAGCAAGTCACAACAGGATTTCATTCTGCAGACTTGAACCTGGGACTTTCCAAGAGTTGAACAAGTGTTCTGCCACTGAGCCACACCCTCAGGTGCTCACTGGTAGAGCACCTGCTTGGAATCCCCCAGTAAGCAGCTGGGGGCATGGCTCAGTGAGAGAGCACCTGCCTAGAATCCCCCAGTGAGGGGCTGGGGGCATGGTCCACTGATAGAGCACTTGCTTAGTATTTCTCAGGGGGGCTTTTCAGCCCTTCAGGAAGCCACAGCTCCCAAACAGAGAGACCAACTAAAGATGTTGCTCCCCACCCCTCCTGAAGGATGTTCAATTTATGCAGTTGAAAGGAAATGGGTCTGCACAGTCTCCTGCCTCCTGTGATAAATGGTGTGGCCCAAGCTAAGGTCCAAAAGGAAAAAAAGAGAGAGAGCCGAGGGAAGCAGACGCAGCGAGGGTTTATATTATCATGACTGCAACAAACCCATTCCCTGTTGTCAGCGCTGACGGTGGGGTTCTGCCTGTGAAATATGCTGCATGTTGAACGGAATGGTTTTCTCTGCCCTTCTGGGGAGTTCACCGCTTTTCCAATGTCATTTTCTGCTCTCATCTGACTGGTAATAAAAGGAATATCATTGGCTGCTGGAGTCCAGGAGCCTCTTCTATGTTTTACAATAAATTGCATTCCAAGACCTTTCTCCCCAGGAGAACAGCAGCTGGTCAAGAAGGATGATCTCAAGATGGGCTTTGGGACAACCCCCCCCAGTCTCCAAGGCAACCAGGAGCTGGACTTTTTAGAGAACAACTCCCTGAGAACACTCATTTTTCAAGAGGGTCTATAGCAAAGGTCAGTTTGGACTAGGGAGGGAGATGATAAAACACAATCTCCAAAGCAGAAAAGATTAAGACTGGTCCAGAATATATGGAGAAGGGGTGAAGGGCTTGGTCACATTGCTGTCCTCTAAGGATTGGTGGAGTTGCAACAGGTAGGGTCCCAAAAATGGGGGTCTGATTTCTGAATAAATCAGAAAAGGAAATTGGAAAAAGACACTCAAACTAGAAGTTGACAGTGAACGCCTTGTTTGTGTGGAGGTCCACAGAAACCGACCCTGTCCTTCACTGTCATCCATGTGTTGATTGACTTGGTTTTTATTACTGAGACCAAAAATGCCTGAAAAAAGAAATTCGTGTTTTGCAGGGCTGGAACTGAACTGGGATCTCCCACATGCTGGCAAGGTGTTCTATGACTGAACTACACCCCCAGCTCCTCACTGGGGGATTCTAGGCAGGTGCTCTACCACTGAATCTTATCCCAGTCCCTCACTGGGGGGTTCTAAATAGGTGCTGTACCACAGAGTCACACATCCATCTCCTTACTGGGGGATTCTAGGCAAGTGTTCAACTCCTGAGCCACATCCCCAGACTCCATTGCAGTTTTTATTTTGTCTTTTTCATGGTCCCTTCAAACTTTTTCACAAGGACCAGGGAGCCAAGAAGGAGTGAGATCCGGGTAAGGGGATGTGGAAATGACTGAGTTGATAAAGTAAGTATCTTGTAATTATGAGGATCTGAGTTCCATCCCCAGAACTCATGCCAAAAACAAAAAATCAGGTGTTGCAGCACAAACTTGTCATCCATCCTTAGACTAAGAAGGTGGACTGGGGGGTCCATTGATCAGCCATCCTTGTCTACCTGGGGAGTTCCATGATAGTGAGAGACCCTGATTCAAGGAAAACAAAGCAGATGGTGCATGAAGAATAACAGCTTACATCCAATTTCCCTGCACACACACATGCGCGAACACACAGAGAGAGAGAGAGAGAGAGAGAGAGAGAGAGAGAGAGAGAGAGAGAGAGAGAGAAATGAAACATGCTTTTAACTTTTCTCCAAACATGTTTCCCCAAAGGAATAAAATAATCCTAGAAAAAGTGACCTTTGCTGTCATGAAGGGATATG
This sequence comes from Typhlomys cinereus, assembly GCA_023101885.1. Lineage (NCBI taxonomy): Eukaryota > Metazoa > Chordata > Mammalia > Rodentia > Platacanthomyidae > Typhlomys > Typhlomys cinereus. The sequence goes on from JALPQD010000877.1 coordinate 127,620, forward strand.
ACTATTTTGATTTAAATGCTAAAACAGTTTGAAACTCTCAGCCCAGATGGACACTGCCTTCACCTGACCTATGCTATGCCTCACACCTGGGGTGCCTCTGTTTAGGATTCAGGGGGTGGGGAGAGGAAGAATGAATCAAAACTGCTCCAAGTGTCCTATCTTTAGCCCCTCCGCCTCCACTCAATTTGTTTTATCACACGGCGATAGGAATAAAAGGCCTCCGCAGCGGTTTAGGCAGCTTGCCAATACCCATTTTATAGCAATAAAATATGTACAAATTAAGAAATCTCATGTGGAAAATTCATTCAGCTGCCTCAAAAGCCAAATGAATGGTAATTACTCCAAACACAATGTGGTGGCAATCAAGCCCGTTTGGATCATGCTTTTAAGTGTACGTCTACATTTTAAGAACGGAGATAATTATGAATTATGAAAATCACTGACAGAGACAATAGCAGAGCAAAGCTGTTGTTTGTGAATCGTGAAAAGGGACATTTTGGGAGGAGGGTGGGGGGCAGGGGAGAGCAAGTGGAGCACCTGCCAGAGAATATTGAGTCAGAGACGGTTACAAAGCATGAGCTGGGATTGGTCTCGTTCTCTGTCATTTTCATGGTGGGAGGGGGTTGGTGGCGTGGGAGGGGAGGAAGACACTTCCAGCCCCATGACTCACACAGTGTGGAACTCCACAGGCATCCATCTCGGTGGTATCTGGACTCAGCATGCCCAGAAGTGAACTGAGATGTTCTGGTCCAACAACTTAAGGAAAAAAAGGTTTGTTATAGTTCCAAAGGGGACAGAATCCATCATAGCAGGGAATGGATGGGAGTAGAAGCAGGAGGCTGGCTTACAGCCATGTGCAGGGAGAGGGGGGAGAAAGAGAGAGAGAGAAAACAGAAAATAGGAACAGCTCTCCAGTTCAAGTCCTGCCCCCAGCGATGTACTCTGCACCTTCTAAAGGTTCCACAACCTTCCCACACAGCACCACCTTCTGGGGATCAAGTGCTCACACACATGCACCGTGGGAGAAAATTCACATTCAAGCGATGACATCCAGAATACCTAACAAAAGAGGAGACACTCTCAATAGAGACCCCAGGCTATCACAACATCATCATTTGGGGTGTGTGTGTGTGTGTGTGCGTGTGTAAGGTACAGGTGAATGTTGGGAGTCGTCCTCAACCACATTCCACCTAAATTTTTCTCTTCGTGTGTATGTGTGCATGGGATGCATGCATGTGTGTATGTATGTTTATATGTGTGCAGGGATACATGTATGTATTGGATGAGTGCGCACGAGAGTGGAGGTCCCAGGATGATATCTGGAATCATCCTCAACTACTCTTCCACTTTATTCTTTGAGTCTGGGTCTCTAATCAAACCCAAAACTTGAAGATAGCACTAGTCTGGCCAGCCACACCAGCTGGCCAGCCGCTCTCCTCTCTCTGCCTTCCCAGTGCTGGGTTTACACACACCTATTACTGCACTTGTCGTTTTGGTGAACACATGCTCATGCCATCACATGTGACTTTTTTCACATGGATTTCAATGGTTGATCTCTTTGTGTTTGTGAGACAAATACTTTACTTAATGAGTCATCTCTCCAGCCCTACCCCAATTCTAGTGACCATTATATTCACATTTCTGCCTTGTCTGGTTAGCTCAGCGTTCCCCACCAGCCTCTGGAATTCTGGGCTCACTTTACCTTCATTGACATGAGGGAGGAGCCCAGCTAATATCAAACCCTGCAAAGAGTTTGGCTCTCCCTCAACCAGCACATTGCTTACTCTTTTCTAATGTGTGTGTGTGTGTGTGTGTGTGTGTGTGTGTGTGTGTGTGTATGCGCATGCACACATGTTCATGAGTTTATGGTGAACGTGTATGCACGGGAAAATGCATATGTGTACTCTTGCGTGTGGAAACAGGAGGACAAGCTGGAAGATCATCTTTAGAAACACCATCCAGTGTCTTTCTTTGGCTGGGGCTCATGTGTAAGCAAGATTTGCTAACCAGTGAGTCCCAGGGAACCTTTGGCTCTGTCTCTCCAGTTTTGGGATTCTGGATTTGCAAACATGCACCAGAACACACGTACCTTTATGTATGTGCTAGGGATCAAACTCAGGTCCTCATGCTTGCTCACCAAGCACTTTACTGACTAAGCCATCTCCCCAGCCCACCTTAGTTGTCCTTTGGGAAGGAAATGTGGGAAGAGAGTTTTAGTAAGGAGTTGGCTTTTTTTCTGGGTCCACAGAATAAATCTTGCTCATGCCTCACTTCTCCTGGCCTTTTGGTGGCTAACTCCATCCTCTGTCACAGCGGTGTTGAAATTCCATTTTATTTACTGTGAGCCATCACCAGATGCCAGCTTCCCAGAGCCCTTCCAGCAGTGACCTTGCAGATCACTGACTATAGGTTATGGGAAGGCGTTCGCTGCTTAAACAAGGTCTCTCCTTGCCAGATGCACACACTGTGCACGTCAGCACTGCCCTCGATCTAACGTCACAAGTTTCTCTCTGAATCTTTTCAATACTTGAAATTCTTCTCTGGGCATACATGTGAGTATACATGTTAGTGGATGTGTAGGACCTGTGAGTGTGTGTTTGCACCAGTGCGTGTGAGAGAGGTCAGCTTTGGTTGTTTTCCTCCATCACTCTCCACTTTGTGTTTTGAGATAGTGTGGTAGTTAATCCTGGGTGTCAACTTGACCACACTTGCATTAACTATGATCGGCTGAGACCACCTGAAGAGATTATCAGGATCAACACATTTACAATAGAAAGATCAGCTCTAAATCTGATCCATAGATCTCATTAGAAACTCCCTGTAGTGGACCAGGTATAGGAGCCACAGAACAGAAGAAGAGAGACTCTCCAGGAATCCTCTAGCCACGTGGATGAAGCCTGCGGCTTCAGCCAGCCAGCCATGCCGCCTCCGCCCTGAAAGACTGTCTCTCCCCTCCGGAACTGTAAGGTGAATAAATTTCCTTTTCTCCCTTAAGTTATTTGACTTTGGGTTTTTTTCTTGCAGCAATAGTTAAAAGTAACCGTTACAGATAGGGTCTCTCACTTTAACTGGAACTCTCGGATAGGAAGTACAGCATGGCAGAGAAGAGAGGAAAAGTGCACTATGCTGGTGAAGAACAGTATCTGAAGCAAGTGTTGTCCATCATGGCGGGGAAGTCACAGCGGCCAGAGCAGGTACAGTCCATCACGGCGAGAAGACATGGCATCTGGTACCCGGGGCTGCTTGCTCCGGCTGAGCAGATCTTGGAGGCCAGAATCAGTCAACCTACAACCTCTAAATCCCAACTTCTTGCCAACCCATTTTCTCCAAGCAGGTCCTACCTCCTAAAGCTCAACAACCTCCCCAAAACAGGACCACCAGCGGTGGAGACAAATCTTCAAACGCGTGAGCCAATTCAAGACATTGCACATTCAAACTGCAGCACTTTTATTCGCTTGCCTCTGGAAATAGTGTTTTTCCAAAAAACGGCACCTTCAAAGCACCTCTCTGTTGCAGGAGACTATGTTTTCAAACAAATGCGTATCCTTTTTCTCACCTCACCAGGGATGTCAGCTCTTTTGTCTTTCTCTTTTAAAAGCAGCATCTTGAGGCTTTTTGCAGGAAACAGCCAAATAGATGCTCTGACTTGCAGAGAAAGAGCAGATGCGGCCGTGCAAGACATAATCTCAAAGCCTCCACAAAAGACCTCTTCCAGCTTTATTAAGAGTGGCAGCCAACCAGAGCATCGGTGCACATGGGGCCAAGGCGCCTTGCAAGGACAACCTGGGCGCCGTCTTAGCGCTAATAGGCCACACATTCTGACAGTCTAAGAATTTGCGGTTTTGGCAGATTCCCTGGGAGGCAGAACACGGGTCCAAATTGATTCTGCCCACTTGTGACTGCATACAGTGACTGACACAGCACCTGAAGGGAATCTATCACCAGGTGATAGGTGGTTCAGCTATTCCTTTTGAAATTTATCTCCAAGAAGCAGTATAAAAGACGGCCACTGCAAAGAGAGGCCCATTAATTATACAGTTGACAAGAAAATGACCCTTCAGATCTACGTGAAGGAGAGACAGAGCTGTAAGGGGACAGTGTGTGGGGAACAAATGTCCACAGAGTTGTCTGCGAGGACCTCTTAGTTCAGAATGGAGATAAAGCCTTCCCCATGAGTTGATTTAGAATTGAGTCAAAAAAAAAGTCTTTAGAAAACAGGTGGTTGTGTCTGTAATAAACACAGACAAATGTTTTCTTGCCATTGATCCCTAAACATTGTAGAGTGACAGTTGTTTACACAGTGCTGTTACTGCACTTGGTGCTACGAGTCAGTTCCAGATGGGTTGTGGTGATCTGAGCCCTCTCCGGCTCCTATGTTTGCACACTTGGTGCTCAGCAGGTGGCGCTGTTGGAGAAAGATGTGGGACATTTAAGAGATGGATCCTGGCTGAAGGAAGTAGGTCACCGGGGGCAGGACTTGAAGTGTTACAGCCTTGCCCACTTCCTGTTGTTGTTTTGTCTCCTGAGTACAGCTATACACTAACACCTCGCCTCCTGTTCTTGTTTCCATACATGCCCTGCCTGCCAAGATGGGCTCTATCCACTCTGGAGCCATGCGCCAAAATAAACTCTTTTTCCCTTAAGTTGCTTGGGCCAAAGTATTTTATCACAGACACAGAAGAGTAGCTGGAACACAGCCCAGGGCAAATGTGATGGTGCACATACATTATGTGGGAATACTAGACTGTGTCCTTTTCTTTTATTTTTATTGATCATTTTCCATATATAAACAAATTGAGTTTATGTCTCCTCTCTCACCATCCCCTCCCTTCACCAACCAGCCATGTCCCTCCCACCCTCCTGCCCCTTCTTATGTGTGGATCATAGGCTCCCTTTGGGGTGCCTGTCCTAACAGGCTGTTTGCATTTAGAAATTCATCCATTTCAGGAGGGAGGGAGAGGCATGGGAGACCTATTGAGAGAAACAATCCCATTTACTATAGCCCCTAAAAAAATGAAATATCTTGGTATAAACCTAACCAAGGAGGTAAAAGACCTTTACAATGAAAACTTTAAAACCCTAAAGAAAGAAATAGCAGAAGACACCAGAAGGTGGAAAGACCTCCCATGTTCCTGGATTGGTAGAATCAACATTGTAAAAATGACCATCCTACCAAAGTCAATATACAAATTCAATACTATACCAATTAAAATCCCAAAGCAATTCTTTAAAGAAGTTGACCAAATAATCTCAAAATTCATATGGCGGCACAAAAGACCCAGGATAGCAAAGACAATCCTGAGTAACAAAAACACTGCTGGAGGTATTACTATACCAAACCTTAGTCTATACTACAAATCCATAGTTATAAAAACTGCCTGGTACTGGCTCCAAAATAGACACACAGATCAATGGATAAGGGTTGAAGACCCAGATATAAGCCCACAAAAATACAACCATTTGGTCTTTGACAAAGGGGCCCAAAGAATCCAATGGAAAAAGAACAGCATCTTCAACAAATGGTGCTGGCAAAACTGGATCTCCACATGCAGAAGATTAAAGCTGGACCCGTACTTGTCACCATGTACAAGACTTAATTCCAAATGGATCAAGGACCTTGATTTAAGGCCAGAGACTTTAAAAACCATAGTTGAAAGGATAGGGAACTCCCTCGAGCTGATTGGGCTAGGCCAACATTTCCTAAACAGACATCCAATGGCACAGTCACTGCTACCAACTCTCAACAGTTGGGATCTTGTGAAATTAAAGAGCTTCTGTTCAGATAAAGAGATTGTAACACGAGCTCAAAGGCAACCCACAGAATGGGAGAAAATTTTCACTAACCACATATCTGACAGAGCTCTACTGTTCAGAGTGCACAAAGAACTTAGAAAACTAAACTCCAAGGAAAACAATGGCCCAATTAAAAAATGGGCCCTGGAACTTCAAAGAAACTTTACCAGGGATGAAATTAAAATGTCTAACAAATATCTGAAAAAATGCTCCATTTCCTTAGCCATCAGGGAAATGCAAATCAAAACCTCCCTGAGATATCATCTCACCCCAGTCAGGATGGCAAAAATCCACAATACAAACAACGACAAATGCTGGAGAGGATGTGGAGAGACGGGAACTCTCCTACATTGCTGGTGGGAATGCAGGCTCATACAGCCACTCTGGAGAGCTGTCTGGAGATTCTTAAAGAAATTAAAGATTGAAATGCCATATGACCCTGCTATTCCACTTTTGGGAATAACCCCCCATGCAGCAGAGGTTCGCCTCGATAGCACAAGCTTGACCATGTTCATAGCAGCACTGTTTACAATAGCAAAGTCATGGAATCAACCTAAATGTCCAACAGTTGACGAGTGGATAAGGAAACTGTGGTACATCTATACAATGGAGTACTACTCAGCCATCAAAAATGATGAATTACTGGAATTTGCTGGGAAATGGATGTCATTAGAAACAATTATATTAAGTGAAGTATCCCAAACCCAGAAAATTAAGCGCCGTATGTACTCCCTAATAGGTGGCTCCTAGTACCAAACTCACCCAGCCCACATTGAGACACTCAAAAGTAAACCTATGTAACACAGTAATTGCAAGGATTATGAACAAGAGAGATGGGGTAGGAGGGCCACACCAGAAACAAGGAGAGAGGGGACCATGTTACAGCAGAGAAAATAGGCCTCCATCAAGGTCTGCAAGTAAGTAATGAGAAACCTGGTTAAGTTCACAGACGTTCTTTCCTGATCTCACCAGAAGGGGAGGGCATATAGTCTAGCAGATAAAAAGTAATCATTTTGCAAATGGGTGATGGACCCCTCCCTCACTGAGGTTTCCTACTTTTATTACATCTACCCTTGAATGAGCTATTATAACAAGACTCCAGTTTAACAGCTTTTTGTCTCTGGCCAGGGGGTGACATACAGTGCCCAGCAGGATGGAGTGAAGGGCATTGCAGGAGCAGCAAAACTACAAAAGAAAATCAACAAACCACAATCCAGAACTTCAGAGACTCTATATCAATCACATAGAACTAAGCCAGAGTAATCTCTCCCCATCCTGAAGTTCAGGGACATTTGCAGAAGAGGGGGCGGTAAGAGTGTAAGAGCAAAAGGATGGGAGGAACAACGATTTGCAAGATTCTCAACAATAATTGGGGCCAAAGCAATCATAATGGGACTTTGCATGCCCTGCGCAATGTCCAGCGCACCGTTGCCCTCATAAAGTCTAGCATTTGTTAAGGGCACCAAGATCCCTGGGGCAAGGGATTGACAGCCATAGTAGTGCTCCTATGCTTAAGGGGAACAAGAGAAAAGGCTTATGGAAATGCCACTGGGTCCTTATATGTCATCGGAGAGGAGGACCCAGTGGAGAGTCAGGCGTACACAATAAAGGACTCTCTGGGAATTGGGGGGAGGCACTGGGGGATGGGGAGGGAGAGGAGGAGGAGGAGGGGGTTCGGGGGGAGGGGGGGAGGGAGGGAAATGGTAAAAAAATTTTAAATGTATAATTACATTTTTAATAAAAAAAATAAAAAAATAAAAATGGATGAAGAGCTCACAGAAAAAAAAAGTTTGTATGAGCAGAATAAATAAATAAATAAATAAATAAATAAATAAATAAATAAATAAATAAATAAATAAAAAAGAAATTCATCCATTTCTTTCTGATTGCCAAATTTGATGGAGAATAAATTTTTGTAGTATGGCCTTATGATTCAATTTCTTCTATATCAATTGTGATAGCTCCACTTTAATCTCTAATTTTTGTTTGTGTGTGTGTGTGTGTGTGTGTGTGTTAGGATGGGATGTTTGGTAGATATCGGTTAGGTCCATTTGATTTATGACTTGCTTTAGTTCCAATATGTCTCTCAATTTTTGGCCATTTGATTGTCTATTGGTGAAACTGGAGAGTTGAAATCTCCTACTATTATCAACTTTGGGATAATTTGTTGTTTTACGCATTGTAACATTTGTTTAGCAAATGTAAGTGAGCCTGTATAATATATATATATATATATATTTAGAATCGTGAAGTCTTCTTGATGGATTATTCCTTTAATGAGTATGTAGTATTCTTCTGTGTCTCTTATGATTTGTTTTGTTTGAAGTCTATTATGTCAGATATTAGAATCTCTACTCTTGCTTATTTCCTAGTTGCAGTTGGTTGGAGTACTTGTGATATACCTTTTACCCTGAGATAGTGCCTATCATTCATGGTGAAGTGTGTTGCTTAAAGGCAGCAAATCGATGGGTTGTGACTTTTAATCCATGCTGTTAGCCTATATCTCTTGATTGGGGAATTGAGTCTATTGCAGTTTAACGTTATAATTGAGAAGTTATTGATTTTCGTCTTTTTAATTTTGTCATTTTTATATTAATGGTTCTTTGCTTAGTAGTTATACTGGCATTGTTTTTCTCTTATATCCTTTTGAGTGTGTTTGTCATTTTCTTCAGTCTTGAGTATTTTTCTAGTCTCTCTGCAGATCTGGCTTGGTGGTTATGAAGGCCTTCAGTTTACTTTGGTCATGGAAGATTTTTCTTTCACTGTCAATTATGACAAGATTTAGCTGTATATAACAGCAAGAGTTGTGATTGTTCATAACTTGAAGTAAGCCTCTCCAAGTTTTTCTGGTTTTCACTGTTTCTTTTGAAAAGTCAGCTGTTATTATGACAGACTTGCCTTTAAATGTGACTTGATTTTTCTCTTTTTCAGCTCTCAAAACTTTCTCTTTATCCTGTATCTGGAGTGTTTTGATTATTATTTGCTGTAGAGTGTTTCTATTTTGGTCATATCTGATTGATGTGTGGTATGCTTCTTGAACTTAGATGGGGCTCTCTTTCCTTAGATGGGGAAAATTTTCATTTATGATGTAAAAAACATGTTTTGAGGTGCTTTCTTGTTCTGGAATTCCATGAATGCACAGGTTTGGCTTCTTCATGGTGTCCCACAGATCTTGAATATTCCTTTCATGAATTTTTTAACTTTTTCAACTTCTTTAATTGAACAATCTTGTTCTGCCAGCTTGTCTTCCAGATCTGATATTTTATCTTCTACTTGATTAGTTCTATTAGTAAGACTTTCTGCTGAATTTTTTTTATTGCAGTTAACTTGGCTTTCATTTCCAGTTTAATTTAGGTTGTGGTGGAGTGGAGAGATGGCGGCTCATGGATTAAAACTCTGTCTTGCAAACAAAAGGTTCTGAGTTCTAATTCCAAGTCCCACATAAAAACACCAGGAGGAAGTGGTGGTGATCTGAACTTCCAGCCCTGGTAGGCAGATACTGGGAAATCCCAGAGCAAAGCCAAAAGGAAGTAGAAGCAACCCAGGATGATTTCTAATCACCCTTAGTTCTCAACAGGAAGATACAGTGCTCTCTGATACACACATACACACATATGCAAAATTACTAAAGTTTAATTTCAGTTTGGAATTTTTTCACCTGTTCTATTCTTATTTTTGTTTCCTACATTGCCTTTTTCATCTCTTTTAGCTGCTTATTATTTTCCTGCTCATATATGTTTATCCATCTATTCATCTCCTCTCAGAGTTCTGTTCCTGTTGTAGTTCTCGCATTTCGCTGATCATGTTAAAAATATACCTTTGGAACACATTATCTTGAGTGTTTTCCTGGCTAGTATCCAACAGGTTATTCTGGTTGGAATCTATCACTAAGGGCTTGGTGTTTTTTGTAGGAGACATGTTTTCCTGGTATTTAGTGTATTTTGTAGTTTTACAATGTGACTCAGGCATTTTATGTTAGGTCTTTGTTTTCTTTCTTTGGCATTTACTTCTGACTCTCCTGAGCCAGGTGGAGTTGCTCAACTTTGACAGTTGTTGGAAAAGCTTCCCTGCATTTGGATGGGATGCTGCTGTTTATGGGTTAGTCTAGGGTTACTTGGTGCTGTTTTGTGGGTGTGGTAACTGCAGTACACTTGGGGCGGATAAGTCCAGCCCTAATTTGGAAGTGAATGAGTTTATGATCTCATTTTAGTTAAGACATTTGGGGTTGAGAGTCAGGTTTGATGAGCGAGGTTTGGCTTAAATATCAGAATGACTTCAAGAGGATAGGATAGGGTAAGTATAGTAGTTAGGAGTAGGGGAGTTAAAGTTGGAGGAGAGATGAAATTTTATTAGGAGTGTGCAACAGTGAAAGACTCATGGCCAGTGTGGTGGTTATATGAGACATGGGTAAGATATGTGAAAGTCTTAAGCAGGAGTAACTGTCACTTGGGAATAAACGAAAAATGAATAAAATGGGTTACTTATCTTTTGGTTGAATGATATGGCTGTCCTGTGTTGAATGGTGTGATTCTTGCAGTCCAAAGTTGGTCTGCCACCTTTGGTGATTTCCGTGGTGTTACTCAATTTCTGGATTTATTGTGATTAGCAGGGGGTGGGAGGTGGTAATAGTTGAGGCTTCCAGGGCACAATTGGAGCACAAGAGAGTGGCTAGAATGCTGCACTGACTCAGTGGATCTATGGTGTCACTAAGGCATTTTTACATAAAGGACTCAAGCAATATCAGATTGTAATACTCTGGGGATCCTGGGACCTATCTGTCCCTTATGAGTACCAAGATTACATACATACATACATAGAAGATAGATGATACAAAGAGAAAAAAGGAGAAAGATGACAGATATAGATAGATATTTAGATAGATGATACATAGAGAATATATATATATAGAGAGAGAGACCAATATGCTGTTATATATTCATATATATAAAATGCAATGTGCCACCAAACTGGAAGACCAGCTTAAATGTCTTGAAAAAAATGAATATATTATATATAAAAGCAAATATGTAAATGAAGATGTCATCAAGAGACACTTATACCCCACTCTTTGGCTGTCAGACTATTGAAAAAATGGACCTCATATACTCGAAAAGTTTGTAATTTCACTAGGAATCTCATGAAGAAAAAGGGAAAGGTTGAAGCCTGGTGCCAGACAGAGGGGAGCTGGTCTCCATGAAGAGATGTCACACAGTTCTTACAAGTTCTCAGCATGCAGGAGAGACTAAAGCTGAGACCAGGATGGGTGAGTGATGAGTAGGGTCACACTTCAATCAGTACTCCTGAGTTCTTCAAACCTCTTGCCCTCTATTTAAACATGCACCTGGGGGTTGGAGAGGTGGCTCAGGGGTTAAGCCTCTGCCTTGCAGGCAGAAGGTCCTGAGTTCGGATCCTAGACCCCACGTATAGACGCCAGGTGGAAGCGGGAGCTGCCTGCGTTTCTGGTCCTGGTAGGGCGGAGCCTGTGAATCCCGGGCAGAGTAAACGAGGAGGTGGAGGCGGTCCATGGTGGTTCCCGAATTCGCCCGTGGTTCTACACACACACACACAGAGAAGCACACATATGCACAATTAAATAAATAAATTTAAATTTTTTTTAAAAAAACATGGACCTGAAGATGTTAGGACCCTGAAAATGGACTTAGGGGGTCATTTGACTTCTTGATTCCTTTTCCCCATGTGGCCACATTGGCTAAATCTCCTTACTCTGCTTGGAACTATTGCTTATCTCTTTAACTGGCCTATTGAAGATAGGTAGCCTGGCTTGTCGGAATCTGATTAAACAATTCTCTAGCATAACAACAGATATATTTTCCCTAAAACTCTGAAAATCTTCTTGGTGTAATTTCATATGTATAAGGAAAGAAAAAGAGACAGGGTCTCATGTAGACCAAGCTGGTCATGAGCTTGCAATAAAGCCAAGGTGGTCCTTGAAAGGCTGACCTTCCTGGTGCCTCTAACTTGCATCGTTGGGGTTACAGACATGCACCAACTCCCAGCATGCATGTACCCTCCATCAATAAAGTCCTGCAGTATACACTCTTTTCCAGATGACAGACTTTCTGTGCTAGGAATCACAGCAAGGGTGTGCATGCTCATACATTGCAGAATCCTGAGCAATGCCTGGCGTGAGTGACAGAAAGTAGAACACCAGCTGATCCTATGCAGGTGCTCTGTCCCCGAGCCACGCTCCCTCTCACTGGGGGATTCTAGGCAGGTGCTCTACCAAGGAACCATGATAATCAATGGGTAGGAATTATAATCAAGGAGTTTACCACTTTGCAACATTCTTTGCTTTAATCAATGTGCTTAAAGGATCAATGTGGCCTCTGGAATGTGTGGACTTAGACTGTCCATTGAAGAAGCCCATGCCCTTCCCCATCGCCATTAGGGATATCCTTTCTGACAGACACCGGAAGTTGCTCTGGTAGAAGCCTATCCTGGGGACAGTTCATGCCCTTGTTGCCCTTCAGGTTAAACTGTCTTGAGTCACATGGTGCGTAGCCAGCAGGAGCCCTCGCTTGTCTTTCTCCCTGGGACACTGATCAGCAGTCTCAGCTCTGTCAGAAGAAAGCCTGAAGCCACTGCCCTGCCCTTTCTCACCTGTCCTTGTGGATTCTGTGTTGCAACTGCTGGTGGACTTGGAAGCAAGGGAAGTGCTTTGCTTTCAATGTAACCTTTAGCCCGTTGTAGGAGTTAGAGTTAGGACCCTGTGTAGCCTTAGAAAGAGACCTAATCTGCCCTCATTCTTTTTTTTATTGAATATATGAGGAGGTATGTGTGTGATGTGTGCGCATATGTGTATGTATGTGTGAAGATGTGTATATCTGTGTATATGTATATGCATGTGGATAGTGCATGTTTGTATATGTGTACATGTGCATTGTACACATAAGTATGTGGTATTTGCATATATGCATTTGTGTATATATGTGTTTCCATGTGTGCTAGTCAGGGTTTTCTAGAAGAACAGAACCAATATAATTAATACATAGTAAACAGAAATAATATGTAATGGAAATTTATTGGGTTGGTTTGTAAGATAAGGTCTAGCATAGAAAATTAAGCGCTGTATGTCCTCCCTAACAGGTGGATCCTAGTACCAAACCCACTTAGTGACACACTCAAAGATAAATCTCTGCAATACCTACAGTAATTGCAAAAATTATAAACAGGAGGGAAGGGGAGGAGGACACCGCCAGAAACAAGGAGAGAGGGGATCATTTTACAGCAGAGAAAACAGTCCATCATCAAGTACTGCAAGTAAGTAATGAAACATCTGGTTAAACTCACAGACTTTCCTTCCTGGTTACTTGCAACTAATGGGGTTTAATCTCAACAGAAAGGGAGGGCATAGAGTCTGACAGATATAAAGTAACCATCCTACAAATGGGAGACTGACCCCCCGCCCTCACCGTGGTCTCCTACTCTTATTCCATCTACCTTTGAATCTACTCTTATAATAAGACTCTATTTTAACAGCCTTTTATCTCTGGCTAGGAGGTGACATCCAATACCCATCAGGATGGAGCCAAGGACGGTGCAGGAACAGCAAAACTGGAAGAAAAAAAAAGAATAACCATAATTCAGAACATCAGAGACCCTACATTAATCACCAGGAACCAGGCCAGCCTAATCTCTCTCCATCCCAAAGCTCAGGGAAATTTGCAGAAGAGGGGGTGGTAAGATTGCAAGAGCCTAAATATGGGGAGGAGCAACGATATGCAAGATACTCCACACATGTTAGGGCCAAAGTAATCATAATAGGACTTTGCATGCCCTGCGCCATGTCTGTCACACTATTGACCTCACAAAGTCTAACATCGGCTAAAGGCACCAAGATCCTTGGAGGCAAGGGATTGATGGCCACAGAAGTGTTCCTATGCTTAAGGGGAACACGAGAAAGGGTTCAGGGAAATGCCACTGGGTCCTTTTATGTCATCGGAAGGAGGACCAAGAGGAGAGTTAGGCATACACAATAAAGGACTCTCTGGGAATTGGGGGGGGAGGCACTGGGAGATGGGGAGGGAGGGAGGGGGAGCAAGGGGTTTGGGGGGGAGGAGGAGGGGAAGGGAACTGGTCTACCTATTAAGTTTGTATGAGCGGAATAATAGGACTTTGCATGACCTCCGCAATGACCAACATGTCATTGACCACCCCCCCAAAGTCTAGCATGGATCACAGGCTCTAATATTCTTAGAGGCAAGAGACTAATAGCCACAGTAGTATTCCTATACTAAAGTGGAACGCAAAAAAGAGCTCTAGGCAATGCTACTGAGTCTTTACAACTCATCAGAGAGGAGCACCCAGAGGGAAGTTTGAAATGCACAGTAAAGGATGCTCCAGGAATGGGGGTCAGGGGGCACTGGGAGAAAGGGAGAGAGGGGGAAAGAAAGGGGAAAAGGGGGAAGGGAACAAGGGGATCCAGGGAGGGGTGGAGGGAGGGAGGGGAATGGGGTACCTATCAAGTTTGTATGGTGGAAAAAATAAATTAAAAAAAGATAAGGTCTAGAAGATGGAAGAAATATCTAGGATGATTCCAATGTTACTCTTGGGTCTTCACATGTGCATACACTCATGTACACCCACTCACATGCAAATACACACACGTGAAAAAAAGATTAGAGGGAATCCTGAATGGCCACACATCTAAATGTATTGACCATTTTCCCTTAAGAAAACTCCATCGTCTGCTTTTCCCTAGCTTGGTGCATGGAAGTCCACGGCTCCATTAGCCGTCACCCATCACCACACCCTCTGCCAGAACCCTCAGCAAACTGAATCAGAGAGCTCAGGTAAAAGAAACTCTACGCTGAAATCCCATGCCCAGAGGGAGATGACTCGGAGGGTTTCTCAGCCTTCACCTTGAGCACATGGGGATGCAAGTCAAAACTCCAGCACCCACGTAAGAGCCATTCATGGCACGTGCACCTGTGGCCCCAGGGCTGGCAGAAGGCTTGCTGCCAGCAGATCCAACCCACAGTAGCAAGTTCCAGGTTCCGTGAGAGACCCTGAGTCTCTGTTTCTTTTCCTGTAGCTGTGGTGAAACCCACTGACAAAAACAACTCTGGGGAGGGAAGATTGACTGTGGCTCAGAGTTCACGGTACAGTCCGTGCTGGTTGGGGAGATCAAGGCAGCAGGAGCAAGAGCAGCTGGCATCGCACCACACTCAGCACACTGGCACTCAGCCTGCTTTCACCTTTTGATGCTCTCCAGGAAATGGTGCTACTCACAATGGGCGGCTCTTCCTGCCTCAGTGAACCTAAATCAAAACCATCCTCCACAGGCGTGCCAGAGACTAGTCTGACTGCATATAATCCCTCACAGGAGTGCCCCTGACGCTCGGCTCCTGGGTTCTGTCAAGTTGACAGGAAACATGAACCATCATGGTGCGGCTCAGAGACACAATGGAGAACTGTGGATGAAGACACCTCCAGACACAAGTGCACAGGCCAGCAACCCACAGAACGGGTATATGCATGCGTACAACACGTACCACTCACACGTGCAGAGGAGGAGGAGGATGAGGAGGAGAAGGAGGGAATAGAGAGAGGAAGCTGATAGAAGGCTCCAGCAAGTGCTCAAGCACATGACATTAAAGGCAAACCAGATGGAGCCCAGTGGGCCACAAATGTAAAAAGACTTGAAAATGGGAGGGAGTCTGGCAGGGAGGAAGAAGGTGCAATGGGAGGAGGAGGGGAGATGGGATTGGAGTTGAGGTGTGAAATTATTGCAAGTTCACTATAACTGTGTATGAAACACAGGAATGATAACATGAAAGTAGATCTTAAAAAACAGAAGAGGCAAAGATGAGAAAAGGAAGAGAAGAGCAGGAAGAGGAGGAAAGGATGAAGAAGAGAAGAGAGGAGAAGGAGGACAGAAGAGGAAAAGGAGGGGAATGGGGAGGAATAGAGGAGAAGAGAAAAAAGGAAAGGAAAAGAAAAGAGGAGGGAAGGGGAGGAAAATAGAGGGGTAAGGGAAGAGGAGGAGAGGAAGAGGTGAGGGGGAAGGGGAGGGAAAAAGGAGAGGAGAAGAGAGGGGAAAGGGAGGAGGGAGGGGGAGGGGAAGAAGAGAAATTAACATGGACAGACCAAGCCACAAGAGTGCTTTTGACACCTTTGGAACTGCCACTTCTGCCTTCTTCCTTCTTAAGCCCAAGGCAGCCTACACCAAGGCAGCTGAGCAAACCCAGGGAGAAAGGGTCGTATTTCTCCAAACTCTCCTTCCCTCCATCACCGACACTTTCTGTTCACCGGGTTGTAAAGTCACAATGTTTACTGGCAGCAGAAAGGAGATTGCAGACGCGTGAAATACTGAGCGTCTCCGGGGGAGGCCGCGGTGCGCAGAACAAACCCTGTTCTCTCCCAGGATTAGTTCTTAAATCATGCTGAACACCTCTGCCCAGGACAGTGTTCCAAAGCACTTCTAAAGAGAGTGTTTCCTAGACATCTAGTCTGGGCCTCTCCCTCACCCATGATAGGATTATTGGTGTTTTTGCTGAGGAAGGAGGGTGGGCGAGACGTGGTTTTCTTTATGCTCAACACATTGCCAAAGGAACCAGCCACAAATGCCAGAAATGGACAGCAGACTATTTGGAGGGTCTCAGCCTTGGGAACCACAAGGAGGGAAAGGAGCTGATCCAGGAGGTGCAGGACAGTCGTCCCAGCTGCTGGGAGGTTGAGGCAGGATATCACAAGCCCAAGGGCTCTCTTAACTACAGAGCGAGTTCACGGCCAGGACGGGCAGCTTAGGGCGCCCTGTCTCAACATAAAAAAGCAAAAAGAGGGATATGGAAATGGATCAGAAATAGAGCACTTTCCCAGTATCTCCGGCGAGCGGGTGGGGATGTGGGTCAGTCGTAGAGCTGTTGTTTGCCTTTGCAGACTCATACACACACACACACACACACACACACACACACACACACACACACACACACACATTACTCCCTAGAAAGAAAATCCAGCACTCCATTCATAAAATGAACATCAAGTCCAGAAATGATTCTTTTCATAGCCCTGGGGGCTGCCCAGCAGACATCAAGTCCTATTCACAGGGCAGGCCAAAAGTCAATCTATCAGCAAGGCAATCCGGATTTATCTTAAGGAAGGAGATTTATCTTTCACGCAGCAGGAGGCAGAGGGAGGGATGGGGAGAGCTCACGGATCAATCCACATTTACCCTCTGAGCTGTGGGCCTGCGCTCCCTTGTTCGTAGTCTTAGTGCGGTCACAGCCTATGCAGATCTAACCAATGACAGTGAGGGTCCCCTGCCCCAGGAAATGGGTAAAGTGAACAGAATCTATTAGCCATCACCTGTGTCCTCAATATGTCTTGCTGTTCCACACGCTCCATTAACCTCAAGCCTCTGAGTGTGATTTCAACACCAACGCATGGTAATTATTCTTTGAACAATGTGTGACAACGAGGAGATGCCAAGGATGCACACAGACATGTTTGAATCCATCCTGATAGATAGCGAGGGTGATGTACCCCAAACGATAGGACAAGCCTTAAAGGGACCATCTGTCCCCCAGGCCAGCGCCAGATTTAATCAATGTTACAAATGAGCACTTGTGGGGAGATTGTACATTTCTGGCTCTTTTTTCTTTTCTTCTTCTTTGTGTGTGTGCACAACAAGTGTGCGTGTCTGTGGAGGCCTAAGAGCAACATTGGGAATCATCCGGGATTGCTCCACCTCCTTATTGCTTTGCTCTGGTCTTTCCCAGGCTCCACCTTCCAGGGCTGGAATTGCAGGCTGCTGCTACACTTTCTGATTCTAACTACGATACAGAAAATGTGCTTGGGGGAGTCTTTGGGACAGAAGAGAGTTTTTGTCCTGCTCCGACTGTTCCTTATGGCCTTTTTCCTACAGCTTTACCATCTGGCTGGATGGAAGTAAAAGGCATCTCACATACTCTTTTCTGGCACTCTGCCAGATGCAAGCCTTCGGTGATATCATTTATAGACACATCCGGGTTTGGGATGTGTGGAGGTATGAACCCAACTGTTACCTAAAAGTCTTTTCAAGGTTTATGGTAAGAGGGGGTATCAGGTGCACATCCGTAACCCCAGCGTTTAAGAAGAGTAAAAAATAAGGATGGTGGGTTTGAGGACTGGCATTGTGTGGGAAGTGTTGGAGGCTTTGTGGACACACCCCCAAGAGAGATGGAGCCTGAACCCCATAAGCCACCATGCGGAGCTCATAATGTTGGAGTCACTAGAACCACAGACAAGGGATCCAGAACGCTAAGAATGAGGAGAGTTGAGGGGACTGGGGAGACACCTCAGGGGTTAAAGCCTTTGCCTCACAAGCAAATGGTCCAGAATTTGGATCCCAGATCCCAGGTAAAAATGCCAGGTTAAATTGACAGTGGTCTGAAATTCTAGCCTTGGAAGGCAGAGCCTTGAAAACCCCAGAGCAAAGCAATAAGGATGTAGAGCAATCCAGGATGATTCCCAATGTCACCTTTGGGCCTCCACAAGCACACACGCTCAGGTGCCCTCTTGTACACACACACACACACACACACACGCGCGCCGCGCGCATGCAAAAACAGGGAAAGAGGAAAAGGAAGAAGGAACAGAGGGAGAGAAGGAGGGAGGGGGAGGGAAGGACGAGGTGGAAGGGAGGGAGGGAGGAAGGGAAGAAGGGAGGGACGGAGGGAGGGAGGAAGGAAAGAGAGAAGAAAGAAAGAAAGAAGAAAGAAAGAAAGAAAGAAAGAAAGAAAGAAAGAAAGAAAGAAAGAAAGAAAGAAAGAAAGAAAGAAAGAAAGAAAGAAAGAAAGAAAGAAAGAAAGAAGAGAGAGAAGGAGGGCAGGAGAGAAGGAGGGCAGGAGAGATGGCTCAGGGGTTAAAGCTTTTGCCTCACAAACCAAAGGGACCTAAGTTCAGATTCCCAGATTCTCATAAAAATGCTCAGTGATAATGGTGATGGCCTGTAATTCTGGCCAGGGAAGGCTGAGTCTGGGAAAGCCGACAGCAAAGCAATAGGGAGAAAGAGCAATCTAGGATGATTCTCAATGTCACCCTCGGTCTTCCACAGGTACTATGGTACACATGCCAGCATAGACGACAGACAGACACACACACACACACAAACACACACACATGCACACACACACACACCAGTGACCTTAATCCATTCTATCTATTCACCCCAGATAGGATATCCATGACAGAACAAAGAAATGATTCCCCACTCCTGACCCCAAGCGTACATTGGCAAATCAGTGAGTTTAAAAAGCTTACTCTCAACTCCAGGTACATACAGGTGGGGCAAACCTCCAAGTTCCTTTTTCTTAGGAATCAACCTGAAGAGCAAGCAGCATTTACAGGAACTCAGGATCCTCCCTGTCACAGAAAGTTCAGTTGGGGATGGACATGGAAATTCCTTACAGCTTCACCTCCACACTGGGTGCCAGAGCACAGGGCCTCAAAGACACCTTCGAAAGTCATCACCAGAAAGCCAGAGCAGCTGATGACTCACAAAAATTTGACTCACAAAAGCTACACATCCCTGGAGCTCCCTGCAAAACCTGGAAGCAGCTCCACTTAAGATCCCCCCCCAACAGCAACCGGTACTATTTACATAAACTTGGGGAGGGGGCTTTCGAGTCTTGTAACCTCCAAGATTCCCACACCTCTTTTTTGTGAGCTTCCTAAGTCCTACGAGCTTCCTTGTCTTCTCCTTCCAGAGGAAGTGGCTACACCAATGTAAGGACCTAATCCTTGTGACCCATCACCTCCCGGAAGATCCCATCTGTGGATAGTTACACTGCAAAAAAAGCTTCCAGGCACATGAACTCCGGAGAAGACATGCAACAACTGCCCTAACTGCTCCTGAAAGAAATGGATGCCAGATAATGTCGTGGAAGGGCACCTCTTGGTGTGATTCTGGGAAAGCCCTCTGTGATAGTCAGATACAGGTGTCAGGTTGGCAACTGCAGACTGAGCTCTGGGCACATCTGTGAAGAAGTGGTAGTTAAGGCAAGTCCTGAGCAAACCGGCAGGAGATTGACTGATATGGTAGGTGGTACCATTCACTGGGAAGGTAGATAAGATGGAGGCAGCTGGCTTAGATCTTTGACATTCTCGACAGTCTTGCTGTCTGGTGAGTGAGGTTTGTCCCTCTCTCAGCATCCCTGTGGATGTGGTGTGGCCGGTTCCCTTGGCTCCTAATGCTTGCATGAGCTCTCCTGCCAACTTAGGCTAAGAACTACAAAAGGGATATAAAAGAGAATAAAACTTCCTTGTTCTTCTAAGCTCTTTGGTCAAGAATTTATCAAAAACATGCAGGAAAAAAGCAATGGCCACTTGTAGCAGATGCTGGAGATCTGTGAATGGGAAGAATTCTCAACAGCCAAATCCAGTCCTGACCCCAGCTGTGGGGGCTGAGAGCAAACGATGCTCCATTGTGATGTGTTCTAATAAATTACACACTGGTGGTATTATCGGCTCTCGGGCTGGTAGAATGTGAGATCTAATTAAGCCTAATGAGATGCAAGTTCATCCATACAGACCCACTCTGATAAACTAATTATTTTGGAACTCTCTGACGATCTTTTTTCTCAAAAAGCTGAATTGCATTAAAAACATGTTATGGCTTCATAGATATTGTCTTGGGGAGACAGAGGGGGTACGTCTGCTGCTGTGGGTGGAAAGAGAGAGAGAGAGAGACAGAGAGAGAGAAACAATAAAGACTAAGCCAGCCCCCAAATGACACAGGAAATTGGAGGAAGACGGGGCTGTCAATTTCTTCATCAATTACAGCTGGTCTCTAGCCCACGGGAGGGCAGATTGTCACAGACTATCAAAGATGGCTCTGTTAGAGTTGCAGAGTCCAAGAATGTCTGCTGATTCATTCAGTACCTGGGGGACGGAGGGGTGCCTGTTGTTGAGGGATCGAGTTTTCTCTACTCAAAGCCATCCCAGAAGCTCAGGATAACCTACCACAGTCAGACACACTGGAGCAGTGAGCCTTCTGGTGGGAGCAGGCACCTGACAGACCATGGCAGAGCAACCTTAGGCTGCTGACAAGCTCACTGGAAGCCCAGGATAAGGCTGCCGGGGAAGGAGGGGAAAGGTTTGGTGACCATGGTGCCTCTGAGATAATTAGATGAGGGTCCAGAAGAAGCTGAGGCTTGGATGGTGGTCAGGAAGGGTTCGTGCTCCATTGTTCTGGTCACATGTTCATTGAGCAATAGAAGAGAAATCAGTACAAAACCTGGTCTGAAAACCACTGTTTTATACAGTATGGTATAACTGAGAGCGGGATACGGCCAATCTGAGCAGAATACACACACAAAATAGATTTTTGTTTTATGGCTCAAGACAAAGCCCCATGCATCCCAAACTGGCCTTGAACTCACCATGTAGCCAAGGCTAGCCTTAAATTTCTGATCCTCCACCTTCTACTACTCAAGTTCTGGGATTTCAGGCAAGAGCAACCATGTCCTGTGTGTATGTGTGTGTGTGTGTGTGTGTGTGTGTGGACATGGATAAGTCCATATTCATGTGCATGTGTGTTCATTTGGGTAGGCACCAAAGGCCAGTCTCAGGTGTAATTCCTCAGTTGATATCCAGCTTATTTAAGATAGGGTCTCCCACTGACCTGGAGATTGCTGAGTAGACACAATCAGCTGGTCAGTGAGTCCCAGGGATCCACTTGTCTCCACCTCCCCAGGGACACCATACCCGACTTTTCTTTGTGGGTGCTGTGGATCTGAACTCTGGTCCTCATGCTTGTATAGTAAACATTTTATACACTGAGCCATCTCCCCAGCCCATTTCTCATTTGTGTGTGCAGATACATATGCAAATGAGTGTGCATGCATGTAGGGGCTCAAGGGTAACGTCAAGAATCATTCTGGATTATTCTACCTTCCTTCTTCTTTGCTCTGGGTCTTCCCAGACTCTGTCTTCTTGGGTTGGAATTACAAGATGCAGCCTTTTCCATCAGACATTTTTACGTGGGACCTGGGATCTGAACTCAGGTCCTTTTTGTTTATAAAGCAAAGATTTTAACCACTAAGCCATCTCCCCAGCCCAAGACAAGGTCTTTCATTCAAATATGGGAAGTTCCAGGTTCTACCTTCCAGGATTGGAATTACAGACAAGTCTCCATGGCACTTTTACATGGGACCTGGAGATATGAACTCAGGTCCTTTTGCTTGCAAGGCAAACACTTTAACAGCTATCTTCATGTTCTTTTTTTTTTTAATTTTTTGCCTGTTTGTCTGCGTGTGTGTGTGTGTGTGTGTGTGTGTGTGTGTGTGTGTGTATGTGTGTGTCAGAGGGCACTGTGGGTGCCTGTGATCTTCATGTTCTTTAAAGCTGAGCACGCAGACAGGCCCAGCCATATCTCTTTGGAACTAGTGCTTAGGTAAACAGTCTCCTTCGCCAGGGCACCTGGGCAAACAGTGTGTGTTTCTGCAGGCCCTGCCAGTCGGCCTTCTGGAGAGTGGCTCAGTTGCTCCTGCCAAGAAGGATCTCGGAAACACCAACCCTGTCCTCTCACTGTGGGGCTCCTGCCGGAATGTGTTCATTTCCCTCTATCCAGTCTGAGAAGCAGGCTGCGGGGTGGGGGAGGTGGATGGTCTTTATTTACAAAGGTTAGACATAATATTAATTACATTGCTAGCATTCCAGTCCTAGCCGCTTTCCTTTCTCTTTGCCCCTCTAGTCCACACCTGGAGATGTGCTTGAAAATATAAGTATATGTAAGCCAAGGGAAGATTTGTTTTAATAAAGCAGAGAGAAGGCCGGTCCTTGTGAAGACTCTTCCCCCCACACACACACACACACGTTTCTCAGAACTGCCACAATCTAATGAGTGACATCACAAAAGGTGCCCCCAGCTGCTGGCTTGTTGAAGAGAGGAAAAGAGAGAAGTCTCCAGGCCGGGGTGGAGGGGTAGGCAGGACTTGGACCATGCACACTATCTGTTCTCCACAATGCCCCGCTTCTCCAGGGAGAGCAAGGTCACCACGGGAAGGCACATTCCTCCTCTGTCCCTCTGCAAGCAGTCATGAGATCACGTGGTGGCGTGGAACGCAGGGGAGAGCTACAACCCGACGGTGTGTCCGCAGTTTGGCCACCTTGGAGGTTTCAAGGAGCAGCCTGCCATTCCCTCACTGGGCTCAGGTCCTGGCTCTTCAATAATCCCCAAGCTCCTTCCTGTCTCTGACACCGCACCCCTCACCCCCCACACCTGCCCACCCGGGGCCTCTCTCACTCTAGCTCGGCACATTGGCAGTGCAGGTGAGGCAGAACTAGACACAAAGGGAAGGTTCGGATACATCAGGATTGACATGTAGAGACTGGGAAGAGATGACTCAGGTGGGTAAGTGTTCGCCTGGCCAACGTGAGGACTTGAGTGTGGATCTCACACAGACTTTGTTTAAAAAAAAAAAATAGGACACAATGGGGTTGTTCCTGTCAAGCCAGGGACGGCGAGATGGAAGGGACAAGCAGATCCCCAGGAACAAGGACAGAATGGATGGCACCCGTTCTGCCTATGTCATAGTGATCTACAGCAAGGATAGACCCTGTCTCAAACAAAAAGGTGGAAAGTGCTTAAGGACAAAGCCCCAAGACGGTCCTCTGACCACTATGCACGACATCTTGCATGTGCATAGCCACAACCCACATGCACCCACGCACAGATGCACACACGCATACACACACATGCACACATACATACAAGTTTTCACATACAAATAAATGTGCATGCACATACAAACATGCACACACATATACACACAGATATACACATACAAATACAGACATATGCACACACAAATGCATAGATATATACACATGCATGCAGAGACACACACAAATGCACACACACACACACACACACACACACACGTAAGCACATGAACACATGTTCACACACATTGTTAGATCCAAGCCCCTATAGCTGCATGTCACAGAAACAGGCCTCGGCCCTCTGGGAGTTCTGGCAGCCTCCTTCCCCAGGTATCCACCTGATCCCAGACTCATACACATGATGTGAACTTACAGCCACACTGGTAAGGCCATAAGGTTAGATCTCTTTGTCCCGTGGGGTTTCTGCAGAGATGCCCTCTCCACACTGCTGCCTGGGGCTATGGCTGTCACCTCTCCCTGCTTTAAACTGTCACTCCTGTCCGAATGCCCTCCTACCTTTAGGCTAAATTACTGCCCCATAGTTCTCTGTTCTAAAAAAGACTGTTACCATGGCCTCCCTCTTCTCCTTTTTCAATGTACACACATACACAGATAAAAAAGCTAACTTATGAAAGAAACCAATAACAGATTAGAACCCACACACACACACACACTGTAACAAAACAGAGAATTAGACAATTGAAACACTGGATCTCAGCAAATTAAAATTTTTCTCCATGAGTCTCTCTCAGTGCTGGGGACAGAGAAAACTGAAGCCTGTGTTAGCCCGAGCAAGACCTTGTCTCCAGGAAGAGATATCGACCGGTAGTGGTTCAAAGGTGGATTGACCCCCACAAGCTCTCATGTTAGAACACTCAGTCCCTAGCGGTTGGCACTGAGGGGGAAGGTTGCGGACCCTTTAGGAGCCAGAGTCTGGCTGGAGAAAGTGGGTCGCTGTGTTGGGACTTGAGGTTTGATACCCAGTCCTACTTCCTCAGACTCGCTCCCCCCCTCTCTCCTCCCCGAGGCCTCCTGCTTTGGCCACCCTGCCTGCTGCCATGCGTTCCCCACCATGATGGAAACTCTATCCCACTCTGGAACTCTAAGCCAAATAATTCTTTCTTAAGCAACTTGGGTCAGAGTATTTTTCTCACCACAAACTACATTAAGTGTGGATAATTCCTCAGCCCACCTTGTAAGAGAGATTGGAACAAAGACCAGGATTAGTCAGGGGTGGGCGGGACCACACCTCGACCATTACCCTCACATAGCACATAACCTGTGTGTGCTAGTGAAATATACAGGTGTCGACTTCACTCTGGCACATCTGTGAAGAATGAGTAATTAAGACAAGCTGTGAAGAGACTGCAGGAGATTGTCTGACCGATGTAGGACGACCCAGTCCATGGAGAGTGGGACCATTCTCTGAGCAGGTGAATGAGAGGGAGCAAGCTTGTTCCGTAGTTTGGTATACTTTGGCACAGTCTGGCAAGTGAAGTTTGTCCCTCTCTCGGCAATCCCTGTGGATATAGTGTGGCCAGTTCCCACAGCTCCTGGTGTAGCATGAGTCCCCCTGCTGTCAGAGTTTGATACATATGTCAATCTGACAATTGAAGGCTGGGAATTCTGGGCACATTTGTAAAGAATTGATAGTTGAATTAAGTCCACAGAAAGCCTACAGATTTTCTAGTTATTTGCTATTATTGGAGGGGAGGGACTAGCCCCTGGGAAGGTGAATAAGATGGGGGTAACTGCTTGGGGTAGTTGGCATCTTTTGGTATGCTGGTCTGGCAAATGAGATTTCTCTCTCTCTCTCTCTCTCTCTTCTCTCTCTCTCTTTCTCTCTGTCTGTCTGTCTGTCTGTCTCTCTCTCTCTCTCTCTCTCTCTCTCTCTCTCTCTCTCTGTAGTTCTGTGGATATGATGTAGCCAGTCTCTTGGCTCCAGGTATTGTTGTGGATTCTCCTGCCCAGCTGGGGTAAGAACTGTAACCAGTAAATCATAAGAGAGAATAAAAACGCTTATTCTCTTATAAGCCTTTTGGTCAGCAGCAGCAGTGTTTTATCAGCAGCAATGCAGTTTAACTGCAACACTTGCCAGGATGGAGTAAGAACTGTAACTGGAGAAATGTAAGCCAGAATAAAATCCCTTGTTCCCCCAAGCACTTCGGTCATGAATTTATCAGTAACACAAAGGCAAACTGCAGCGACCAGTCTCTCTTACATGACACAGAGCCTTGTGTACGACAGCTGTAGGAAACTGTGCAATGCAGGTCATCACAGCACCATGACAGCTTCATGAGGACAGGACTTCTTGGCACCTGGCCTCGTGGGGCATCTGCCCGAGATGGCAGCAGAATGGCTGCAGATGATGGACAGCTGTTCTCCAGTCCTTGGTCCACTCAAATCACTGAGGACCCTCCAACGTCAAACCACATGTAAGGAAGGAAGCACCATAGGTCATATCTCTGTTCCACTACCCCCCAAGCTTCAGAAAGCAGAGAGAATGGATGCCCCTTTGGTGGATCTCCATTTCTTATTTTCCAGAACTTACTATTTCAACTGTTGTTGGTGGGGTTTTCTTTATGGTTTTATCTCATGGTATAGTTCAAAGAGGGGAAGCAATCTATCACTTGGCACATACTAATATCTATAACACATTCATTGACTCACAAAAATTGCAATAATTTGTCTTATTTTGTAAGATAAGAATCTCTATTTTTTGTTTATTCAAGTATTACAGATGTCAACTTCACTTGAGAAATCTGAACCCTTGGACACACCTGTGAAAAGTTGTTTGCCTAAAGCGACCAGTCCTGGTAGGAGCACAGTGAGGGGTTCCTCACAAGGGCGTGGTGAGGGGTTCCTCACAAGGGCGTGGTGAGGGGGTTCCTCACAAGGGCGTGGTGAGGGGGTTCCTCACAAGGGCGTGGTGAGGGGTTCCTCACAGGAAACTGATCATCAGGCAGACCCCCGTTGTCTGTGTCCTGGTTGCTCAGAGGGAGGCTGACAGATTCTCCTGTCTCCTTCAGCTTTGACTTAGCACTTTGGCGTGTTCCCTCACTGGGTCTTCCTGCTCCGATTTCATCATGTCTCAAATTACATTGTGTCATACTGAGGCACTGGCTTACCAGATTCCCTTCAAAGTTATATAACATTGTTAAAACCATTGTTTTTAAAAAGCCCCTTTAAAACCTGACATTTATTAGCCATTCTATTAAGATAAAGTACAAAGTTATCCCCAATGTTGAAGTTACCCTTTGATTTAAATTCCGACTTAAGTTAACTAGGCAAGGTACATTAAAAGCAGAATGGTTTCCAGAACCCACTGGGTAACAGGAAGATGTGTAGCATGTCCAACACCAACAGAGCATGTGTGAGTGAGTCTTAATCACATGCGGGGCCAAATTAAACTTTTTCTGAGTAACTCTTATTTCTACCTGGACCCAGCAAAAGGTTAGAGCAAGAGAAGCTGTCGGAGGCAGAGGGCAATTTGTGTTCAAGTGGACGAGGTCAGGTATACTGAGCGTTATCTAAGTCTGTTCTAGATCCCAAGGGACACATGGATCCCTCACTTTGGTGGCTTGGACCAAATACTGGACAGAAAGAGGTGCTCTACCACTGAGCCATGTCCCCAGCTTCTCACTGGGGGATTCTAGGCAAGTGTTCTACTGCTGAGCCACACCTGTGACCATCTTTTTACTTTTTTACTTTATAATAGTCTCACCAATTTGCTCAGTCATCTTTGAACTGTGACCTTCGTGCCTCGGTCTCAAGTTACTGAGTCAACAAACCTGCGCCATGAAGCTGGGTGTAAAGCATTTGAAAAGGGATCCCATGTGCTCCCAT
Organism: Typhlomys cinereus; assembly: GCA_023101885.1. NCBI lineage: Eukaryota > Metazoa > Chordata > Mammalia > Rodentia > Platacanthomyidae > Typhlomys > Typhlomys cinereus. The sequence continues at coordinate 154,932 of JALPQD010000877.1, forward strand.
GTGCGCCTGTCTACCTTAGTGATAGCTTTGTGCTGCACATTGAAGCCGAGGCTTGATATGATATTATCTACTCACTCGTTGCAGTGTTCCTATCACATGGTAACCTACATGACATGCTTTCTTTGCAAATTTGTATTTTCCAAACAAATGTATAAGGAGAGACACAGCATTGCTCTCTGCTTTGCAAGTCTCCCATAATACCTAGGTTCATGGATGCAAGCTGGACTCCTGCGAGGGTAGCTGTCAGTTGTCATCCGGCGCCTAGCAGGCAGGGCTCTGGCACACTGTCTCTGATTAGCCTGAGGGACTGGGGACATGGCTCAGCACACCACTAGCCCATGTCTGTCTATACACACATATACATAAACATGAAATCACAGACACATATAAATATGTCCACATACATAACTGCATACATATACGTGTACACACATATATACACACGTGTATGTGTATATATGCACACATATAAACGCATGTATACATTCACACACTTATACATATATACACACAAATATATACACCTACATAACAGAAAAGTACAAGTAAAGCTGTCTAGGGGACACAGGGCAGCAGTAGACAGAGGACTGAGAAAATATTGGGGTAAGTTATGCTCAAAATATGTTCATGAAAGCTTAAAATATAAAGGAAAACAAAATAAACTGTATTTCTAAAGAGCACCTTTCTCTGCAACACGGCAAATGCACCTGTCCAAGGAGCAAGTCATGAGAGCCTGTCCTCAGGGTAATGCCCTGGCTCCCCCCTTCTTCCCCCCAGCCTGGAGTCTCCCACCTTTCAGTTCTTGGGTCCTTTGCAGCTCTGCAGATGAAACTTCCCAGCTTCTCCCTCAGAACAGACTGCAGTGGCCGCCGCCTGAGCAACTTGATTGCATTAGCTAAAGCCTGCCGCTGAGGCTGAGTGGGGACCAGGGAGGAGGTTAAAGGAATAAAATCAGCTCTAATCGGCGATTACAGATTCCCGGGGCTTCTTAACTGCTGCTCTGACATGCAAAGCCGTATGCAGGGAAGTCTCCGGCCTCTGAGGGGCTCCAAATAGCCACCGCCCTGCTGAGCAGAGGAAGCAGAGGGACACTTGGTGCTGGGAACCACCTGGCCCTGCTGCTTGAGAACTGGCCCCAAGGTGCTACCAGACCAAGGGAAGAGGGGGGGCGTAATCGGGAATCACACAGAGCTCCACTGAATGGGAGACTAATGTCAAGGAAAGCCTGGGGCTGGTTGGTAAAGGAATGATTTGGATCCCTGAAGTCTGATCAGAAAGCTAGATATAGGCATAGATGATACAGATGTAGATAATACAGATGAAGATGCGCAAACACAGACATGTAGACACACATGACAGATATGTAGACACACATGACACATATGTAGACACACATGACAGATGATATGGATGGAGAAGACATAGGTGATATGGGTGGGTGTAAATGATAACAATGTCTAGATAGATATGAATGATACAGACAGATATACAAATTATATTGATATAATACATACATAGGTAGACACAGATGATACAGAGAAACGTTTCATAGGTGTACAGACGTTACAAAATGTGTATGGATAATATGAATGGAAACCAAGTGTAGGTGATATACACAGATATAGGTAGATTCAGATGGTACAGATATATATGCAGGTGTACATTTCATAGATACAAATAATATAGGTATAAATACCTAGATTAGCTAGATAGATATAGATGGTACAGACAGATACAGTTATAGATTTCATAGTTATATATAATATAGAAATAACTACATATGATACAGAGAGATAGTTATAAAATTCATAGATATAGATAATATAGAAATAACTACCAAGATCTATGAGATGATGCAGAGAGATAGTTATCGATTTCATAGATACAGATAATATAGAAATAAATATATAAGTATATATGATATAGAGAGATAGTTATGCATTTCATAAATGTAGATAATGCAGAAATAAACATCTAGATAAACATATATGATACAGAGATATAGGGGTTTCACAGATAACATAGAAATAAATACCTAGAGAGATACAGTTACAGATTTCATAGATATAGATGATACAGATAAACAAATTAGGACAACATGATTTCCTTCTATCTGGCCAGAGTACCTGGTTCATTTCAAAAGCTAGTATCAAAAAAGTTAGGTACCCAGTTGTGAAGTTCCACACATATTGCAAGGCCGTGTTCTCTGGGTTGAAAATGCCCCTTAACAGAGGGGTGGGGAAGGGCTCATTAGACTCAGGAAGCCCATGAAATTTACAGGTCTTGACTTGAAATTACATATGCACAAAACAGTCATCGGTGGGGGACAGCTCTTCAGCCGAGCTGCCTACGAGTAGTTCAGGGAGCTCCAGGCTACAACTGTGGCGAGACTTCACCCATGCTGAGGAGGGATAGCTACCTTTCAGAACCACATTCCTTACATATCCCCAGGAAACTACCCTCCGGTGGGATTGTTCTCTGGTCTGTCAGCGGTACCTGCTGTAGGGGAGAACTGATGTTGGTTTGCATCAACTCGGGAGAAGTCACGCAACATCCTTTAACTCTATGGTTTGTATCTTTTATTGTTCGCTGGAGAACTCTGAAAGGGAAAGCAGCATGGGCTACTCTATTTCCACTCAAGACGACTGCAGTCATGTCAAGCTGAAGTCGCGTGGTTCCTGCCAAGAGATGGGCTATAAATAAGGATGAGGGAGGGAGCACTTCTTGTTCACCTCCTGCATTGCAGGCCACCAGAGCAGAGTATCCCCAGATATATTCCCAGCCTCTCTAGAAAGTGAGTGTCAAACTAGGGAGATGGCTCAGAGGTTAAAGTCGTTGCCTCAAAAGGAAAAGGACCTGAGTTCAGATCACCAGATCCCATGTAAACATTCCCCGCAGAAATGGCAATAGTCTGCAATTCCAGCCCTGGAAGGTGGTGCCTGGGAATCCTTAGGGCAAAGTAATAAGGAGGTAGAGCAATTCGAAATGGTTCCCGAAGTCCCCCTTGGGCCTCCATAGACACATACACCCAGGTGCCCTCTCACACACACATAAATGCACACGTAAAAGAAAGGTGAATTTCATATCAAAACCATGTATGTCTTCCCCAGAAGCCATTATTCTTTATCCCTGGCCGTGGCTCAGAGGGAGAGGCAAGACCCTTGTCACGAGGTGTGGTCTCAGGTCGCTGATAACTCCGGGATCTTGTTTCTTAACATTTTTTAACTTTATTTATTTATTTAGTGTGTGTGTATATGTGTGTGGGGGGGGGTGTGTGTATCAGAGGACTGTGTGTCCCTGTGGAGGATCAAGGGTGACTTCAGGAATCATCCTGGATTGTTTCTACCTCCTTGTTTCGCTCTGGGATTACCCAGGCTCTGCCCACCAGGGCCCAGAAATGCAAGTGGCCACCATTTCTGCCTGGCATTTTTACATGGTACCTGAGATCCAAACTCAGGACCTTCTGCTTGTGAGGCAGAATTTTAACCCCTGAGTCATGGCCCCAGCCCAGGATATCTCCTCAAACTACATACTGGTTACAGTCGACCCTCTGCCTTACCACAAGGCTACTTTTTCCCTAAACTTTGAAACCTGGTGGCTGCCAACTTCCATTTAAGAGAGAAGATGCCCATGCCCTCGGCTCACCAGTCTCCCTCTCCCCCCCCCTCTTCCCCTATAGATTCATATTACTTTATTCATACCCCATTACTTCAGTGTGTTTTAAGTTATTCGGCTGTGTTTACTAATTAGTCATTGCTATTAACTTGACAGCCCGCTGTCATTGACAGAAAATGGGTGAAATTAATGAGGCCTTTAATAATAGGCGTGCCTCTTGTGCTAATTCTTTTTTGGTGAACAAATTCATTGTTAATATGAAAAGCAATATTAATCATGCCAACAATCAATATTTGTGTGGAAGGTGAGCTCCACAGACTAAGAGAAAAGACATGCAGACATGGGCGGGCGATGGGAGAAGTACTGTGACTGAGTGAAGCAGAAGCTGAGTTTGTACAAGAAAGGAGAGTGGCTTTATTGATAATGGGGTCAGGAGGAGACGGATCCTCGAATACAAAGAAAGGGACCTGTAAGCCAACATCCCGTATTGTTTTTACTTACCAGGAGCTCCTTAACCAACTAACACAACTCATGAGACACTATCGTGATTTGAATGTAAGTTTACTATCCTGCACGCAAACATAGACACAGGCTCATGTGTTTGCATCCTTAGCTGCTTCATGTTTAGGAAGGTCATGGCACCTTCAAGAGGTGGAGTCTTGCTGGATGTGCTGGAGGAAAGCACATCACAAGAAATAGGCCTTGAGATGGTGAAACAGCCCTGCTTCCTCTCGCTCTCTTGCTCTCTCTGCCTCCTGATGGCTGCAGCGACCTGAACCAGCCTCCTGCTTCTGCCTCCAGCCGCGCCTTCTGCTGTGTGACTTCCGCCATGACGGACTCTGTCCCCTCTGGAACTCTGAGCCACATACACACACATCTCCTTTTCTCCACTAAGTTTCTTGAATATGAGTACTATCTCACAGCAACAAAAGAAAAAAGAGTAACTGCAACAGACATTGAAGATTCTGCATTATGTTCATCCCTCATACACCTCTCTATCTCCAAGTCTCCATTGATCAACCACAACCAATGAGTTGTTCGTCAGTGTCCTCTCTCAATGCCATTTCCCCTTGATCTGTTGCAAACTTTGACTCAACTTATTTTCCAATTATTACTAACCCTTCTCATCTACATCCACGCTCAGACCTCTGCTGTGGTTTGGATCTGCCCTGATCTAATGATTCATGTGCTGAAATCATGGCCCCTATTGTGGTGGGGGAGAAGGGCAGAACTTTTAAGAGGTGGGGTCTGGCCAAAGGTAACTGGTTCATGGGAGGTTTAACCCCAGAATAGTGATTCTGGGTCTGTGGTTGGATCTTATAGGATGAGCACTTGCAGGAGTGAGTGGTTATGAACAAAAACGCAAGTCTGACCCTCACACCTCTCTTAGTTCTCATCTTACCAGGTGACTCTTTCTACATGTGGTCAGCTTTTCTTCCACCTATCTACCATATGGGGACACAGACAAAGATCCTTAATAGATCACCATAATTGTGTCCTTTAGATTTCCCAACTACGAGTATCCTGAGTTAAATAAACATGTTTGTGTGTGTGTGTGTGTGTGTGTGTGTGTGTGTGTGTGTGCGCGCGCGCGCATGTGTGTGAAGTGTGGGCACAAGTGTGAAGTATGTTTGCCTGTGGAAGCTCAAGGATGACATGGGGAATCACCCTGGATTGTTCTACTTCCTTATTGCTTTGCTCTGGGGTTTCCCAGATTCCACCTTCCAGGGCCAGAACTTCAGACTACTGCCATAGTCACGTGACATTTTTACATGGGATCTGGTGATCTAAACTCAGGTCCTTTTGCTTGCAAGGCAAAGGTTTTAACCCCTGAGTCTTCTACTCAGCCCAATTTTTTTTAATAAAGTACTCAGCCTCCACGGAGAACATACACCTGGTGCTGTAAACCAAGCCAAGTCCCAAGTATCTGTGGAAGTACCATAGGCCCTAGGTGGAAACAAACTATTAAGGTTTAACTACAAGTACATGAGAGCAAACTGCCATCTGAACACTTATCATTATAGCCTTAGATTAGTGAAGCTCTCGGCAGTGACTTAGGATGATTCCCAATATCACCTGAGAGTGATAAACCTGTCCACATGTGCCCACCCACATACAAACACACAAATACATGCATGCATGCATGCATGTATGCACTCCACACACACATGCATGAAAGAGCTTTTTTAAAGATTTTATGTATAGCATAAGGAGGCTAATTCTGATTATATTTTCTTAAGAATAAAAACCTAGTTTGTACAAATGAATACATAAATAAATAAGCAAGAAGCATCCATTTATTGTCCAAACACGTTTGCAGCATCTGAGCTCTGCTCATGGCCAAATGGTAGAAGATGCCGAGAGGTTTCCCTGAAGAGGAATACGTGGCAGAATCCCATCACAACGCTCTGATCACAGGGCCTCCTAGGTAGGTGCCTGGTCTGATAGCTGTGGATAAAACTCTCTTCAGATCCAGGGAAGACTTATTGGATCGCTGCCTTGTACCAGAGACAATGCTAAGAGCTTAATCTCGAAAAGTCTTTCCTGCTCTGATGAGACTCTGAATGTATTACTTCACCTTAGATGAAATCTCACAAAGTACAATCTGAAAGAGAAAGAGGGAAAAAAAAGACCCAAGGGCTATTGTGCTGGCCCAGAATTTTTATCTCAAGATTGCTTGGCGGTTGCTCTTCTCAAAAAAAAAAAAGTGCTTGTGTTAAGAATGGGAATTCCTTATCGCACAAAAAAAGGAAGATTATATATGTGCGCTAAGCTTCATTGGAGCTGAAAAAAATCCAAAAACTCTCTTGACTAAAGAGTCCACTATGTTAGAAGATTGAAAGCCCCACCCAGGGTGGGGGGAAGAGAAAGATATTGCATTGATTGATATTCAAAGACGGGACCATCTTTTCTTCAAGTTCCACAACTGATACTAAATTAAGTCATAAAGTACAACCATGCTAATTGGCAAGAAGCACAAGACAGACATGGATGGGGTAAAAGTTCATTCCTGACTCCAATTAATAACAAGAAAGGAAATTTTCTTTCTAATGAAGGAACAGATTCCTTCATATGCCATATGGGTCCCAAGCACATAGACTGACAATCACTTCCTTTGTATAGTAAGTATAGTGACGAATCCCAGCTTCCAAAGACCTAAGGTGAAATGAAATGTGGTTGGTCTATTTGCATGTGGACACATGAATGTGGAGTCCAGTGTGGGGGTCTAAATAAAGTCGAACACTCCTTTATGTGCCTGCATCATGCACACCATCAACCCTCTGGCTGAAGAACCATCAAAGAGTAAGAATTTTATTTCTTAACATGTGTTTGTGTTTTCATGTGGACTGGGTATTCATGCATGTGCAGGTGTGTGTACATGAGTGTCGTGTGTCTGTGAAAGCCCAAGGGGACATCAGGAATCATCCTTGATAATTCTTCCACCTTATTGTTGTGACCCTGGGTCTCTAACTAAGCTCATATCATGGCATAGGGCTAGTCTGGCTAACCAGCTTACTCTGGGGATTCCAGGCTCCACCTTCCAGGACTAGAATGATAGGTGATCTCCCAGCATTTTACATGGGATTTGAGGATCCGAGCACAGATTCTTTGTTTCTCAGACCAAGGTTTTAACCACTAAGTCATCTCGCAAGACCACAGAGTGGGGGATTTTAAAGGGATGTTATCTATCTATCTATCTATCTATGCATATATATGTGTGTGTGTGTGTTTCTTTCTATGTCTATCTCTCTGTCTCTGTCTCTGACTCACTCTCTGTCCCCATGTGCTTTCTCAGATCTAGAATCTATTAACTATTATAAAGTATTTTTCTTGTCATCATAATCAGAGACTTGACAAAAAGAAAGCTAGAGGAAAAGATTCATTTTTGCTCACATTTAAGAAGAATGTCGTCCATCACGGCAGGGAAGGCATGGTGGCTGGAGCATGAGGCAGCTGGTCACGTGTCACCCACAGTAGGAAACAAAGAAAAATGCACGCTGGGGCTCAGTTGGCTTTCTCCTTTCTATGCAGTCCAAGTCCCCAGTCCGTAGGATGGTACCACCCACATTTGGGGTGGGTCTTTCTGACTCAGTTAAACCTGTCTGGAAACATCCTCACAGACCTGCCTACAAGTGTGTCTCCTAGGCTGGATTTCAAATCCAGCTGATATTCAGCTCACTTTCTCCTGTTTATGCAGTCCAGGCTCCCACTCAGGGAGAAACGCCATCCACTTTCAGGATAAGTCGTCCCACCTCCATGAACAAGATGGCGCCCCTCAGGCCCACCCAGAGGCTAATCCAAGCTAGATGGTGCTTTATCTCCTAAGCGATTCCAGATCCTGTGAATTTGATGATGTTAACACTCGTTCCTCTTGAAGTTGCTCCTTGACTTATGTTTAGACATAGAAACACGAAGGAAACTAATGAAATTCCCATAGCCAAAGTACCCTCTTTCTCAGAAGTCCCCAGTAATAATAAACTGTATCTTACTCTGCAGAATGACCTCACTGAGCTAGATTAACTCTGCTAAGACTCTATTCAAAATCAGGTCCCATCAATAGCTCTGAGGTATGGGGGGCAGAGGTTCAGGCTAGGAGTCCAACATCTCCTTTGGGGTGCAGTCAACAGATCATACGCCAGGTGCAAAAATCTCTGCAGCGTCAAAGAACAAATTCATGGCTCTTGCTGTCACTCAAGAATCAGTGGAATCTGATGGGAACACAAAGGTCTTGGGCAGCTGCCTTGGGGAGCTGTAAGCCCACCAAGAGTGGCACCCATGCACATGCTTGGGATTGTGTCTTTCCAGTTCTGAACAGTCTCCAAGATGGGATCTTTCTGGATCCCCCCAAAAGGAGAGTGGTTAACTGGTTGACTCCTGGTCCATGCATGAATGGGAGGATGCTGTAATGGTTACTCTTAACTATTGCTGTGAGAGAGCATCCAAAGTCAAGCAACTCAAGGGATAAAGGAAGATTTGTTCAGCTTACAGTTCCAGAGGGGAGATACAGTCTCTCATGTTGGAGGCGGCATGGCTGGCTGGCCAAATCTGGAGAAGGCTAAGTCGCTGCAGACATCTAGAAGGCTGAGAGTTACAACACTGCTTGCTGCAAAGGCAGACTTCTCCTGGAGGTAGGGTGGGACTAATCTACCTTCCTCCAGCAAGGCTCCACCTCTCAAGGTGCCATGACCTTGCCAAACACATGAGACTGTGGGGAAACATTTCAAACCATGACAGGTGCTTTGCTTAGAAACGCTCATCCCTTCTGAAGTTAGATGTGAAGATCCACCCTATTTCCTTTTTCATTAATTTCTCTGAGTACGTGCGTGTATGCGTGTATGTATTCATTCATGTGTATGTGCATGTGTATGTGTGCATATCAAAAAGCATTTGAGTATGTATGACTTGGAGATCCAAGGGTGACATCGGGAATGATAGTGGATTGCTCTACCTACTTATTGCCTTCCAGGGCCAGAAATGCAGGTCGACACCATATCTACCTGGCACTTTTACATGGGATCTGGGAATCTGAACTCAGGTCTTTTTGCTTGTAAGGCAAAGGTTTTAATCCCCCGAGACACATGCCCAGCGCAAAGAAGTTACAAGTGTACTATACATGACTCACACTTAATTTATTTTTGGGTGTGTGTGTGTGTATACATGTGTGTGTGGGCATGTGTACAAGAGGGAACTTGAATGTGTGTACCTGTGAAGATCCAAGGGTGACATAGCAAATCATCTTGGATTGCTCTAGCACCTTTTTGCTTTTCTTTGGGGTTTTTAGGCTCCACCTTACAGGGCCAGATCCACAGGCCACCACCGTAACCATTTGGCATTTTTTCATGGCATCCGGAGATCTGAGCGCAGGCTTTTTGCTTGTGAGGCAAAGGCTTTTTAACCCCTGAGCCCCCTCCTCAGACTACCCAGCCCTATTTCCAAAAGACATATTGCATTCTTGTCCACCTGTCTACTTTTTTGTGAGACAAGGTCTCCAGCCCAGGCTGACCTTGAACTCCCACATTACACAGTGCTAGGGATGGAACCCAAGACCCTCATGCACTCTCAGCAAGTGCTCTCCAACTGAGCCAGGCCTCCCTCCTGTCTTTTGTTGGAGGCTATGTTTCAGACAAAGCATTTTCTGCCATTGCATAGCCGTGGCTATGTTTTATTTCCTTCACCATTCATCTTTTATACACTGTGAAATTAACAAGCTTCCCCGTGACCCACCTGTGAAATCTGTCATCTCTCACTGTCATTCAGCCGTCTTTGCCGGGAGACACTCTGACGATAGTACTTGAACCGTGTTGATGGATGTTTCTCTCCCTCTCATTACAAGAATGCTAATCATCCGACATCTCTCCCCTATGTACTGTCATTACGGGACTCCGAGCTCACCACGCCATGGCAGAGATAATATACAGGGCCGTATTTGCTGACATTACAGTGGTCGGCTCACCCAGAGTTATCTGATGATGTGGTATTAAAGAATTAGGCCAAATAATCTGGATAAACCTTTAGGATTAAAGGATCTGCATTCGGCTCGCTGACCGATATTTTGACAACCTAGTTGAAGTCAAGCATCCACTGCGCGTTTGTTGCTCATGGGCTCCACAAATGGTGATGTGTGCTTGCTGCTAAGAATCCTTGAAACCAAAGAAAAGGCTCTGGCTTTCCATGCATTTGCAATACAGGGGAGAAAACTAGGAACTGAGGCAATACAGGGGAGGGGAGACAGAGAAAGCATGACGTGTGCGGAGGGCCATGTTCCTCTCCCCCACGCAGAGCATGCAGAGGATTCCAGTGGACTGAGTGGATTCCAATCTGCAGAGTTGAGCTCAACCTTCGAGAACAGTAGTACTGACGCAAAGTAACTCCATTGTTCAACCAGCCCCCTGTGCCTCACCGTCCCGGCTCAGCCCCCATGGCTAACCTGCACCCTGTTCAGTCAGTGCAACCCAGCCCATCCACCTGTTCCAGCCAGTGCATCATGTCTCCACTGCTGTAAAGTTAGCTTTTTCTAGCGGTGCAGCTGATATTCCATCAGCCAGCTGATGGCGTCCTTATGGTTTCTGTCTTTATTAACCCCTTCCCTCCCCATCTTTAGGACCAGGACCTCTCTGGCATGAGCCTGTTCTTGACCACTAGCAATCAATAGACCCTTAATTTGATCACTGTTGTGTGGCATTTACCTGTGACTCACATGGATACAATACGATCATCACTATGGCCATATTCTCAAACCGCTTCAGAGATTGAGGGGCAGGTGGGAGTGACCAAAGCCCCTGGCTAAGGTGAAAGACAGGGGAGGATGGTGGTAAGAGATAGCTGGAGAGCAGATTTGAGAATCACTTCAAAGAGTCGGTTTCAGGGACACACTCCTGCCATTCCAGCATTTGGGGGGCCAAAGCAGGCAGAGTGTAAGTTAAGGACAGCCTGGATCAGAATAAAACATCCAGCTGGCTCACCTTGCAAGTGTCAGGACCTGAGTTTGGATTCCCTACAACCCACGTGAAAAAGCCAAGTGTGATTCTAGCCAGGTTAAACAGAGAGAGGCAGATCCCTGGGGGGGGGGGGGGACAGGCCAGCTATTCTAACGCTCACAAAGCTCCATGCCAACAAGGGGCCTGTCTCTACCCGGCCAATGGAGGAAGGTACCATTGGACCTGCACCCCGGGCTGCCCTCCAGCCAGCCTGTGAAGGCCGTTCCACACGCCTCACCTTGCTCTCCTTCTGGTGAAACATGGAGGGTTCTTCCTCTTCCACCTGCTTTTAAGTTTGTATGTGTTTGTGTATATGTAGGTGTGTGTTCATAAGTGGGGAGTGGGGATGACTCAAAGGCAGACTACGTCACACGAAAGCCCACCCCAGCCTGGGTGGGACTCACAGAAGCCGCAACCGTGGACTCCCTGCTGTACCACTTACTCCCAGGAGAGTCTCCTCTGGACTGTAGGATTGCTCAGAATCTTCTGATTGCCGGACTGCTCAAAGTCTCCCCCAGATTGCACATCTGGCTAGGGGTCTCCTGCCCCATCATCCGGTTACTGCCTTCTTTACCTTGGGAAAATCCGATTCCCTAATCTTAGTTTCGGGAACTTCTGAGAACTAATGAGCTGTTCGCGCAGGGGCAGGGATCTCACTCGCCAGTAGTCATTAGCTTTTTCAACGGCCCCGTGTTATTCTATACCTCTGGGTCACAAGGGAGCATCTGTTTGGACTGTGACCTCCTCAGGCACAGCCTGTGGTATCTGTAAGGTTTGGAATAGATGGAAGCAAAGCTCTTCCTCCCCTAGGCAGCTGACGGGTCCGCGCGCCCTGATTTCCTTGGGATGACCTCTGACGCCCAACCACAGCACAGGGCGCGACGGTTTTTTGTGTTTCCGCGCAGTGAGTTCCCTAAGCAAGCAGTCAGCCCTGTAGATGTGCTGAGGGCTCTTCCCCAGACTTCCCAGTCTGAAAGGGGTCTGTCTGCACAATATCTAGAGGCTCTGGAACCCAGAGACTGACGGGCCAAGGAGCCTCTGCTAAACACCTGAAGTCTGGCTGTGTCCCTTCTCTGCCTTTTCTTTCCTGTATGCTTGACTGAAAGGGTGTGTGTGTGTGTGTGTGTGTGTGTGTGTGTGTGTGTGTGTATACATGTGGGTGTACATATATAGCAGTTCACCTGCATGGTTGCTGATAAAAATCACCATCAATCAGCTTAAAGGAACAAGGGGTTTTGTTTTCTTTTCTTATTCCTGGTGATAACTGCTTGTCCAGCTTGGCTGGAGAGTGTACACCAACACCAAAACCAGGGGAACTAGCCACAGCATATCCATTCAATGCCTGAGAGAGGGACAATCCTTACTTTCCAGACCAGCATGTCTGGCCAAGTATACAAAAAAAAAAAAAAAAAAAATGCTCACTTCCTCAATGAGCCCTCTGCATTTTATTCATCTGTCCAGGGCCTAGTCCCACCTACCCTGAGATGGGCCTTCCTCACCAACTGGACAGTCTCCTGCAGGTTCACTCTGGGCTTTACTCAACTACTAATCTCTACAAACGTATCAAGTTGACAATGTATCTAACGAGGACAACACTTGAGTATGCACTTGAGTACGTGCCTCTGCAGAGGCCCAAGGGCGACATGGGGAATCACCCTCCCTCACTCCTCCACATCACGGTTGTGAGCCCAGGTCTCTAATTAAACCCAGAGCAGCCATTGGGACTGGTATGCTTAGCCAGCTTGCTCTGGGGATCCCCAGGCTCTGCTTTCCAGACCTAGAATGACAGGCCACATATATCCAGCATTTTCATGTGAAGTGTGGGAATCTGAACTCGGGATCTTCTGCTGATGAGGTGAAGGTTTTAACCCCTGAGCCATCTCCCCAGCCCTGAGTTCCTTCTTAAAACACAGATCAGGAAGATGGCTCAGGCCTGAGGTCCTGAGTTTGACCCCCAGGACCCACAAAGTTGGAAACGAATGAAGCAGGGAACTCCATAACGAGGTCTATATTTCTCAGAAGTGGTGGGGCACAAGTGTAACCCCAGTGCTAAGGAGATGGAGCCTGGGCCAGCATGTCTGGCTGGACTAGATGAACTTTGCAATAGGCATAGCTACTCATGCTAGACAGCCCAGTTCATTCCAGTCAGCAAAGGCTCCTGACAGGTAGAGACGTTCCATCCCCACTCGGCAGTTGTAGGAACACCCTTAAGCGCATGAGCACAAACTGATCCCAATATCCAATTCAAACCAGGGGTCTATAAGCCAGTCTGAATATATTCAAGGTATCAAAATTCACAGGCAAATACAAACCTCTTTATGAAGTTCCCCGCTTAATTTATTTCCAACTTTGTCTTAAATGATATTTCACACTGATATATATGAAATGGAAAAAAATCTAAGTAGAGCTGAAATAAATGCCTTGTGAATGGATGCTGCAGGTCCACTTATGTGCTTACAAACAGGTCTGTGATACACTACTGCCCCCAAGTGTGGCAAATTTGGCTAGCAAGGATCTGGGGATCCAAGCTGACACTCAGATTTTTTTTTTTTTCTTATCGAGAACACTTAGAAAATAGACTCTCAAAAATCCTTTTTATCCAAGATCAAATAAAATAAAACCCAATTAAGTCAGAGCAGCTGCTGGCCGTTTAACCGTCTCAAAAGGCACATCCACCCGCTCCCACCCTGTGGGCTCTTTCTCTTCCGGGATGAGTGGTGGACACCCGACTCGGTGTACAGGGAGCAAATGCCACGTTGACCAGGAGATGAGGAGAAACCCCATCACCACGAGCAGAGCCGGCGGGTGCTCCTGGTACCAGCAATCGCCCAGGCCATCTGCGGTTCGCAGGCTCCACTCAAAGCAACTGTAGCACCGTTGGCCAGTTAGCCTGCCCACAGAACCTGTCCACCTGCCTCTCCCATGCCAGCAAAATGGACCTTAGGACTGTTTGGATCCAAGTCATTATTGATATACAAAGCCAGGTCTTTTAGCATTCTAGGTTTGGAAACCTTATAATCCACAGGGTCGTTGTGGACACTTTTCCCAGGGGGGGGGTTGGGAGAGGCACACTGCACAGCCACCTGCCCACCACAGGTAGGAATTCAACAACAGAACCAAGAAATGATGATTCCCCGGTTCAACGTGACAAACCAGTGAGTTTACTAGGGTTCTTTACAGGAGTAAGGTGAGGATTACTAGCAGGAGCAGGGATGACTGAAGGCAGCTACGTCTCCAGAAAGCCCACCCAGCCTGGGTAAGACTCGTGGAAGCTGCAATGTTTGAGCTCTGTGCTGTATGACCTGCTCCTAGGAGAGTCTCCTCCAGACTGCAGGACTGCTCAGAGTCTCCTCCAGACTGCAGGACTGCTCAGAATCTCCTCCAGATTGCAGGACTGCTCAGAATCTCCTCCAGATTGCAGGACTGCTCAGAATCTCCTCCAGATTGCAGGACTGCTCAGAGTCTCCTCCAGACTTCAGGACTGCTCAGAGTCTCCCCCAGACCGCAGGACTGCTCAGAGTCTCCCCCAGACCGCAGGACTGCTCAGAGTCTCCCCCAGACCGCAGGACTGCTCAGAGTCTCCTCCAGACTGCAGGACTGCTCAGAGTCTCCCCCAGACCGCAGGACTGCTCAGTTACAAACCTTTTTCCTGACCAGTCTCCTCTGACTTCCATGTCTTCTGTGTGTATGGCTCACTGAGTTTCATCTGGGTTGCCTGCGCTGGCATGTGCCTGCGCACTTTCTGACCAAGGATGATGTATCAGTGGTTGCACCATGAGGGAAAAGCTCCCATTGACAGCACCAGCACTAACCCAGAGGTGTGGCCAGCGTGCACCTTTCATATGTACCATTGATACATGTGTGTGATTTGTGTGTGAGCATGTGTATATGTGTGTGCATGTATGTGCTGTGTATATGTGTGTGCATGTATGTGATGTGTATATGTGTATGATGTTTGATATGCATATGTGTATAGGTGGGTATGTGATGTGTGCATCATATGTGTATGTGCATGTGATATGTGTGATGTGTGTGTATGTGTGATATGTGTGTATGTTGTATGTGTGAGTGTGATATGTGTGAATATGTGTGATCTGTGTGGGATGTGCATGGAATGTGTACCTGTGATGTGTGTATATGATATGTGTGGTATGTGTGTGGTATGTGATTGTGAGATGTATACTATGTGCTATGTGTGTATATGCATATG
Organism: Typhlomys cinereus; assembly: GCA_023101885.1. Classification (NCBI taxonomy): domain Eukaryota; kingdom Metazoa; phylum Chordata; class Mammalia; order Rodentia; family Platacanthomyidae; genus Typhlomys; species Typhlomys cinereus. Next base: position 170,235 of record JALPQD010000877.1, read on the forward strand.
TGATGTGTGTGGTATGTGCGCATATGATGTGGGTGTGGTGTATGTGATATGTGTGTTTGATGTGTGTGATGTGTGTGGTGTGGCATGTGTGATGTGAGTGTATTGTGTTATGCATGTGTGCATGTGAGTAACTGCAGTCCACTGTGGTTGGGACACAGAGCACAAGAAGAAGCGTGTTGGCAAATGGGGCATCACCAAGGTGGCCAGGGAGGGACTGGACTTTGGAAGTCACTGCATAACTGAAAGAATGTGCAGGGGCAAGTAGGCAGAACTGACTGTGGCAGCTAGATGGTAAGAAAGGGACCTATTGGAGGGAGAAGAAGGTGGCTGTGGCAGCGCTACAAGACACCAAGCAGGAACGGAAGACAGAGGAAACCACTGGACAATCATCACAATGCAAACTTACTAGTCTTGCGGATGGTACTGCTGATCCACACCTTCTGACCTTCTGACCTTCTGACCTTCTGACCTTCTGACCTTCTGGAGCGCTACAGAGGGATGGTAGAAGAATTAACAACTCTGGGGGTAAGAGGAGCTAGAGAGCCATCACTCTGCCCATAAAGACCCTCGCAAGCACAGGGACCTGAGTATGATCCCCAGAACCATATTTTAAAAAACATTTGCAATTCCACCCCTGGAAAGATAGAGACAGGAGGATCCTGGGCCATTCAGAATACTTATTTGGAAAGTTTCCCATTAGTGAGAGACGCTGTCTCAAAGAGGTGAGATGTTGCCGAGGGAACGGCTCCTACACGTGCACGGAGAGTGAAGAGCTCTAGGTCTTCTCTGGTTCTTTTATAGGGGAGGGAGGCGTGCGAGTGTGCATGTGTGTGCAGGTATGTGCATAAGAGGGCTCCGTGTTTGTGTAAGAGAGGGTGTGGGGGCTCTTGGGAGGCTCCCCACCTCAAAACGATTGGGGATACAAAGTCACACGAAAACTATATATATATATATATATATATATATATATAGGACATAATATATAAAGGAGATTTATTATCAAGCAAGCAGGAGGACAAAATAGGCAAGCAGCATGCAGCATGGCTGTCTCAGGAACAGACAGAGAGGCAGAGAGGCAGAGAAACAGAAAGAGAGACAGACAGGGAAAAAGAGAGAGAGGCAGAAAGAGAAAATCCAGTTTTTGGAATCTCTCAGTGGGCATGGGCATGTGACCATGTGTTGCCAAATCCTTGCTCGGACAGCCGGGGAAAGGAGGGGGAAAGTTGGCAGGAACCTCGAGGCTGGAGGCAAGAGGGTGAGCGGCACGGAATCACCACACAGAGTCCGGGAGCGAGCAGAGACGAGTTGTCGCAGACTCGTTTATTTAAGGAAGTGCTTGGGCTTATACAGGGTCAGGGGTCCAATCAGGTGTTGCCACCTCTCTGCTCCGGGGGACAGACACTAATCATTTAGCTGTTTACTAGTTGTCCATTGCAGAGGCAGGTTAGTTGGCTGCTTCCCGTTGGATGTTCATCCCTCCGCCTGTATGGTTCCTCTATTGGGACATATCCAGGGCTATGGTTCCTCTATTGGGACATATCCAGGGCATGTCCGTACTTGTTCAGGCTTGTCCGGAGCCGGACCTCCTGGATTTGGGAGCCCGGGCTAGAGCCTCCCTGAATCAATAGTGCCACAACCATGGCGCTAGAGCGTGACTATAGGCCAGGGACGTGTAAGCGCACTGGGATAGGAAGGGTGCTTACCCCGGGGTGGGTGAAAGTCCTTGGGAGCCACAGACAAGTGGGGGCCATAGAATCATCCTCGGAAGAGTAGGGCTGCCTTGTCTAAGCAGGCTGGAAGCTGTGAAGGGCTCTTTGTCTGAACATATACATGGGGGGGGAGGCAGCTTGAGTCATTTTGTGTTTGACATGCTTAACATCTAACAGAGGGCACTTGAATACGTGTGTCTGTGGAGGCCCAAGGCTGACTTCAGGAATCATCCCGGATTGTTCTACCTCCTTATTGTTTTGCTCGGGGGGGGGGGGGTCCCAGGCTCTTCCTTCCAGGCCTAGAAATGTGCAGCACCACTATCATTTCCACAGGATATTTTTATATGGGATCTGGGAATCTGAACTTGGGTCCTTTTGTTTAGGTCCCTCAGCCATCTCTCCAGCCCATTCTTCTGGTTCTATTTCACACCTCTGAAGAAGGATTACAAGAGTGTAGGTCACAACAGATTACATAGGTAGGTCAAGGCCAGACCTGGATCAAATACAGAAAACAAGAACCATCCCAACCTAACATATAATGATGCACTGAAATTCACATATACAAGAACGGCCCAGCACATTCTCTCTCTCACTCACTCACTTTCTCACACTCTCTCTCCCTCCCTCCTTCCCTTCCTCTGTTATCTCCCTCCCAAGCTGTCCATCACATCTGCCTGTTAGCCGGTTTACAGCCTGATACACACTTATGTTCACTTCTACCCACGGAACTCTATCATTAAAACAGAAATTTAAAATATGCATGTCGAAATCTTGAAAAAAAACAGCTCTCACTAACGAAACCAATTTTTAAAAAGTCTGCAATGGGGCTGTGCCAGGTTTTCAAAACCATCTGTTTTCCAAGCCTACCTTCCTCCTTGTTTACCGCAGCCTGCCTGCTGTTGTAACAACCTCCAGTGGGATTCCACACGGCTCATTATGCAAAAATCCCTACTTATGCATTCGCTCTGCCACTTGCCTAACTAATCTCAGCTCCAAACACCTTTCTCCGGCAGAACTCCGTCTGGAGATCAAGAACAGCACCAGCAAGTGTCGGAACCAGACAGACACGTGCACGTCCCATGTTTGTCTTCTCAAGCAGTCCAGAGCAGGGACCCTGCTTGGGGTGAGAAGCCAGGAAAACGTGATAATGATTACAACAGAAGAGAAATTCAAACAGGAAGAGGAAGCATTCACAATGGATCTAAGATAGAAAGGCAAATTCCATTTCTTTCATATGTGTAAGAGAGGGGGAAAAGAGTGTGCATGTGTGTGTGTGTGTGTTCATATGTGAATGCCAGGCAAATATAAGTGTCCTGTGTTCTTTTCCTCTAGGACATAATATGTGGCCATCTTGGATGTTCCCCAGGTCTGACTTAAAGAGGATGTTGTGGAGCAATTTAAGACCTGACATCCTATAGGAAGATTTAGAAAGTAAACAGCTCCTTAGTCTGAGGAAGTTCCTGAAACTAACACGACTGGGGATGACTTTCCCTAAGGTAAAGAAAGCAGTAAACAGATGATGGGAGACAAGACTCCCTAGCCAGTCAGCAGTCTGTGGAGGAGGCTCTGAGCAGTCCTGCCGTCTGGAGGAGGCTCTGAGCAGTCCTGCCGTCTGGAGGAGGCTCTGAGCAGTCCTGCCGTCTAGAGGAGGCTCTGAGCAGTCCTGCCATCTGGAGGTCTCCTAGAAGCAAGTCATGTAGCAGAAAGCTCTAGGTTGCAGCTTCTGTGAGTCTCACTAAGGCTGGAGAGGGCTTTCTGGAGAAGTAGCTGCCTTTGGGTCACCCCTGCTCCTGTCAGTAATCCTTATCATGGTTACTTTGGCCTGTTCTCCCATTCCTGTCTGGGCTGGGTAGATTTCTTTGTCTCAGACAGTATCTCTGACTGGCTTGCAACTTTTGCACTGTAGGCCAGGCCGCCTGGGCTGCGGACTCCTGCCTGTCTGCTCCCCCAGTGCGGGGGTAGGGTGTACACACCACCACACTAGGTCACCACCATTCAGGTCCTCATGCTCTGCAAGGCAAGCGCTTTAACAGCTGAGCCATCTTCCCAGCCCTTTTCCTCTGCCTCAGGCTCTGGGCCGGAGAGTTGAGCCTTAGAGTAAGGTGCTTGCTGCGCGTAGATAGCCCTAGTCCTTAGAAAGGGTGGGATGCATCAGAAAGGGTCTCTTCCCGTTGCCATGCTTTGCATCTCTGTGCCAAGCACTGTGAGTGCACCAGCAGGCGCGTGCCAGCAGGGGGCGTCAGCCCTCACAGGGCTGAAGATTCAACAGGGCCGGCCGGACTGAGCGCTTGGGGAAAAGCTAGCGCTCTCTGAATGAGCAAAGAACTAGAGATGCTTCAAAAATCTCGTTTCTGCCTGCCGGGGTTGCAAAGGCTAAGAGGGGAAGTGCCTTTTGAGCTGATAATAGGATTTGAGAAGGTGATAAAGAGCATTTCAAGTGGAAAAGAAAGAAAAAAAGCTGTAAAGACACAGAGTTGGGCGTTGGAGAAGATGCTCAGCTCTCCAGGATTGGCGCGGGGACTTCTCTAGTTGCGTGGAGGAGTGGCGGGGGAGGGGGCGCGGCTGCCACAATACACAGGAGCATGGGCCTCTTCCAGCATCTCGGGTCCTGTGCAGAAGAGAATGGATTGGCAACATTCAGCCAGCTGCAAGGTAGAGCAGAGACTCAAAGTACCATCAGTGCGGGAACAACCCAAGATAGAGAGACCCCAGACCAGGACAGCTAGAGAGGAGTGACCTCTAGCCAGAGAGCTAGGAAAGAGAATTTTCAGACCAGAGAACTAAGGAAGAGAGATCCTGGACCAGGAAAGCCAGGGAGAAGAAGAGATCCCGAGCCAACACAGGCAGGGAGGAGAGGCCGGGCATCTATGATGAATCTCGGAGGCTCCAGGTCGCCTGGTTGGCACACTCGCATCCAATGGGGACAGAGCTGCTGGCTGCAGGTGTTTGCTGCACTACCCTTGGCAGGCGCAGTGGTCTCCTATACCCACAGCCAGCCTGGAGCCTAAATGCAGACAAGGCAGCTGCTCATTTAGTGTCTCCTGCGGCTTACTGCCGCCACTCAAGGCAGCTCCAACTGGCACTCAAAGATCCGGCAGCTGGCTGCCTAGCAACTTGGCTTCTCATTAAGAATCTGCCACAAGCACGTTCACCCGGGTGCACGCAGGCATACACGCATGTACATATATACCCATGAGCACTTGCACATGTGCACATTCATTATCCACACACATGCACCCTCATCCCATGTACACATGTGCACATATAACCCATGAGCACATGCACACTTTCCCATGTATATATACATGTTCACATACAATGCACCTTTGTTTGTAGTTACTCTGCATGTTGCCAATAAATTTCACGACCAAATGGTTTATAGAGAAACAAGGGATTTTTATTTTCTCATATGATAGTCTAGTCATAGTTGCTTGTCCAGTTTAGCAGAAGAGATCATATCAATACTAGGAGCCAAGGGAAGTAGTCACACCATATCCACAGGACTGCTGAGATGTACGATCCTTACTTGCCAGACCAGCATGTCTGGCCAAAGTAGACCAAAGGATGCCAACTTACCCAACCAGCTCACTCCATCTTATTTATCTGCCCAGGGACTAATCCCACCCACCATCACCTAAACAATTTCCTGAAAGCTCACTCAGGAACTAAACTCTCTACAAATGTGCCCATAGACGGAACCTCAACTGTCAAGTTGACACCTGTATCTGCCTATAACATCTGTGCACATATACACACTGTCATGAGCATATATACGTGTCCATGTACACTAGTCTGCACACTCAGGCATGTACATGTGTACATGCATATTCATGAGCACATGCATACTCATTTGTCCACACACTCCTGCATGTGTGTGCATATGCATCCATGAGCATATATGTGTGCATATGCATATTCATGCATGCACATATACAACCTCGCCCATGAGCACACAGTGATGCAAACAGATGCACATTGTATATTCACCCATGTGCACACATAAATGTGAACTCTCATGTATGCATATATCCAGATTTACATGTGCACACATATACATATTCGCCTATATCCATTTGCACATGAACCCTCACACAACGATACATCCACATTCATGCACTCATGCACACTCACCCATGCAATATCCACCTGCACATTCATGCATACACACACACATGCACACTCACCATTGTGCACACTCACCCATGCAACACTGTTACACACATCCACACATAACCATGTAACATCCACCTCCATACTCATGTACACACATAACACTTAGGCACACATACTCAGCTGTGCAACACTCATCTACTCGTTCACCCATAAACAATCACCCATTCGTGCTCACACACATCTGTACACTGACTTCTACACACATTCATGTGCATTCTGACCTGGCACACTCATCATTGCACACATGTTCACTCAGCCATGAACACACACATTTGCACCCATATGCACAACCATGTGCATTCTCATCTGGAACATTCATCATTGCACATCTACATGCACATTGACCCATGTACATACATGTATACCATTATGCATGTACACCCAAGTGCATTCCCTTCCAGGAACACATCTAATAAATATGCACACTCACCTATGACACTTCTCACACATGCACATTCACATTCACCTATACACACATCCACATACATCCAGATCCATGCACTCTCATCCAGATGTACACCCTTGTGTACACACACACACACACATATATACATATTCACACACTAATGCACTCTCACCAATGCACACACCATGCAATATCCAGGTGCATTCATCTATGCACACTCACCATTGCACACAAACACACCCATACAATGTCCACTGCACAACCATGCTCAGCCACCTGTACACACCATTGCACACATCCACAAACACACCCTCGCTCATGTACATGCACACCTGTGCTGTAACCAAGGCACACACTCGTTTGGCCACATGCACACACCATCACCCGTACAGTGTGTAGAGCATTGAGGCTGACGGGAACAGCGCTGTGTACAGCTCGAAGCAGCCAGGTGGGGCGGCCAGTTGGAAGTGCTGCAGGAGCGCCCAGAGCTCCTGGCAAGGTGCCTGAGGTCCATAGTTAAGCTCCCAGGGCTTGCGGTGGGCAGCCTCTCTGTATTGCTGTCAGCCAAACTGACCCCTGGCACAGGACTGAATCCCCAGAATTAATCCATTCTTCTTCTGACAGCCCCAGCCCGCCTGACAGTCCACCAGCCTCCACCTCTCAGAGCTGACAAGTTCCATAATGCTCGACCATGAAGAGCCTGTCGCAGGGCCAAAAGCAGTCCTGCAGGCTGATTTGGTTGATCCTCAGTCCTTCCATTCAGAATCTCCTAGATTAAAAACACACTGTCACTCGCTTCCTGCAGCCTGCCCCCATCCTGCTCCTCGGCGACTTCAATCAGCCAGGGTGGCCCAGGAGCCCTGTGGACAGTATCTGTCCATCTGCCAATCAATTTCAACACACAGGAAAGGAGTCCTTGCCATCTTCTGAGAATCATAGTACAACTGCAAGAGCTCTGTCTCAAGGTGGGGCCTTGGCTCTGGGCCTGTGTGGCATGAAGTTAGTCCAACACCTCTTCTTTTTTTTTTCTGTGTGTGTGTGTGTGTGTGTGTGTGTGTGTGTGTGTGTGTGTGTGTGTGTATACAAAAGGGCACTTAAGAGTGCGTGCCTGTAGAGGCCCAAGAGTGACAGCAGGAATCATCCTGGATTGCTCTACTTCCTATTACTTTGTTCTGGGGTTTCCCAGGTTCCACCTTGCAGGGCTGGAATTATAGGTCTCGGCCACATCCACCCAGTATCTTTACATGGCATCTGAGGATTTTAACTCAAATCCTCTTGCTTATGAGGCAAAGATTTTAACACCCTGAGCCATCTCTCCAACTCACCTCCCCTTTTTAACATTATTTATTTGCTTAGTTATGAGTGTGTCAGTTAGTTAGCTATAGACATCGACTTACAAATGAAAGTTTGAGCACTGGGCACATTTCTAAAACATCGATAGTTTAGACAAGTCCTGAACAGGTCTGTGGGAGCTTGTCTAATTGACTGTGGTGGGTGGGACCTTTCTCTGGGCAAATGGATGGAATGGATAGAGTTGGCATTTTTGGGTATACATATTGTCTGAAAAGTGAGGTTTGCCCCTCTCTTGGCAGTCCTGTGCATATGCCGTGGCCAGGTCCCTCAGCTCCTCATGTTGGTGTGAACTGTCCTGTCAAACTGGACTAAAAAATGTAACCAGATAATTTTAAGCCAGTATAAAAACCCCTTGTCCTCCCCTTAAGCCATTTGGTTGCTAATTTATCACCAACATGCAGGTATCTCACTGCAATAGTGAGAGACAGAGACTGCAAATCCACTATGCCACGGTGCACAGCTGGAGGTCAGAGAACAATCTTTAGAAGTCAATTCTATGCAATCTAGTGGTCCTTGGAAATCAAAATCAGGCTGCCATGTTTAAGCGCAGACACCTTTAACCCCCACCCCCACCCCGAGCAATCTTACTGCCCTTAAAACCTCTTCTATTTTACAGTTTTCTAACATAGTTGCTGTACTTTGAAATGCGCCCCCACAGGCTCCTGGTTTTGAATGCCCACTCCACCAGCAGGTGGGGCCTTCAGGACATGCAAGTAGGTCACTAGGGGTGGGACTTCGAAGGTTATAACCAGGCTCCTGGTTCCTGCCTTTCTTTCTCTGTTTCCTGGTCCACCATGTTGTGAAGATCCTCTGCCACATGCCCCACCACCACGACCTGAGTCTCTCTGCCATGCCTTTCCTGCCATGAAGGACCAAAACTATATGAAACCATGAGCCAAAATAAATCTTTCATCTTTTAAGTGATTTCTGTCATGTGTTTTGTCAAAGCAACATAAAATTAATTAATACAGCCCTACACACACACACACACACACACACACACACACACACACACACACATGCGCACGCACACGCATGCACACACACTACACACAAAGAAAGCTCATGTGTAAGAAGCTTAAGCCCCCAATGCAGTGTGTTTGGTGGTGGGATGTTGTCCTTGAGCTGTGCTAGAATTACCCTGACTAAGGCCATCTAAAGGAGAAAGAACAATCAAAGTTACAGCCCATTGTAACAGGTGTCAGAGTTTGAATATATATTGTCTCCACAGGCTCCTATGTTTGAATCTTTCATTGATGTTTGGGAAGATTATGGCAATTTTTAGGATGGAGCCTTGCTGGAGAAAGCACATCACAGCAGGTGGGTGGGCCTTGAGGTGAGATAGTTCCATTCTGCTTCTACTAGTAATCTGCTCTTGCAACCTGCACCAGGCTTTCTCAGCCTCCATGACGAATGTGACCCAAGCTACCTTCACTTTCTGCCATCCAGCCATCCTTTCCCTCCATAATGGACTGCATCTCCCCTCTGGAACCACAAGCCAAATAAATAAATCTCCCTTTCTCCCTAAAAGTTGTGGATGAGTGTTGTTTCACAGCAAAATGAAGAGCTACCGCTACACAAATTGGTACCAAGAATGGGGGATTTCTGTGAGACTAAGAGGATCCGACACTAGAAAGTGAAATGTTATACTGCAAAGCTGAGAGAATTTGGCACCAAGAAATATGGCCATTGTTGTGATATGGCTTGTGTGCCTCTGCAACTGTTTGTTGGGAGAAATATGGAGAACTTTTGAGACTTTCGACTAAGAAGTCTTGGGGGTCAAGACTTAAAGTGTCATTCCAGTGAGAGCTTGAAAGAGTAATTCTGAGAGATGTGAACAGTGGAAGCCAAACTTTTGATGATCCAGAGGGGAACAGAGACTGTATTTGGAATTTGACAAAGGGGCAAATGGAATGATGCTTTGGCAGGAAATATGACCAAATTCTACCTGCATCCTGAAAGCTTGCCTGAAGTTAAATCCAAGTGCTTGATGGAGAAAATTTCAAGAAGATATAGTCTTGAGAGTGTAACATAACTATTTTTTAGAGCTTGTGTTTAGATTTATGATTTAAAAAGAAAAGAACAAGGAATCAGGCAAAAGAAGATGAAAAGTATAAGATTTAATGAGGAAAAAAGTGCAAATGCAAACTTGTAGAGTTGAACCAGGAGAACACAGAAGAAAAATGGTTGCTACTAAAGAGGTCAGCTCCATTCATTTATCAAAACCTCATCTTCACTGGGGTATTAGAAGAGTGCACCCTGAGGGCAAAATCCTCAGGGAAAGGTCCCACCATAAGAATGTAAATTCTTTTGGAAGCAAAGAGCTGAAGTGTGGAGCTCCAAAGGAATATTCTCCTTCTGTTCCTCTAAAGCAAAGGCCCAGAAGAGATTCCACCCGACATCCTCACAGAGAAGCCAAACCAGCTATGGTCCAAGGAGACCAATCTCCACATAGAGGCTTTAGGAAAACCTGGCAAAGTTATCCATGTGTCCAGGTTTGAGAGGCATTAAAGAGGTGAGAGTGAGGAGATCATGTATCCCTCCTCCACGGTTTCAGAGAACAGCTAAAACCAGGCAGTGTGTAACAGGATTAAAGCCTCCAAAGAGGTCTAGGAAGGGCATTTTGTGCTGTGAAATTAAAGCCTGGTTTGCCGTTGAGACATGAAGATATTAGAGCTGCCAGAGCCAACATGGATAATCTGCCAAGAACAGTTGTATAGTATGGGAGGAGCCATCCCAAGCGGGTGATACAGGTAACTGTACTGGAGGGGATGGAAACCAAACTCCTCTGAAGCTGAGATGATCTCAACAAAAGGTTCGTATGCTTGGAATTACAGAATTTGAAGTCTATCCTGCTGGTTTCCAGTGTTGTTATAGACGGATCTCTCCTGGAGATGCCTCCATTCCTCCATTTTGGAATGGGAATGTTTACCCTGTGCCATTGCATGTTGAAAAGTTTGCATCTTTCTTGTCTTTTCACGGGAGGTCACAAGAGACTCCCTTTAGTTGGAACTTATGTGTTGGGATGGCTGATTATGATCCGTGGGAGATTTTAAAGATGAACTGAGTGCAGTTTGTATCATGAGGCAGCCATGAGTTTATGGGAGCCAGGGGTGGAGTGCCATGGTTTGATGTAAGTTGTCCCCTACAGGCTCATGTGTTTGAATCCTTAGTTAATGTTTGGGAAGGTGGTGACAGTTTTAGGAAGCGGAGCCTTACTGGAGGAAGGCATGTCACAGGGGACAGGCCTTGAAGGTTGGTTAGCCCCGCCCTGCTTCTGCTAGTAGTTTGTTGCTTGTTCTCTCAGCCTCTGCGATGGACATGAGCCTTCAGCTTCTGCTGCCTGCCGCACCTTTTCCACCGTAATGGATCGGATCGCCCTTCTGAAATCGTAAATCTCCCTTTCTCCCTAAAAGTTGTGAATGAGTGTTGTTTCACGGTAGCACAAAGAGTAACTGCCACAAGAGGGAAGCCAGACCACAGCAACAGGAGCTCAGAGGTAGAGCACCTGCCTAGAATACCCCAGGCTGGGGGCGTGGCTCGGTGCAGAGCACCTGCCTAGGATTCGGGAATGAGGACCGAGGGGCGTGTCAGTGGTGGGCAGGCAGGCATAGGCCTTGTTTTCCGTCACTGAAAACTAAACAAAGATGGTAGACAAGTGTTCAGAGAGGGAACTACAGAATCTCAGAACCGGTTAATCGTCCCCATTAAAAGACAAATCACAGTAGACAGCTCATATCTGTACTAGATGCGAGTATGCGGCAGGTGTGTGGTCGCCATGGGAGACCTCCTTGGGAGGACCTCTGCTGTCCTCAGCCCATCTGAGTGTCCTGTCTTTGACCTTCCTGGGCTTGTTAATTAGGGGATTGGAGAGCCAACGGAGAAACACGTGTAAGGGCAGAGGGGGAGTGTTCAAAAATAAATGCTCCTTAGGACCACTTGAGTGAAGAATTTCATTAATTCATTAATTAAGAGATCAAGCACGAGAATTCCGGGGAAAGGAACAAACACCATCTGTCCCACGGAGGTGCCAAATTTTTCTTTCAGCCTGTAAGACCCTGTAATGAGCACATGTTCAGAATTATCGCTCCAAATTAACTGCTTCATGGGAAAAGGGCTGAGCTGGCAGAGATCCGACCAGGTGGGAAATGGAGTTCAGAAAGCCAACTGTGTGAATTTTATGGGTGCAAGAGGTGAGGGGGGGGTCTTTGGATCTTAGTCACATGGCCCCCAGGTTATAGTCAGGAAGGGAAAACTTGTTCTCAAGAATCATAAGGTAGTGAGTTCCCCAGCACCAGGGTTATGCAAGCATCCTGAGTCTCATTGGAAAAACTATGGTTTTGTCAAATAAATATGTGCATATATATGCAGCCAGATCAAATGACCATCATGCTCCTTCCAACCATGAGATTCTCTTAAGTACTTTCTAAATGGTGAATCTGGAGGCTCATGGAGAAGACACAGTGGCTGCAGTGCTGGCTGCACAGGCTTGAGGACCTGAGTTCGGTCCCCATCGGCCATGTGAAATACGAAGTATGGAAGCAAACACTGGTAGTCCCAACCCTGAGGAAGCAGAGACAGAAAGGTCTCTGGAGCTCACTGATCACACAATCTAGTGAAAGTTTGTGAGTCCCAGGTTCGCTGACAGACAAGGAGATGGTTCTATGAGTAAAATGATGACTGTACAAGCTTGAGGACCTGGGTTCAAATCCCTGATACCCACATGAAAGTAGGTGTACCAGCATGTGCCTGTAATAATCCCAGTACTGGGCAGTTGAAATGGAAGGATCTCTGGGGCTTGGTGGTCAAGTAGCCTTGCTAAATCAGTGAACTCCAGTTTTAGCGAGAAACCCTGTAACGGTTACTCTTAAGGGAGAAAGGGAGATTTACTCAGCCTGCAGTTCCAGAGGGGAGATACAGTTTTTCATGGTGGAGGCAGCACGGCTGGCTGCCCAAAGCGGGAGACGGGCTACATCACATCCGTCTGAGAGGCTGAGAGCTACCAATTGCTTGCTATTAGTTCTGGAGGGACTAATCCACCTCAAGGCCCGCCCATGTGACCACCTCCCTCCAGCAAGGCTCCACCTCTCAAAGGTGCCATGACCTTCCCAAATACATGAGACTGTGGGGGACACATTTCAAGCCATGACAGACCCTGTCTCAAAAAAATAAGATGGAGAGGTAGGGGAAGACACCTAACATTAACATCCAGTCTCAATGTACATGAATTGAACACACACAAATACACATAAATAAGAACACATCCACATTCCACTCACATGCATAATATAAATAAACAAATTTTTAAGTTTATTATTGTTTGAGAGTTAATGAATTTGTAATATTTTCACACCTCAGTCTCTAATCCCATCCCTCCATCCTTTTCCCATTGCAATCCTTCTTCTTCTCTGCTGGTCTCCCTCTTATTTTCATGTGTTTTTGCATGTGTGGATCACTAAGTTTCACCTGCCTTAAGCATCAGAACATGAACCACATATCAGTGGTTACACTACTAAAGCATCTTCTCTCCACCCTCATCAGTTGACCCTCATCAGTCAGGGAGTTGTGGGACCTCCTGAGCTCTTTCCCCATCCATGGTGAAATGCTGAGAACATAAATCCCATGCAGGTCTTGTGGAAATACACATAACTGCAGTGAATTCAAGTATGCAACAGCCCTGTCATGTCCAGAAGGTAATATCTGGCTGTGCTTCAGGCTTACAATCTTATCGCCCCCTCTTCCTCGATGTTCCCTGAGACTTGGGGGTGAGGAGGGTGGTTTAGATGAGACTTCACCCCAGACTCATCCTTATGAGGACAAGAACATCACTGAACTTCTGCCCTGGCTAAAGCCAGGCATGTCGGGCTAACTGTCTCTGGTGGCCACAGTCCTGTTTTGGTAAGAGATGCTGCAAGGTGACATTCCCACAGGACATGGGATTTAGCAAATCATTCCCCCCTTGATTTCCTATCTCCAACTTAACTCAATCTGAATTACCTTTTGAGAGTCAATCATTACTAACGGTGCTGGTTTTTGGATGTTGACCTCTGTCAGCCTGTCAGTTAAGGTAACTGTAAAGTCATCAAGCGCCAAAGTTCTTTGACCCCTTACAAAGCATTTAGACCATCAACTCTTCCACCCAGTGCTTGCTTAGGGAGGATGGTTACCCAGAGGCATGGGTATTTTCTGGAATCTTCTGTTGTCTACAACTATCACAGAGGAGGGCAACGCACCTGCATCTCCAGCAATTATCAACAGTGGATCCGACAACTGTTAATGTCAGCACTTTTAATTGGTTAAAAAAAAGGAAGAGAATCTAATTATATTTTTAATAGATGATTTCAGACATCTGAGAAAACAAAGATGATTGATTCCCCCACCCCTCGGGAAATCTTTGGAAGGGCAAAACTCTTGCTTTCAGATTTGTTTAGAAGTGCTTCATGGTTAACATTTGGGCTCTAGCAAGCCCCTGGTGAATGGAGAGTGCTTCAAATATTAATGGAAACTTCTCTCCTCTCTCTCTCTCTCTCTCTCTCTCTCTCTCTCTCTCTCTCTCTCTCTCTGTCAAACCTTTGCACACAAAATTCATGAGCTTATATTGATTTAGGCAGCCTTCCCAAGACCCTTGTACTGCGTGGCTCTTTTGTTCTCTTGTTAATATGCCCCGACTTATCAATTATTCACTGGCTAAGTAAAAGCAATAATAAATCTAGTATCTGGAATAAAATGTGCATGTGCACGCGCACGCACACACACACACACACACACACACACACACACACACACACACACACACACAAAGAGCTTCATTTTAGTCCCTGAGCCCCATGACTTGGCCACATGAAGACTAGGGAGGGTACCTCGGGGATCTCCTTTTCAAGGGGGTGCAATGAAAGAAAAGGAGTGTAAAAAACAATATTAGCAAGCAAACAGTCTGCCAGAGCTGGTTTTTCCACATGACACACTGAGGAGAAAAGAAAGAATGGGCACTGCGATATAACACCATCTAGCAGGGGCACGTCAGTAACTCCATCACTAGCACAGACAGGACGGAGGAATCCAGAGTCTGAAGATGGGGCTGGGGAGATGGGCTCTTGGGCAAGCTTGAGGACCTCAGTTCAAATCCCCAAAACCCACATAAAAGATCCAAGTGTGGTGGTGAACCAGGCAAACAGAGGGAATAGCTTAGGCATCTGGGACCCTCATTTGGCTTCGGTTAAACACCCCGGCACCATGCCCTGTGGACTTAGCCCCAAGAACTCTGACCTCCCCCACCCTAATAACATTTCTTTACTCCCCACCCTGTGATGCCCTGCTTCCCTAACTACTCCTTAGCAACAAATGATAGGACACCCCCTTTTGTCCTGGGACTCTGCAGACTGACTCTGCCATGCTGCCTGTCCTCTCAGATCTTACACTCTCTTCTGTTCTAGTGCTCTCCCATCTTAAGGCTCAGTGAGGGTTCCCTTGACCACTAGGCCCTCTGAGCGAATAAGCTAATATTTCTTAAGTCTCTCCCTTGTGTTAGCTTCTTTTTATTGATAAACCTGCATATTGACCTCTCACAAGGTCATAGAGTGGATCTCCATTCCTTTCCCCAACCAACCTAAAGATCCTTCTCTGAATAGTGCACTTAGCATCCCTGAACCCCCACCTACATCATACCATACGTGCCCTCCTCTCTAAACGCCCTCCCCCTCTAACCATCAGACTTAGTTTCCATTCAAAGATATACCCAGTATATCCTGGTAGAAAGAACAGTAGAGTCAATCCGGCCTGAACTGCTTTTGGATGCATGCACAGTAGAACAAACTGCATCCTTCAAGTGAACTGTTAGGAATAAGCCCCCATTTACCATCTCATGCCTATGCATGATTGGGCGTGCATATAATTAAAGGCTGACTGATAGTGAAGGTACATGCACAACAGGAAAATGACTAGATGACCTAATCTGTCAATCAAAATAGAGAACCAGCTAACCACGCCCCTTAACTGCCAGTCCCTCTTTCCTTCAGACACCAGAGAGAGATACCAGGCCACAGTTAGACCCTCCAGTTTGCACTCCTGCCATATATCCTGACTTTACTATTGCTTTGCTGAGAATCAAAGGGCTTTTCTTGTTTTACTAATTTTACTAATCTATGTGAGCTTTTAGTTCATTTTTGAATGAGAATTTGGAAACACCCATCCAAGATTCCCAGTCATTGCAAAATCTGGTTCCATTTCCCTTGTTCCTCATTCCTTTCTCTGCCTAAGCAGGGCTTAGAGGCCAGGCCTGGGCAGTACATGACTATCCTCCTAGCTCTTGGGAAGCTGAGACAGGAAGATATTGACTCTCAGACCAATCCGGGCTATAATGATGCTGCCTCAAAAAAAAAAAAAAAACAGGAGAGTTCAGGGGAGCTGGCGACATGGTTCAGAGGTTAAAACACCCAGCTTACCTGTCATTCTGGAAATCAGAGACTGGAAATCTCCAGAGCAAGTTGGCCAGCCAAGCTAGCCCTACTGGAGAACTCTGGGGTTGATTAGAAACCCAGGCTCACAACAGTAAGGTAGAAGAGCGATTGAGGTAATTCCCAATATCACCCTCCAGCCTCCATATATATATATACATCTATGTATCACACACAGAGACAAGGGGGGGAGGAGAGAAGGAACTTAGATAAGTGAGACTATTCACAACATGCCTTGGAATTGTAAAGGGTTTCTAGCTAATTAACTTTCAGTTAATCAGATAATTCAATTAACCACAGCACCCCCATCCCCCTGAGCCATTGCTTAATTGAAATTTTATTGTGTACAAAGCATTGAAGGCCATCATCTACTAATACTAACTGAAGCCAGAAATGAGAGTAAAGAATGAACTTCCCTGAAGCTTCAAATCCCATGACTCCCTTGTGACTATGCACGCCTCTGAGCACACGCACACAGGTGCATGCTCGTGCGGACATGTGCATGCCTGTTGAGGCCAGAGGTCGACATCGGGTGTCTGCTTCAACTGTTCTCCACCTGATTTTTCAAGACAGAATCTCTCACTGCAGCAGGAGCTCAGCGGTTGGGTAAGGCTGGCTGGCCAGGGAGTCCTAGGATCCTTCTCTCTCTGCCTCCCCAGCACTGAGAGGATGATACATGTCGCTGTGCTTGGGTGTTTATGTGGGTTCTGGGGATCGAACTCAGTTCTCATGCTTGCACAGCAAGCGCATTTCCCACTGAACCATCTCCCCAGCCCACTATGCCCAATTGCCAAGTCCCCTCTGCCAAGGCCGTCTTCTTGCTCTTTTTCATCTCTCAAACCTGCGTTCCATCTGTTCACTGTTCTGTCTCATCCCTAACTTGTGCCCATGTTGTAGGCAAAAAGCTTTATGAGGCTTGTGATTAGGTGGGAGGCTGGAAAGTAGAAACCGCCAGGCACTGGTATTGAGCAAGGGCCTCTTGGGCTGGTACCACAGTGTGGCCCAGAACGTGGACAGGTTGTATCCAGAAGGGGCCGAGCAGGCAGGACAGCCTTGAGTGCAGACGGCCTGCTGTAGGGGATACCGGATCCATCTCAGTGGGACCCAACCCCTTCCAGGAAACTAGCCTCAGTCCCATGAATGAGCAGCCATGACCAAATGTACCTTTCCTCAGTCTGCACCTCTTTTAAAAAAAAAATTCTTATCATCATATGTTAATCACATGTTATGACGTTTTCATGTACGTATACAATGTATTTTGACCATATTCACTGTCAGTGATTCCCTTTGTCCCTTCCTAATACCACTGACCCCTTCAGTTTCTCAAGTCATCTCCTCTACTATTTTATGCCTTCTTGTGTGAGCACTGAGTGTAATTCATGTTTCTTCAGGAACATGGGTAAGAGGGTGATTGCAGGCCTGTGGGCCCCTTCCCAGCAATGATAAACTACCTATAAATCAATAGGGAGGGGTCTCATGAGCCCCTTCCATCTCCATAACTGAATGCTAATGCACCCAATCTTGGGGTGAGGAGGGAGGGGACAGAAGTCACATTCAAACTCCACATCAAAATTCATCTCTTTTCTTTCCACCCTCCAACCCCATCCTGCCATGCGGTGCCAGGAAAACACACTCAGGTGGGAACACCCACGTCAGAAGCACAGGAGACCATCTCTGCCGCCATGCCTGGACTACCCTTCCACTATTACTGTTTCAACCCTGCTTTGCAAGGATTGTGTTGACAGATCGGTGTCTCCCGGATGCCTCCCCAAACTCCATGTGAATCCTTCAACTGTCAGTTTTAATAACACATTACAACCCTGTCTTTCAAAAAAAAAAAAAAAAGAGCCAACTTTAAAGGCAGATAAAGAGAGCCTAATTGCAATGCTCTGTGCACATTCCCATGAGTACCAGCCCTGCACCAGTATTTAGTAGAGACATTCTGGTTTGTTTTTATCCCCCTGCCCTTAAATTATTTAAAGGAAAACATCAAAATGCATGTTAGTTTCAGTTTGATGAGTCTTGCTTTGAAATGTCTGTACAAGCGACTAGAGAGATCGCTGTTGGTAAAGCGCTGGCCAAACAAGATGGAAGACCTCATTTTGACCCCTTAAGATGGCATGTGAAAGAAGAAAACCCGGGTCTGGAGAGGTGGCTCAGGGGTTAAGCCTCTGCCTTGCAGGCGTGAAGGTGCTGAGTTCGGATCCTAGACCCCACGTATAGACGCCAGGCGGAAGCGGGGGCGGCCTGCGCTTCTGGTCCTGGTAGGGTAATGAGTCCCAGATTCCTGAATTTGTCCGTGGTTCTACACACACACATACACACGCACACATGCATATACCGATAATTGAATAAATAATAAATAAATAAATAAGAAAGAAGCAAACCCAGGCACGGTATTGGACCCTTGGAAGCCTGGCGCTGGGAAGGATCCCTGTGGCTTGCTGGCTGGGCTAGCCTATTCTATTTGGCAAGCTCCAGGACAGTGGAAGACCCCGTCTTAAAATAAAAAGGTTGATAAATACTCATCTTAGTTTTGTAAGATGTTGCTGCAAAGAAATACCTGACTCAGGCAACTTTGCGGAAGAGGGTTTGGATACAGCTCACGACTCCAGTCCTCGTCACTACATAGAGGTTATAGCGACTAGAGCTTGAAGCAAGTGGTCACTTGACACCCACAGCAAGAACACAGGGCAAGCTACATACCTGCTTGCTTGACGATGCCAGCTAACTTTCTCCATCTTTAGAAGGTCCTGGACAATCTGCCCAGAGAATGGTCCCGCCCACAATGGACTGGACTGGGTCTTTCTTTATCCATTAGAACATCCCCCACAAGTTTGTTCAGAGTCTTGTCCTAACTAAATAATTCTTCCCAGAAATGCCAAAGGTTCAACCTTTCATTATCAAGTTAGCATCTGTGACACACTGCCCAACATGTAACTGTGTAAGTGGATTTGTGTGTATGCATATTCAAATGTATATGCAGACCCACATGTATGCACATGTGTATATGCATATGTGCAGAGGTCCCAGTTATGAGGAATCATCCTTGATCATTCTTTCACCTTATTCTTTTTGACACCGTATTTCTAATTAAACCAAGAGCTCACTGATAGGGTTAGTCTGTCTAGCTCTGGGGATCCCCGGGCTCTACCTTCCAAGGCTGGAATGACTGGTGGGCTATTACACCCAGTGGACATTTTATGTGAAGTCTGGGGATTTGAACTTTGATCCACTGGCTTATATGACAAGTACTTCAACCACTGAACATCTCCCCAGCCCTTGAGTGTATGTTTCTGCTCTTGATTCTGGGGAAGTAGGTAGGTCTCTTTCATCTCAGATAGTAAACTTTCATGGGGTTGCTTGAAAGCACATTTTAAAAGTTTCCCTGTAAGTTTTTTTATATATATTATGGTTATGAAACCAGAGTAACCTTTCTTGGTTTTGTAATTACTAGTTTTTGCAATTCCAATTATGTCTCCCTTTATAAGCACCTCGCCTTTAGAAAGAGCTTCCCATGTCCTTGTTCTGAGCCTTTGAGCATGATAACAAAAATTAGAAACCACCATGGCTTATGATTGCAAACTATGAAATCCATGTTAAAGGCTAGAAACACAGCTCAGGGGTAAAGCCTTTACCTCACGAACAAAAAGACTTGAGTTCAGATCCCCAGATCCCATGTAAAAATTCCAGGTAGAAATGGCAATGGCCTGTAATTTGGGCTCTGAAAGGCAGAGCCTGGGAAATCTCAGAGCAAAGCAATAAAGAGGCAGAGCAATCCAGGATCTCCAGAGGCACACACACATTCAAGTGCTCTACACACACACACACACACACACACACACACACACACACAAGCACACAAGCACACATCCACAAGCTTCTTAATGGCTTGGCTGCCTGCTGTCCACTGGTGCTGATCCACCACCTTCACTTCTGTTTCCTCTATTCATAGGCACTTTCATCTTTGTCACAGAGAGTCCCTTAGCAGATTCTCATTCCTTGATCAGATAGGACAAGATCAAGATCTTACTTTGAATGACTCGATTCTTCCTTCTTCTGGAGGAGCACTTTCTCCCTCAAGCTTTTTTTCAGTTTTTTTATTATTACTTTTGCACGCGCGTGTGTGTGTGTGTATGTGTGTGTGTGTGTATCAGAGAGCACTCGCTGTGTGTGCCTGTGGAAGCCCAAGGGTAACTTCAGGAATCACCCTCAATTGCTTCTACCGCCTATCTGCTTTGCTCTGGAGTTTCTCAGAGTCCACCTTCCAGGACAGAAAGTATTAGCCACCACCATTTCCATTTGGCGTTTTTACATGGAATCCAGGATCTGAACTCAGGACCTTCTGCTTGGAAGGCAGAGGCTTAACCCCTGAGCCATCTTTCTGTCCCTCAAGCTTTTTTTGTGTACGAAATAATAATTTTTTGGATATCTTTTATGAGTGGAGTATATGTGCACATGTATGTATGTTATCTCTGTATATATGCAAGCATGAATGTGTGTGCACATGTGTATGTATGTGAGTATGTGGGTGTATACATATCTGTGTAGGTAGGTGGGTTTGTGCACTGTGTGCATATATGTGTCTGTGTGTAATGTGTGTGTATAATGGATGCACATTTTTGCAAGTTCATATACTAATGAGTGCAAACACAGGGAGGGTATATGGCATGTAGGTAAGTAGACTGATAAATGATAGATATATAAAGATAAACACATGATAAATACATAAATGGTAGATTGACAAGTGAAAGACTGATAGATATAGATAAATAATAATAAATAGCTGAAGATACAGATATGTGCTAGATAGTTACAGTTTAGATGATGATGACAGACAGATGACTGATGGATAAATGATTGATAGATAATGATAATGAAGATAGATATATGACAAATACATTGATATGTAAATGATAGAGATAAATATATAAATGATAGACAAATAGATGACGGATGATTGATATAGATAGATAAGAAGATAGATGGATAGATAGATAGATAGATAGATAGATAGATAGATAGATAGATAGATAGATAGATAGATAGATAATGGTTAGCTACATAATGATTGATTGATAGATGATAGATAGACAAACAGACATACACCATGGCACATGTGTGACTGCTCTCTCTCTTTCTCTCTCTCTTTTTTCTCTATTTCTTTCTCAAATATAATAGAATATATTTTAAAAATAAAAACCATTTTCAACACTATATTTTAGTATGTATCTATATATATGTCATGTATGCTAGCGTGTATGCATATGTGTGCATATTTATATACACTGTGAATGTGTGTGTTCATATTCATATGTGCACAAATGTATTTTGTGTATATGTGTGCATGCATGTATGCATATATGTGTGCATATGTATGTGCATGTATACATGTATTTGTGTATGTGCATATGCATGCATATATGTATATATGCATTGTGTATGTGTGTTTGCAGGTGTGATAGCTAGATTCAGGTGTTAACTTGAGAGTTGCAGGCTGTTTGGGGCAAGCTGTGAAGAACTCACGGTTAAGGCCAGACCTTGAACAAGCCTGCAAGTGATTGTTTAATTGACAAGGAAGACCCAGCCCATAGTGGGTAATACTGCCCAGTGGTGAGCAGATAAAAGGAAGTGCAAGCTGGAGGGACTTGCTTTTCCCTTGCCCTGCATGGACTAGCTGTATGAATCCACTAAGTGTTGCTGCCTTCTCACTGCTGCTGCCACCGCTGCTGCTGTTCTTAGCTGAGATCAGAACTCTGCCTTTCGGCCCTCGACACTATTCCCGCTGCAGTCGGAGCCTAGCCTCGTGGGCCTTAGTTCACTGCTGACATCCAAGCCCAGCATTTTCGGCTTTGTTGCTGCTCATCACCAACGTGGGAGCCCAGCCCCTGTGGCCTTCCAGCGTGACTGAGCTTGAGACCTTCCAGGGATCCCTTGGTCTTATGAGACATTCGGCTGAAGAATTGAGCAGCTACTGTTAGGGGACACTGGTTTCATTTGTGAGTTAGTTTATATATTTCTATTCTATCAGTTCTGTTCCTCTAGATAACCCTGACTAATATGGCATGTATATGTGTATTTACATATGTGTACATGTATTTGTATGAGTTTATGTGTATGTGCATTTGCATATCCATGTATTTGTGTGTACATGCATATATTTGTGTACGTGTGCACACATGTCTATATACGTATGTATATTTATCTGTGTATCTGCATGTATATATTTTGTGTTTATGTGCATATGTTTATGTGTGCATGTATGTATATATTTGTGATGGTGTATGCATGTATTATATGTACACAAGTATATAAGCATTCAAATATATTCATGTGTGTACTTGTGTGTGCATATATTCATACATGTGTGTACATATTCATGTAGGCATAGGCCTACGTGTGCACATGTGTATGTGCACATGTGTGCACATGTATGTATATATGTGTGTCCACTTGGAGTTATACCTGGTTTCCAAATGTCCTATTTCACTCCCTTTTTTTAATTTTTTTATTCAATTGTGCGTGTGTGTGCGTGTGCGTGTGCGTGTGCGTGTGTGTGTGTGTGTGTAGAACCACGGGCGAATTCAGGAACCACTATGGACCACGTCCACCTCCTCCTTGTTTACTCTACCCTGGGATTCACAGGCTCTGCCCTACCAGGACCAGAAACACAGGCCACCCCCGCTTCCGCCCGGCATCTATACACGGAGTCTAGGATCTGAACTCAGGACCTTCCGCCTGCAAGGCAGAGGCTTAACCCCTGAGCCACCTCTCTAGCCCCCCTATTTCACTCTCTTGAAGCAGAGCAAGAGCTCCCAAGCCACTGAAGCCCAGAATCTTTCCCAATCTCTATAATCACCCCCAAATTTCCTGTTGCTTGCCTGCACTTGACAGCAGTTGTTAAGCAATTTGCCTTTATTAAGTCTTTCGTGAGCATCCGACTTAATTTTCATAGAAATGACGACTCTATTGCTTTCTTGCTCACACCCCATCAGCGCAGCAATATTTGCCTAATTCTGTAATTGCCATAAGAAATATGTTTGCATGAACAGGTTTGGGGACACGCGTAATCGACTCTTGTTAAACATTCAGTTTTCCCATCTGCAGCAGCCTTCTTGAGTGGCTGAGAGATGAAAGCGCTGGTCAGCCAGCTTTGCAGAGAAAAAGGACACAGTGAGCAGATGGAACATGATGTGGACATCAGTCAGGAGCAGGTCGTGCTGATGGCTGAGTGGTGACCGACGTGAGGGGCTGATCTAAGATGTTTACAGACTTCTAATGTGACATCATAAGTATACTGTTGGGGGTTGGGGAGATAACTCAGTCAACTAAGCACTTGCTTTGTAAGCAATAGGACCTGGATGGATGGATGGATAGATAGATAGATAGATACGTAGATAGATACATAGATACATAGATAGATACATAGATACATAGATATATAGATGAAAGAGATAGATAGATAGATAGATAGATAGATAGATAGATAGATAGATAGATAGATAGATAGATAGATAGATAGATGGATCGATAGATGGATGGATGGATGGATGGATAGATGGATGGATGGATGGATGGATGGATACATAGATAGATACATAGATAGGTAGATATATAGATATGTAGATAGATACATGGATATATAGATACGTAGATAGATACATAGATACACAGACAGACAGACAGGTAGATACATGAGTCAGGTAAGGGGGCACATGCTTATACTATCACTGCTAGGGAGGTAGAAACAAGTAGATTCTTGGGACTTGATAACCAGGCAGTCTAGCCTAATGGGTGAACCTCGAGTCACAGAGAGCCCCTGTCTCAAAAAACAAGGTGAACGGTGTCTGATGTACAGTATCTGAGTTTCCCTCTGGCTACACACACATGTGCATACAAATCCTCACAAACATTACACACACACATACAAAGATAAAAGGAGGAAGAAGAGAAAGAAAAGGAAGTGGAGAAGGTGGAAGAGGAAGAGTAGAAGAGAAAAAGAGGAGGAAGAGCTGGAGGGGGGAGGTGGAACTGGAGGAGACAGAGAGGGGGGTTGGAGGAGGAAGACCTCTCTTACTTTGTAATCAATAGCTTTCAACTTTAAAACAAAGGAAAATTTTTCATGAGATGACCTCCTAGGCTACTTGGTGAGTTTAAGGGAAAAAGAAAATAAAAAGAAGGCACATGAAGAGGGACATCTGACACTAATCTCTGGCCTCTACATGCAAGCATAACAAGTACACACACACACACACACACATACACACACAAATATACATACACATATGCACACATGTATACAGGCACATCCACAAATACATTTGTACACAGACACAAATACTCATAACATGCACACATGTATATGTACATATCATGCACATATACACATCTACATACTTATACACATACAAACACACATACACACATAAAAACACATTGGTACACATAAACACTCATGTGCTCACACACAAAAACATTGAAAGGAAAAACAAAAGTAAGTTTTGAAGCAAACAACACAAGCTAGTTTAGTTGAATGTCTGAGTCTCTGAAAACAAATAGAGAAGAAGTCATAACAGTAATATTTTTGAGACATATGGATGCCACAGTCCCAGGGTTCCAAATTAGTATCTCTATACATACCTCTCATAAAGACTGGGATACAGGGCTCCATTCTCTTTCTTTCCCTTTGAAAAACTCCCTTTGGAAAAAAAAAAACTCTTCAGGAAATTTACACATGGTCAATTAGCCCTACACGATCACCGACAGCTGTGATGGATGGGACCAGTCTTGGTGGAGACGCTGTTGGCATGTGTGGCTAAGTCCACATGTCAGCCCAGAAGATTGGACAATTCATCCAGAAAATGAATCCTCTTCTGCCAAAGGCAGCACACACTCTCTTCTTAATATGCATATGGATTCTGGTGACTCCAAGGCCAAGTGTTCTAATAGAGCTCTCTGTCTAGCTCAGGTGGCCCCTGGGGTCAGCTCTTTGGCATGTCCACCTCACTGGTCACTCTGTTACAACATGCATAGCAATGGAACTTATAAATACTGAACCCCTACCTCGGGTTCTCTTGAGCTGGTCCTCAGGCGGGTACATCATGAGCTGGCTTGGGCTGAAGACACTGTAGAGTGCAAGGTGTCGGGTTCCGTGGTATAAGTCAAAAGAGAACTGCTTGGGTCTGAAAGAGGAAGGGAAAGGAGTTACCTGCTTTAAGTTTGGGTTTTGATTTGTGACTTTCCTTTGGTTAGTAGGTTATTTGTTTTGAAGCGTGATTATTGAACTTAGGGATTTAAGCACGTGACACGAGGACTCTACCATGCCACCAGCTCTCACTGGGGATTCTAGGCAGGTGCTCTGCCACTGAGCTACACTTAATATGGTGGTGCAAGCCTGTCATCCCAATACTCAGAAGGTAAAGGCAGAAAGATATTGGGTTCAGGGTCATCCTTGGATACATATGAAGTTCAAGGCCAGCCTGGGCTACATAAGACCCTCCTCCCCTTTCCTCTGGGTAGGACTTGAATACCATCCATGAAGCACAGTATCTTGGTCCACAGTCACGCAGCAAAATTGGCAGAACCAGAGACTAGGGAAATGGCTCAGGTGATAAAGGCTTGCTATGCCACCGTGAGAACCTGAATTTGAGCCCCCCCAGCACCCACATAAAATTCTGGCAGCAGGGGCAGTGTGTCTGCTAGCCCAGCACTGGTAAAGTGGGAGATTGGAAATAGAAGCTCTCTGGGGTTTGCTGATCAGTCAGTCTAGCAAATCAGTGAGCCGCAGATTCAGTGAGAAATGCTGTTTCCAAAAAATAATATGGAGGGCTAGAGAGATGGCTCAAGGGTTAAGTCTTTGTCTCACAAACAGAAGGCCTGAGTTTGGATGCCAGATCCCACGTAAACACACTAGCCTACGTGTCCAGTCCTGGAAGATGGAATCTGGGAAATCCCAGAGCAAAGTGACAAGGAGATAGAGTAGTTCAGGACGATTCCTGAAGTCACCCCTAGACCTCCACAGGCACACAGTGCCCTCTTACACACACACACACACACACACACACACATACACACACACACACACACAGAGGGTGTAGACCCCACCATCCTAGTCGATTCCTGAAAGGACCTCGTTATTTTTGTCATGATTATACAAAGCTGTCTGCCTAGATCTGATCCAAGGCTGACAGCTGAAATGCAAATCGCTCTTCATCCAACCACATGTCACACATTGATAGAGACTGGTCAGCAGTCACGAGCCAAGATGGCCGGTGCATGCCCCCTATCTGCCAAAACTTCTCCCCCACCCCTGTGCCGTACCCCTCCAACTGTGGCCTCCCCTAGTTCCCTGGCTCTGCTCCCCACTACCACCACCTGCAGAGCTTTCTTGGCCTCTGTTTGTTTTGTCTCTTAACATCTTATGACATTTTCCTCCCATTACATCTGACACCTTGGAGGTACCAGCAGTGAACACTGCACGTAATTCATAGCTGCCTCTCCGTGAGGATCACATTCCTGAACCGTATCTCCACACACGCAATCCCCGCTGGGGCAATATTGCCTTTTCTGGAGTCGTTCAGTTAATTTGTTCATTTCCATGTACGTTATTGAAAAGCACTCCGAGTCATAATTAGTCTCCCCTTTAGCTGCAGCTCAGCATCACAAAACCAAAGGCAGAGGAAGCTTGGGGAGGATTGGGCCTAATTAACAGGCCCCTGATTGAAACTCAAGAAGATCTAATCTACTGAAGACATTGATAATGTACACGAAGCCCTGGCGTATGATCCATCCCCAGTACTACATAAATTGAACATGGTGACATACGCCTGCTATCCCAGCACTCCAGAAGTAGAGGCAGGATGATCAGGAGTTCAAGACCACCCTCTGCTATGTGAGACCCTGTTGTATTAAAGAAAAAAAGAGGGGGGGGACTGGAAAGGTGGCTCAGGGGTCAAGCCTTTGCCTCAAAAACCGAAAGACCTGAGACTGGATCACAGATCCAATGTAAAAATGTCAAGTAGAAGTGACAATTTCTGCAATTTCAGTCTTGGAAGGAAGAACCTAGGAAACTCCAGAGCAAAGCAAAGTGGAGGTAGAGCAATTCAGGATGATTCCCAAACATCCTTGGGCCTCCACATGCACACAAAGTGCCCTCTGATACACATAAGACACGCGCACATGCACACTCGCACGCACGCACACATGCACATGCGCTTGCACACATGCCAAATATATATGCATATATATATACACATACATATGCCACAAGGCTTCCTTCTTTGTGTTGCCTGTGTGTCTTGGATCAAGGATAGGACTGGGGAACCTTAGCTTTGATGGACATGTTCCCAAGGATGACAGAGTGTGTCTGTCTCCACGAAGCCCAACCCTGAAGGGTTACGTCCTGGTATTCCCTCTCCCACACCAGGAGAGAAAGCTATCTCCTCCTCGTTGCATCCAGCATGCTGGTGACACCTGTTAGGAGCCAGGGAATTCAGTGTACGCTGGGTCCCAGAGAAAAGTTTCCAAGAACTTGGTAAGGTTTGGTCGTTGCTCTGCACTCTGAGCAGAGAGGAGCTCTGTCTTCAGTCGGTGGGCTAGGACCAATGAAAGAAGCAGCAAGTGAGGTGGATCCGACCCCCAAGGGACAAGCAGCTCAAGCAGCAAAGAGGCCCATGTTGTTCAGAGCCCGTGAGCTACGGTGGGGGATGCTCATTATAGCAGGGGAGCCTAGCAAGAGCTGACTAGTAAGGCCACCTCCTTCTTCCTCTTGCTACTTTCCTCTCTTTCTGCTCTTCTTCCTCCCACTCCTCATCTTCCTTCTCCTCCTTTGTATTCTTTTCCTCCCTATTTTCCTCCTCTTCTGTCTCTTCTTCCTCCTCCTCTTTCCTTTTCTTTTTCTCCTCCTTTCTTCTCTTCTTCATCTTTTTTCCTCCCCCTCCTCCTTTTCTTTCTGTTCTTCTTTCTCCTCTTCCTCCTCCTTCCTCTCACTCTCTTTCTGTTTGTCATATGTATACCTAAAATGTGTGTTTGTGTGTGCATGGTATATATACATATGTATGTATATGTGGTGTATATGTGTATGTATAATATATGTATGTATGTATGTATGTGTGTTTGTGTGTATGTGTAAGTGCATGTGAATATCTATGTATATGTATGTATATGTCACAAAAACACTTAGAAACTACTATATGAGTTATTTTATAAAACATATGCATCAATGATAGTCACTAAACTGCACATTAGAGTCTCAAAAACTATTTATAAGGTTTGTATTCTTTGAATAACATGTGTTTATTTCTCCACCCCAAACACTGGCAAAAATCCCTGTAAATTTTGTGAGTTGAAATTATGGTGTGTGTGTGTGACTATGTATATAAAGTGTCTGTATATGCATGTACATGTGCAAGTGCATGTGCGTGTGTGTATGCGTGTGTATGTGCATGTGTATATGTATATGTATGTGTATGTGTATGTGTATGTGTATGCATGTGTATGTGTATATGTATGTGTATATGTATGTGTATGTGTATATGTATGTGTATGTGTATGTGTATATGTATGCGTATGCGTATATGTATATGTATGTGTATGTGTATGCGTGTGTATGTGTATATGTATATGTATGTGTATGTGTATGTGTATGTGTATGTGTATGTATGTGTATGTGTATATGTATGTGTATGTGTATGTGTATGCGTGTGTATGTGTATATGTATGTGTATGTGTATGTGTACGTGTATGTGTATGTGTATGCGTGTGTATGTGTATATGTATGTGTATGTGTATGTGTATATGTATGTGTATGTGTATGTGTATGTGTATGCGTGTGTATGTGTATATGTATGTGTATGTATGTGTATGTGTATGTGTATGTGTATGTGTATGCGTGTGTATGTGCATATGTATGTGTATGTGTATGTATATGTATATGTATGTGTATGTGTATGTGATGTGTATGGTGTATGGTGTATGTGTCACTATGTACCTGTGATATGGTGTATGTGTATGTGTATGTGTATGTGTATGTGTATGTGTATGTGTATGTGTATGTGTATGCGTATGTGTATTGTGTATGCGTATGCATATGCGTATATGTATGTGTATGGTGAATATGGTATCTGTATGTGCCTAGTGTATATGTGTATGTGTATGTGTATGTATGTTGTATGGTATGCTGTGTATGTGTGTTGTATGGTATGTGTATGTGTATGCGTATGCGTATGCGTGTGTATGTGTATATGTATATGTATATGTATGTGTATGCGTATGCGTATGTGTATGTGTATGTGTATGCATATGTGTATGTGTATATGTGGTGTGGCCTGCAATTCAGGTCCTGGAAGGTGGAGCTGAGAAACCCCAGAGGAAAGCAATAGGAGGTAGATCCAGGATGATTTCCTTTGTCACCTTTAAGCCTCCACAGGAACAACACTCAAGTGTCCACTTGTGCACATGCATACACACTTGTATACCCACCCACGCGCAAACACACACATATACACATATGCAAAAAAGTCATCATTTTGCCCCATGAATTCCTAGTGCACACCGCCAAAGAGACAAAGCAGAGCAAGTCTGACTTTCATCCTCTGTCTTTTCTTCTGGAGTCTGAGTGGGAGATTATCTCTTTATCCTTGAAGTGGCAGCATCTCATGTGAGTGTTTCCCCGTGTTGGTCTGTTTTCAACCTTGTTCTGCCTGCTGCCTGCCAGGCACTTTTGATCTGCACATGTACAGCTTTTTTTTCCAGCTCAGAAAGCATCTCATTTCTTTCTCTGCTGCTCCGACTCTGCGCTCTGATCCTGTGTTCAGTGACAAGGGTTTTTTCCACACGCTGAATCGCCATTGTCTGCGCCCTAGAGCTGTCCTTGTCTCTCTCGAGTTTTTCTCTCTGATCATTTTGCCCTTTTTGAGCTCAAGTGCACATCCATTCAGGGGCCTGCAAGTGGGTTGTGTATTGAAATAGGTCAGCCTTCGACCTACTTCCTCGCCTCTAGCTCATGCAATTGACTCTTTATAAAAATTCTGTCAAAAGCACGTTCCAAGCCAGGCATGGTGGTGCATGCCTGATTCCCATCAGCGCTCAGGAGGCGGAGGCAGGAGGATCAGAAGTCCAAGAGCACCCTCAGCTACACAGTCGGTTCAAAGCCAGCCTGGGCTACATGAGACTGTCTCAAAGCAGGCGGGAGAGGGGAGGTTCCGTCAATCAAGTGCTTGCTGTACATGTATGAGGACTACACACATACACATGGGTGCATGTACCTGTAATAGAAAAAAAAACAGAAATGGTTCATATAATCCTATATATTAGAGTTATACCTGGCTTCATTCTTTGGACATGCTAGCAGATATATGCCTTGACCTAATTAGAATTGTGATGTGTGTCCATGGTGGGGTGGGAAGACCTGAACCAATTAAAAGATTAAAAACCGTAACATCTCTGAGAGCTAAAAGTCTAAGGACACAGTTTTGAACAGTACGTGCTGCACAGGGCGGCTCACCTGCCTGTTTCCTGTCTCTGAACACATGCCTCTTGCCAAAGATGCCCAAGCTCCTTTAAGCATGTAACTGTAAGTTCCAGGAAACACCCATAGGGGCTGGGCAGATAGCTCGGTGGTTGAAGCCTTTGCCTCACTAACAAAAGGACTTGAGTTCCAATCCCCAGAACCCAAGGAAAAATGCTGAGTGGACATGGCTGTGGCCTATAATTCTGGCCCAGGAAAGTGGAGCCTGGGAAACACCAGAGCAAAACAATAAGGAGGTAGAGCCATCCAGGATAATTCCCAATGTCACCTTCCCAATGGTCTCCACAGGCACACACACTCAAATGCCCTCTGGTTTGCACACACATGCAAACACACACACACACTCAGAAAATACCGAAAGTAAAATAGATAATGAGTGATGTAAACTAACCTATAAAACCTGTAAGCAATTACTCAGAATTTGGAAATTATTCCTCTAAGACAGCTAATAAGAACCTTTCAGAGTTCTTCTTTTTCTGAGTGATATTTTATGTTTCCAATCATTATCTAGTTGTTGCAGCCTAAAAGCTGTCTAGTCATCTGGTTCTGGCATTCATATGTCACACCTCCATACACACATGCACGCGCGTGTGCACACACACACACACACACACACACACGCACACACACCAAACAAGGTAAGTTCTACACACTGGGCATTGAAATAACTTTTGCACCCCAAGTACACATGGCTTCGAAGAGCAAGTTGTGAATTACCCATACCTGACAGTCAGAAGTTTCTGAAAAGCATTACAGCTGTATCTCTTTTGTATATTTATTTTTCTTCTGACCTCTGGTGTACAAAGTGCAGCTATGAGCGACCATGTCTCAAGATGTAAAGTGGAGAGTGACAAAACAGGATAGGAGTCCTCTGACCTCATGCGAGCACAGGTGAACACTCTCACACAAACACGTGCACATACAACACACATAGAAAGAACACTGGTCAATCAATGGTGTGGGCCATACAGGATTCACCTTTTTTTTTAATTTTTTTATTATTTATTATTTATCCAGTTGTGCATGTATGTGTGTGCGCATGTGTGTATGTATGTGTGTGTGTGTGTGTGTGTGTGTGTGTGTGTGTGTGTATGTGTGTGTGTATATAGAACCACGGATGAATTCGGGAACCACCATGGACACTTCCACCTCCTCCTTGTTTACTCTGCCCGGGGATTCACAGGCTCCGCCCTACCAGGACCAGAAACGCAGGCCGCCCCCGCTTCCACCCGGCGTCTATACATGGGGTTTAGGATCCGAACTCAGGACCTTTCGCCTGCAAGGCAGAGGCTTAACCCCTGAGCCACCTCTCTAGTCCCAGGATTCACCTTTATAATTTTAAACTTTCTAATGATCTCATAAAAAAATATAAAAAGATCGTTGAGGAGATGCAGTTAAAGCTCCAAAGCAAAGGGACCTAAGTTCAGATCCCCAGACCCCAAGGAGAATGCCAGGCAGGTGTAGAAGCCACCTGTTATTCTAGCCCTGGAAGGAAGAGGCTGGTCGTCCCTACAGCAAGCCAGCTAAGCAAACTAGTAATAATGGCGTGCTCTGGGTTTAATTAGAGACCCAGGCTCACAACAATAAGATAGAAGAGCGATGGAGGATAATTTCTGATATCACCCTTGGGTCTCCACAAGCACATACACTCAACTGAATGCATGAACATAACACACACATACACACATACACACAGGTACACACAGCATGCACATACATGAAAGAAAAAGGAAGCAAACAGAAGCAAATAGAATCGTTTCTCTTCTGTGCACTCACATTCCTTTCAATGGTTGGAAAGAATGTGCTAGACTGTGTTCTTTAAAGATCATTTCTCTTCGTGATTTCCAAGGACAGCATGACCATATAAAAATATTCACTGCCAGCCTGGAAAGATGGCTCAAGGGTAAAGACTCTCTTGCAAACAAAAAGTCCTGAATTCGTATCTCAGGTCCCGACCTAAAAATGACAGGTAGAAATAGTGGTGGCCCACACTTCCAATCTTGGTGGGTGGTGCCTGGGAAATCCCAGAGCGAAGCAAGGAGGTAGAAGCAATCCAGAATGATTCCCAAAGTTACCCTTGGTCCTTGTCCTCCACAGGGACACACAGTGCTCTCTCTCTCTCTCTCTCTCTCTCTCTCTCTCTCTCGCACACACACACACACAAATTAATTAATAAGTTAATATATAAAATTTATATATACATATATATGTATATATATACCTGCTGCCCTGTTGGCCCCCAATTTGGTTTCATCTGTCAGGGGTGAAGGGGATCACATTGTGATCCAAGTCACTGATCTTTCTATGGGAACAGAGTTAAGGAAGAAAGGAGCACCTCTCTTTCTCTCTGTGGCTTCCAAAGACATGTTTCATAAGAACAATCAGAACAGAATGGAAAAGTGGCAACTGGGTTCTTGGAGCCCCTCCCACCCCCAGGACTTCAACAGTACACATGAATCTGACAGCCACATCTATGGTATTGGAGAGATTATTCCTACAGCCCCTGCAGAGATAAGACGGACAGAAAGCAGTTTCAGGAGGGGGTGTGTGTGCAAATATCGTTAATATGAGCACAGAATAGAAGCAAGGCCACTTTATTGATTTAAACATTAAAATAATGCATACTTTCTGTGCCTTTTCCCAGAGGCGATAATGTTGATTTTTAACCTACACTGAAATCTCAGAGATGTTTCACAGGCCCCTTGCGGTGATTACCAAAGATTAGTGATAACTTGTCTAATTAGTGAGAAAGACATAAAAATCAATGTCACTGCCAATTGTTATGCTGACTGACAGGGGTGGGAGGAGAGCCGGATTCCTCTCCAGAGACAGGAAGGAGGGCGTGCAAAATCTGTCATCCTGTGCTCCACTGAGGTGGGGGGTGCCACATATTTTTTCCAAGTCCCCAGATAGCCTTTCTTTCAGTTTTTAATGGAAGCTTTTTGTTGGAAGAAAGGAGCAAGTGGGTGGAAGGAGGGAGTGGGGGATGAGCCAAAGGCCAAGGAGTTAGCTCAGTGGCTAAAGTGCTTATAGTGCACACATGAAGATCAGAGTTCAGATCTACAGCAACCATACAAAAGGCCAGATTAGTTATAAGAAGGTTACTCAACACACCATCATCGCACTAGGGAGATGGCTTAGTAGATAAGGCACCTGCTCTATGAGTATGAGGATCTGAGTTCAGGTGGAACTGTATCATATTAAGATCTTGCCTTTGTAAATAAAGTGGTCTGGGGAAATGGTTCAAGAGTGAAAGCTTTTGCTTCATAAGCAAAAGGATCTAAGTCAGATCCCCAGATCATACCTAAAAATGCCAGGCAGATAAGGTACTAGTCAGCAATTCCCAGAGCAAAGCAATAAAGAGGTAGGGCAATTCAGGATGATTCCCACTGTCACCCTTAGGCCTTCACTGGCACACACACTCAAGTGTCCTTTTACACACACACACACACACACACACACACACACACAATGGGGCTGGAGAGGTGGCTCAGGGGTTAGGCTCTGCCTTGCAAGTCCTGGGTTCGGATCCTAGACCCCACGTATAGACACCGGGTGGAAGTGGGGGCGGCCTGCGTTTCTGGTCCTGGTAGGGCGGAGCCTGTGAATCCCGGGGCAGAGTAAACAAGGAGGAGGTGGAGGCGTCCATGGCGGTTCCCGAATTCGTCCGTGGTTCTACACACACACACACACACACACACGCATACACACGCGCACACACGCATACACGCACAATTGAATAAATAATAAATAATAATAATAATAAAAATTACACACACACACACATACACACACCATGCATGCAAAAAAAATTAAGATAGTGGTCAAAGAAGAGAGCAGATGTCAACCTCTTGCTTCCAAGTGTGTGCACCTTCACCTGCACACACACATATGTGCCTCTACGCATGTAAGTACACGTGCACACATACATAAGAAGTGAACTAGTTCAACCAGAACCTTGATTCCCAGTTCTGCCTTGTCAGAAAGTTCAGTAGTACTTACCAAATTCCCCCAGGAATTTACTGGAGGGATGGTAAGGACTACAGCAATGGTGTTGATGGGAGAGCCACATGGCCCCGAGATGCTCAGGATATGAAGTATCCTCCACAAAGGCTTACCACCATCCCAACAGGAAGAGAAGCATAAGGACCTGCATTCAATTCTCCAGCATCAAATAATCAGGAAAATCAGGATCTTGGCATTCTCTCAGGTTATGCAGGGAGTTTGAGGTCAGCCTGAGATAGAAGAGACCCTATCTCAATAAAGGAAGAAAATGTTTGACTTTGCACAGGACACTGTATTAATTACTTTTTTCTCATTGCTATGACAAGATACTGGGTTAAAGAACTTAAAGAAAGAAGTGTTTGCTCTTGTTCACAGTTGGAGGGTGCGGTCCATCATGGCGGGGAAGACATGATGCAGGATCATGAAGCAGCTGGTCACATGATATCCACAGTCAGGAAGCAGAGAGAGATGCACGCTGGGTCTCAGCTCACTTTCTTCTGTATATTCAGTCCAGGACCCCAGCCCATGGGATGGTGCTGCCCACCTTCAGGGTGGGAGTCCCACTTCAGTAAACCTCTCTAGAAACACCTGTCTCCTAAGTGCTTCCAAGTCTAGTCAAATTGACAAGATGGACCACAATAGATCCCTGTAAATAAAAATATTGTGTTGCTCTAGCTACCCATATTTAGATCCCAGATTCAAGAGGGCTCCATGGAAAGAGGAAGAGGAAGAGGATGAGCAGAAAAGAAGGAGGAGGAGGAAGAGGAGCAAGAGGAAGGAGGAGAGGGAGAAGGAGAAAGAGGAGGAGGAGGAGGAAGAAGGAAGAAGAAAGAGGAGGAGGAAGAGGAGGAAGAGGAATAATAACAAAAACAAGAACAAGAACAAGAAGAAGGGCTGGAGAGATGGCTCAGGGGTTAGGATTCTGTCTTGCAAACAGGTCTCATGCCCTACATAAAAACATGAAGTGGTACCAGCTTCAGCCTGCATTTCTTGCTCTGGTGAGATAGAAGTAATCCAGGATTATTTCTGGAGTCACCCTTGGTCTTCCACAGGGACACATAGTGCCTTCTGATACACACATATGTGTGAGCGTGCTCACATGAATGTACACACACACACACACACACACACACACACACACACACACACACAAATAAATAAATAAATAAATAAAAATTTAAAAGTTACTATCCATTTAAAAGAAGGAGGAGGAGGAGGAGGAGGAGGAAGAGGAGGAGGGCAAGGAGGACAAGGAGGACGAGGAAGAGGAGGAGGAGAAGAAGGAGGAGAAGAAACATTGCAGGAAACAAGGTGTGTGTGTCCTTGTCTTTCACCACCCATTGCAACAAGTGGCTCCAAGCACTAAGAACTGATGCTTCAGAATCTACCCTATGTTTTTCTAAGAATCCAGCTTCCTGAGATTGCCATGGGATCCCTAGACCAGACCAGGGGAATCATGGATACAAAATACTAAAACCAGCATAGTGAAGAACTTTTCAAAACAAAGGAAAGGACATGACTGGTAAGAAATCAGGTTTTTGTCCTCTTTAATGCTAACGTCTTCCTCCTAATGGTCCCAGAATAGATCTTTCAGAGGATTCAATCTGTCTAGCTTTGACCCGGTACCCTCAGAAAAATGCCATCACTAGAGGCTTCCACACAGGTTTTATGAAATGGAACTGAAAATGTGAAAGCTAATGTCAAACACAGCCTGGGGATTTTAGTGTATGTTTTGCAAGAACAAAGAAATTCACAGGGTTTAAGGCGCCGGCAACTGGAGACCTGTTGTCCCGGCTCACAGCCAGGAGCTTTAATTTTTATCAGATTAGCCTCTGTCTTCTGGGTGTGACCTGCCCCCTGGACTGAACAGCTTTCTGCTTGCTTGCCTGTGACCAAACATTCGACAAGAAGCAACTTATCAGGGGAAAGGTTTTATTTAGGCTCACGGTTTGAAGAGATGCAGTCCATCGTGGCGCATGAGGCATGGCAGCAGGAACTTGGAAGCAGCTGGCCACCTCCTATCAGCAGGAAGCAAATAGAAGTCAGGAAGTGGAGGTCAGGAAGAAAACTCTAATGCTCACCCTCTGTGGCCCACCTCTACAGTTTCACAACCTGCTCAACACAGCATCATCTGGTTGGGGAGGCAGCTCAGTGGGTAAGGGCTTGCCCCACTTCATGAAGACCTGAATTCAGATCACCAGCACTCATGTAAAAGCCAATAGTCGTGGCAATCACCTGCTGACCCATTAGCCGAAGACAGGGATAAGGAATCCCCAGGACAAGCTGGGTAGCTACCCAAGCTGATTGGTGAGCTCTGGGTTCAACTGAGAGTCCCTGGCTTAGTAATAAAAGTAGAGGGCCCTCCACTTACACATGTACTCACATACATGTGTGCCCCTGCACATACAAATACACAGACACACACCATATACACAAGAAAAAATAATAAAAAAATAAGAGCTACTAAAACATTTTTGCAGAGTGATGGGAATACCAAAGAGTTAATAACTACACCTGAGGGACAGCAGAGAGAGTTTGCCAGAGGAGGTGATATCAAGAGTCAGGAAGTATATTCTAGAAGACAGGTAGACATGGCTGAGGCAGATGCCCCGAGACCTAGCAGCACGATGCAGTCTCGTGTGGCCAGACGATGAAGAAAGGAAGAGAGTAGAGTCGGTTGATTGATTCGTTGGTTGTTAAGTTGGTTGGTGGGTTGCCTGGTTGCTTGGTTGGTTCATTAATTGGATAGTTGGTTAGTTGGTTGGTTAACTAGCTGGTTGGTTGATTATCAGTTGGTTGATTGATTGCTTAGTTAGTTGATTAGTTGCTAGTTGGTTAGTTGGTTGACCTTTGAGACAGGAGCTCATGTATTTCAGTCTGGTCTCGAACTCACTATGGAGCCAAGGATTGGCCTTCAGTTTCTGATTCTTCCTGCTTCTGCCTTCCTAGCGCGGGGATGACAGACGCGCACCACCACACCAAGTTAGATGAAGCTCTGGAGAAAGAACCCAGGACTTCACGCATGCTGCAGCCTTCTCCCAGCTCCACAACAGTCCTAACCCCGACCCCAGAAAGATGTTTTCCAAGTGATGCTCCCTTTTCCTGGAAACTGGCCTGGATTTCAGTTCCAGACCTCTCTACACCCTGGGAAGTTCCTTGTTCTTCTGTGTCCTTGAGTTTCTTACCTGGAAGAAAAGAAGGGGAAGGCGCATCTGAAATGCTTGTGCCCTTACTAGATAAGTTCCATGAATCTATGCTGCTATTTTATTCTGAATGATACCTCTTAAACAGCATTTCTTCACAGCTGCTCAGCTTTGACTTCATTTCTTTTCGAGACACACACAACCATGAGACAAATCTCTCCAGGCCTTCTCCCAAACACTCCCACACAAATCTCATTCATGGCAGACTTGAGAGGCAATATTGCAGAGTGACGCCTGTGATCTGAGTCAACACCATGCCCTTTTCCACACATCCAGTCACTGGGATCTATAATTTATGAATTCATTCTGGAAACAAGACATCAGAAAAATATACCCTGACATGGAGTCCGCAGTCCTGAAATGACTTTCTGGCTTTGCAATCCCCCTGGCCTGAGTTCATGCTCAATTTCATGTCTTGGTTTCATTCCATATTTATCTTCTCAGTGACAGATGCTGCAATTATAAATCCCCCCCCGTTCCCCTGCAAGCCAGTAAATGCCACAGCCTTTTGCAGCACTGCCCTTGTGCTTATTCTCCAATTACCCAGAGTAAACAGATATGACCTGGCCACAGAATGGGAGCTTTGAGCTCATTTAATTGGGACTAAACAAAACTCTGTGTGTGTGTGTGTGTGTGTGTGTGTGTGTGTGTGTGTGTGTGTGTGTACAAGAGGGCACTTGAGTGTGTGTGCCTGTGGAGACCCAATGGTGACACCAGGAGTCATCTTGGATTGCTCTACCTCCTTATTGCTCCATCTTCCAAGGCTGGAAGTGCAGGCTACTGCCATTTCCATCCAACATTTTTATGTGGGATCTAATTCAGATCTTTATGCTTTCAAGACAGAGGCTTTATCCCCTGAACCATCACCCAGCCTGGAAAAAAAATTAAATCACAATTATCCCTTGCAAAGAGCCACTTCTGTCATGACATCTGTACTCCAAGGGGACTTCATGTTATACAAAAAAAAAAGGCATTTCCAAGTCTATCCCAGTCATGCTGTTATTGGTTTTATATTGAGCAACTGTCCATAAAATCTCCATGAGCGGGTTGAAAAATTTATGTAGAAATCCAACAGGTAGCGTTTTAGGAAGGGCATGGGGGATAATGACCACAAATTTATTAACATTGTGTAGTGTTTGAGAAATCCCAAGCATGCTGAT
Source organism: Typhlomys cinereus (assembly GCA_023101885.1). Lineage (NCBI taxonomy): Eukaryota > Metazoa > Chordata > Mammalia > Rodentia > Platacanthomyidae > Typhlomys > Typhlomys cinereus. The sequence goes on from JALPQD010000877.1 coordinate 209,224, forward strand.
CGCTGGAGCTGCAGCCAGCTCTCCTCACCCATTCATTTTAGAGCAATCATTCAAAACAAGTTAAATGGCTCTGATTTATGACCTTTACCTTCCAGGTCCACTCGATTTGCTCTCTCAGTGTGTAAATTCTAAAAACTCAATTCCCTCCACCTCCAGAGGGCCAGCGGAAGTCAACATTATGCGTGAGTCGAGAGTGAGGGAATTCTCTGATCTCTCGTTTCTCTCGTTAAAAGTGCACAGAACAACCTGCAATTAAACTTGCATAAAGATTTCTCTTCGTGATTGACGTTGGGCCAGGATGAAATGAGCTCAGATTGGACACCTCTGAAGATTTTGGAGCTGAGAGGTGAGTCTGGACAGTGCTTCCAGGGAGATAGTGATGGAGGTATTAACAGGCTGATTGGCATTTTTGAGCCAAGGAAATTGTGAAGAGCTGGCTCTACCATCAGGGAGTCAGGCCAAGAATGAGAAGCAAACACAATCTGCTTGGAAAACCGCACGTGTTTAGCGTGACAATATTGAAGTGAGACATTCGCAAGCTCTTACAGCCAACAGATAGTCCTGCAGATATCATAGATCAAAGCTTCTGTTCTGTGTGTCCGCCAGAGACCTGGTGCACAGCAGGGAGGAAACTTCCCCAGCACCGTAGACTTGAGGATGTTCAAACATGTGTTCCTTCCAAACATTACCCAGGAAGTTAGCGAGGTAATCACGTGACCAGATTCTGGCTCATGGAGAATTAAAGAAAAAGGATAACCTGAGTGAGGCAGGCGTGGCTCAGTGGTAGATCACTTGCCTAGAATCCCCCAATGAGGGGCTAGGAGTGTGGCTCAGTGGTGGAGCACCTGCCTAGAATCCACAGTGAGGGACTGGGGGCATGGCTCAGCCCTAGAGCACCTGCTTGGTATGCACAAGGCCCTATGTTCAATCCTTAGAGCTACATTTTAAAAAAAAAAAAAAGGGACCAGACTGGTACTTATATACCCAAATTCACAGCAGCACAAATTCAGAAGAGCCAGAAATTGGAAGACATATAAGCACCACTCATGGATGAGCAAATAAAGGTCATCTCTCCAAACACGGGAATAATTCATCCATGAAAGTGAATGAAATGCTGAGATGTGATGTAACATGCGCAAAGTCTAGAAGACTGTGAATGGAATGAGTCAGTCATAAAAGAACAGCTGCTGCTCGTGCCCGGGATCTGAGCTACAGAGAAAAGGCACATCCATGCAGACTGAATGCAGACACTCCCAGAGGCTGGGAGAGAATTGGAAGCTACCGCCAAGGGAATACAAAGTTGATGTTGTAGTTGGCAAAACATTTTGGTCTAGGCAATGGTTTTAGGTGAAGAAAATTTGTGAGTATTCTTAATGTCATTGAATCATGGTTTTAAAAACTGTTTGCATAGGCTAGGAGGAAGACTTAGCAGCTAAAGTGCTTGTGACCAAGCAAAAGGACCAGAGTTCAGAACCCCGGATCCCATGTGAGATGCCAGGGAAGGAGGGCGGCTGGCCCACCTGTCATTCCAGTCACAGACAGCAGAGACTGGAAATCCCCAGAGTAAGTTGGCTCGTCAGAGTGGCTCTATCAGTGAGCTCTAGATTTGATCACAGACCGTTTTTTAAGAAAATGAGTAGAAGACATCAGAAGAGGAGGACCCAGAGGAAAGTTTGACATGCACACTAAAGAATGCTCCAGGAATGAGGGGGGGACACTGGGAGAAAGGGAGGGAGGGGAGAAAGAAAGAGGAAAAGGGAGGAGGGAACAAGGGGATCCAAGGAGGGGTGGAGGGAGAGAGGGGAATGAGGTACCTATCAAGTTTGTATGAGTGGAAAAACATAAATTAAAAAAAAGAAAATGAGTAGAAGAGCAATTGAGGTTGAGTCCTGATCTGAACTTCCAGCTTCTACACATATGCGCTGTCAAATGCACATGCTCCTGCACACATGTGTGCATTCACTAACATTGGGTGTTATTCCTCGGACAGAATCTGCCCTGGTTGTTTCCAAACAGGGTCTCTCGCTGACTGGAACTCCCCTCATAAGCTAGGCTGGCCAGTGAACCCCAGGGATCCTCTTGTCTCTGCCTGCTCACCGCTGGGATTGCAAGACCTTACCACAACACCAAGCTATTTCCTGCACAGGTTCTGGGAATGTCACTCAGCCCCCATGTTCGTAAGGAGAGGTTATTTTACCAACCAAATCATCTCCACAGTCTCATGAGAATTTTCCTGGTCAAATAATTCAGGAGATTTAGCCTTAAACACCTCTCCTTCTTTTTCTTGTTTTTGATGTGTGTGTGTGCATGCGTGTATGTGTGTGTGTGTGTGTCTGTCTGTCTGTATGTATGTATGTATGTATGTCTCTGTGGGTGACGCATGTGGGTGGGTGCATGTGTTGTGTGTGTGAATGCATATGTACAAGAAGGCACTTGAGTGTTTGTGCCTGTGGAGGCTCAAGGGTGACATCAGGAATCATCCTGGATTGCTCTACTTCCTATTTCTTTGCTCTGGGGTTTCTCAGGGCCAGAGTTATAGGCCACTGCCATATCCACCTGGTATATTTATGTGGGATCTGGGGATCTGAACTCAGGTCCCTTTGCTTTCCATTCAGAGGCTTTCACCCTTGAGCCACTCCCCATCCTGCATCTCCCCTTTTCTAACCCTACCATGTGCAACAGCTCATTAATGGCCCCAAGGAGCCTAGCAAGGATGAGCAGCAGTTGCTTTACCCAGAATGCTTTGCAAAACCATCTCTTCCTGAATGTCTGTCTGCCTTTTGCCATTATCAGTGGTTACTATCCGCCTTGAACCTGTGCCCTACTGTTCCTCAGATAAGGAGGTGCATCCATCAAAGATTCACACACCAAACCCTCGCCTTCCCTGCAGAATGTAGTCTCACAGAAGGTAGAAGGATAGGGTCTGCATTCGCCATTCCTCTCAGTCTGTCCCTTCCGCGGAGTCAAGCACCTGCCGGTACCTCCTGATGGATCCTGTTGCCTTGGCAACCATCTCCGAGTTGCTATTTTCAGGACCTTCTCTCCATCCCGGGAGCCTGGGGGAAGCAACGGATGCCATAAGGCATTAGCCTGAACGCACAGCATCTCCAGTAAAGTGGCGTTAATAACATCCCCCCACCCCCGCACCTCATCAGTCAGGACTCCCCGAGACAGGCAGCAACGAGGGGCTGCCGCTGACAGATCCCCCAGAAGCCCATCTCCTCCAGAGCCCCCGCAGCTCCCGGCAATGTGAGACTCTTCTTTTATTTTTCCGGCTAATTTGGTCGGTGGGAAGTGACACGGGATGCTTGACAGCCTCTTTCTTAGAGGAAGCGGGCAACCCCTCGGGTGAGCACCTCCTGTTTCTGCCACACCATCTGCCAACGGCTCCTCTGCAGCTTGGAGCTCCTGGGGAGAGCCGGAGCCCCAGGGTGATTTTCGGGCCTCTAATTACAAGGAGACTACCAGGCCACCTGGTCCCAGGAAAGATAGGAGGGCAAGCACTACTCCCTCACCAGCTGAACGCCGGTGTCTGCCTTCCCATCTGCCCACCCTCCTGCTGGAATGAGCTCATCGGTCCTGCAAGGGAGAAAGAGAGGCTTAAAAAGCACTAATCCAGGGGGCTGGCGAGAGGGCACAGTTAGTGAGACACCTGCTCACCATCCTGAAGACTGGAGTTCGATCCCTGGGAGCCCATGTGGTGGAAGGAGAGAATTGATTTCTGAAAGTTGTTCTCTGAAGGCCACCTGTGTGCCCTGACATATGCATGTTATCTGTCTGTTTATCTGTCTCTCTATCTACCTACCTACCTACCTACTTATCTATCTATCTATCTTACACACACATAACACAAATGTACAACCAAAAACACTTGAAGAATTATGTTGATCATATATCCAAATTTGAGTGACTAGTAAACCATAAACTAAAGAAGTACAAGGTGCAAGGTGAGCATCCATTAAGAGGCAAATGAGAAGGAAAAGTGCATGTCATACCTATGCTAGCGAGGTAAAGGGCGGGCAGCTACGATCCACACAGAGCTCTGGGAGATTGAGAAGAAAAGATAAGCATCGTCACAGAATACACAGGGGCCACATGAAGCAAAACCCACATGGCTCCCACATGTGTGAGGAGATGCTCACACGAGCTTACTCGTTGGAGAAATGCAAATGAAAGCAGCCCCGAGATACCAGTTACACCTGGAATAAGCTCTGGTGGGGGGAGGCATGCGATATGAGGTGCTTCTGCCTTGGGGAAAAGCAACCTGCTGGCATTTATCGCAAAATTAAAACCGAGCCTCCTGTGTTTCCAATGTGTGCTCTGCAGAACTACAGGCATAGAAATGGAAAAACTAGTCTGTTCACAACAGGCTGCCCTCCCTCCCCTCCTCCTCTGGGCAAAATAAATAGCCAGATCTGCAGTGGACGCAGAGCAGGCCATCCTCACCGTGGAATAGTACATTGCTATTAAAAAGAGGTCAGAGTCTGACCAGATGGTGGAGGACGGTGTCTAGATATTTTCCTCTTTTTATTTCGTGTGTGTGTGTGTGTGCGCGCGCGCGCATGCAGGTTGGACACACATGGGTGGATATATGTACATGAATGCACTTGAGTATGACTGTGCATGACTATGAAGCCCGAAAGGTGATATCGGGAACCATCCTCAACCACTCTTTCAATAAATCATCTTCCCAACCATTCTAGATCTTTCCATCATGTTTACCCTCTTTGTGAGATTTTAACACTGACCAATGCTCTGCATAGTTGTGCATTTCATCAAATAATATCGACATCCAGAGGGTCATACGTAACAGAATACCTTCCTAAGCTATCTTTTTTTATTCAATTGTACGTGCGTGTGTGTGTGTGTGTGCGCGTGCGTGCGTGTGTGCGTGCGTGCGTGTGTGTGTGTGTGTGTGTGTGTGTGTGTGTGTAGAATCACAGGGGAATTTGAGAACCACCATGGACTGCCTCCACCTCCTTCACCTCCTCCTTGTTTACTCTGCCCCGAGATTCACAGGTCTGCCCTACCAGGACCAGAAGCGCAGGCAGGCCACCCCCCCCCCCCTGCTTCCACCCGGCGTCTATACATGGGGTCTAGGATCCAAACTCAGGACCCTCCACCTGCAAGGCGGAGGCTTAACCCCTGAGCCACCTCTCCAGCCCCGGCACTCTCTGATTTAGGGCTGAGCACCAAGTGAGTGTTTGTGAACACATGGGTTGGGAGAAAGATCCCAAATAAAGCCTCTGTGCAGGAAGGGACTGTGCGGTGCGGGAAACCTCTCACATAATCATTTCCCCATCTTGGCAAATTGATTTCACGATGAAAGTGTCTTCAGCAAGGGCGATGCAGCACGAAGTCATTAACTGTGTAATTGAAATCAAGAATTTGAAAAGGAGCTTCTGACAGGGCTAGGTCGTCCTTCTCTGCCAGGGCAGCAAACCAGGTTGACAGGCAAAGGACCCAGAGAATTGTCACAGAGTAGATAGATCAGAGAGAGAGGAAGAGTGAGAGAGAGAAAGAAAGAGATGATAGATAGATAGATAGATAGATAGATAGATAGATAGATAGATAGATAGATAGATAGATAAAAGATGCAGATATATAGATGATAAATATAGACAGGTAAATGATAGATTAGATAGACATCATGGTTAGGCACAGATGTCAACTTGACTGTTGAGGGTTTGAGCTCTGGGCACATTTGTAGAGAATTAGTTGAGTTAACCTCAGAGCAAACCTGAAGGAGACTGTCTAGCTGATGGGGAAGGCCCAGCCTATGGTAGGTGGGATTAGACCCTGGAATAAATCACGGAGAACTGGTTGAGAATTGGCATCCTTCTGTTCACTTATCCAGACATGCTGGTCTGGCAAGTAAGGATTGTCTGTCTCTCAGCCATTATGTGGTAATGGTGTGGTCAGTTCCCTCAGTCCTGGTGTTGGTGCATGCTCTCCTGTCAAGCCTTACTAAGAACCATAACCGGGAATCATAAGAGAGAATAAACCGTTGTTCTCTTAAGCCGTTTGATAGTCATTTGTCAGTAACCATTCAGGCAAATTGCAACAATAGATAATAGGTCGATAGGGATATATAGATGATAGATAGATAGATAGATTATAGAGACAGATGACAGATGGATAGATAGATAGATAGATAGATAGATAGATAGATAGATAGATAGATAGATAGATAGATTATAGAGACAGATTCAAAGATAGAGACAAATATATATATGATAGATTATAGAGATAGACAGATACATGATAGAGATATGCAGATGATTATAGAGATGGATAGATAGTGTCATAGTTAAGCACAGGTGTCAATTTGACTGTTGAAGGTTTGAGCTCTGGGCACAGTTGTAGAGAGTTGATGGTTGAGTTAAGCCCAGAGCAAACCTGAAGGAGATTGTCTAGTTGCTGGGGAAGACACAGCCCATGGTGGGTGGGATTAGGCCCTGGATAAATCACAGAGAGCTGGTTGAGAGAGTTTGCCACCCTTCTGTTCACTTGGCTAGACATGCTGGTCTGGCAAGTAAGGATTGTCCATCTCTCAGCTGTTACATGGTGATGGTATGGCCAGATCCCTCGGCTGTGGTGTTGGTACATGCTCTTCTGTTAAGCTGGACTGAGAACTGTATCTGGACTGTCATAAGAAAGTAAACTCCTTGTTCCCTTAAGCTGTGTGATGGTCATTTATCAGCAATGTTGCAGGGTGACTGCAACAGATAAATAGATAGATGGATAGACAGACAGACAGACAGACAGACAGACAGATACAGGTAGACATAGATACCAATATGGCAATGTGATTCACACTTGCAATTCCAGTCTTGAGGCAGTAGAGATGGCCATATCCTTTCCTGACTGTAGATGCCAGGTGACCAGCAGCCTCAGGCTTCTGCCGACATGCCTTCCCCACCATGATGGACTGCACCCTCCAACTGTGAGCCACAGTAAACCCCTCCTGCCTTAAATTGCTTCTGTCAGAATATTTTATCACAGCAACAGGAAGAGCAGCTAAGATGAAGGTCAAGATAATAGTGCCAAGGTCATCTTAGGGTGCAGTAAGCAGCCACATCTGGGAAATAAGAGGGGCCCATGGGGAATGAGCAGGGCATACTCTTTGCTGTGGCACACATAGGTGGCTTGTTGCTGACTTCAGGAGTTACCATGGAAGTCAGTAGCAACGAGAAATTCATGAAGGATTCCGAACAAGGAATGACCTGAGCAGGTCTGCAGTTGGTGAACAAATTTGTCAACAAGAAGGGGGTTGGTAGTGGGGTGCTAAGGGCACCACTGGGGACAGGAAGCAGTGGGTGTAGAAATGGCTCTGAGGGGAACAGCCGGAAATGACTACATAGGTAATGCACTTGCCATGTATAAAAGATGGAGTAGTGTGGGTTCCTGGCACCCATGTAAATACCAGCCAGGCATGGCGGCCAGCCTGCATCTCAGCACTAAGAGACAAGAAGTCCCTGAAGTCCCTGAAGCCTCACTGGACTAACTGAATCTATGAGCTCTGGGCTCAAGGGAGAGACCCTAACTCAAGATATGAGGAGCAGAGCAACTGAGAGAAGCTCATAATGCACACATGTTCACCTGACACCCCAGCTTCCTCTCAGCCATTTATCTCCTACGCCGAAGCAGATGGGGCCCAGGACAGCTGCTGCTGACCTCATCAGATCCTAAGTCCCCAGGACAGATGAAAAATGTCACTTCAATCACCAGACAAAATGTACTTCTCCTCAGCCCAAATCCACAATTACCACAGCACACATGCACGTACACATGCATGCACACAATCCACACACACACATGCACATGCATGCCCCACACACATCTACCATACATACATGTATGCTCATATACATGCATAAACACAATCCACATGTATGTGCATATATACCATGTGTGTGCACACAATGCATGCACTAATAAATGCATATGCACACACATGCATGGACATGGCCCACATGCATGTGCATGCACATCATATACTCATGTGTGCATGAACACACCACATATATGTATGCATACACATTCATACAACCTACCTATATGTATATGCATATACACCACACACTTATACATGTGTATCATATTCTTCACATATTTGTGCATACACACACATCTATCATGTCTATGAACATGCTCATACATGCAAGTGCACATTCTGGAATGCATATGCACACAATTCATATATATGCACACAAATGCATGTAAATGCACATATACAAAAATACATACATGAACATAGACATACATGCACACAGATGCATATCCGTGCACACACATACACACAGGCACAAAAATGCATGTACTCACACATATACATCTGTACACATACACACAAACAGGGACACAGACACATAATTGCATGTGCATACACATCTACACATGCACACATAGAAACACATAAAAACATGAACACAAATGTGTGTGCATATCCAGCTATACATCCACATGCAGGTAGGCAGGCACACAAGCAAGCAAGCAGGCACACAAGCACACATACACACACAGTCTGGCAAATACTGTTCCACTTCCTCTTCCATGGCTGTGATAAAAATCCTCTAACCAAGCAACTTGAGAGAAAAAGGATTCCTTATTCTGACTTACAATTCCAGAGGGGAAAGAGTCCATCTCGGTGGGGAAAATACAGTGGCATAATAAATAAACAGGTGGATGGAAGCTGATGGCTCATGCTGTATCCAACATTCAGGAGTCAAAGAAAAAAAAAGAACAGGAAGTAGGGCCGGAGTATCAAACCTCAGGCCCTCACCATGTCCAGTGAAGTGAAGCAAGGTTCAGGCCCTTCGAAAACAGTGACACCTGGTGGGGACAAGTGTTCGCACATAAGCGGGGACACACACGAACAGACATGAACACATACGAGTGCAAAATGCATTCATGCACACGCACACGCACACACAGCCTTTATCATCTCACAGGAAAGCAGAGAGGGATGTGCCCTATTATTTAAAGACCTCTGTGGTTTAAATGGGAGGATTTGTGCAATCGCATCTGGCACGGAAGGAAATGCAGTGGCCAGATAGATGCACCCCGTATTTAGGAATATAATAGCATGTCCTCAATCGCCACCTTCTAATCCCACTGTGACTCAAAATAAAAACGCCACAAGCTGGGAGGCCCTAAACATCTCCAATTTCTGTGCTTTTGATGGAGGGACTGGAGGGCTCATCCGCGCAACTCTTTATTTTCCATCAAAGACCTCAGCCTTTTCTTTCCTGCCAGTGAATGAAGTCCGTGTGTCTAAACAACAGCTGAGCGCCATTCTCTTTCTGCCCACTCATTCAAGAGTCCATTTAGAAAACAGTCTGGTGATTTAGATGACAGACACGAGACAGGCCACAGTTCCTCGCAGTGCTGAATGTGGATGAGTTTGGAACGAGATAGTCCCAGACTGTCTAATGAAGGAAAATGGACAGTGTGGGAATCCGGGAACGCACTAGATTCAGAACTCCCAAAGCAGAGATGAGTCCCTTAGTGGGCGGTGGGGGCAGGAGGGTCACACGCCCCAAGCCAACTTAGGCTACATAGCAAGCTCAAGACCAGACAAGACTCCTGAGCAAAACCCTGTTTCAAAATGGAAAAAAGGGTGTAAACAACTTCTTCAGTGTGGTGCAGTCTTTTAACTCCCACAAGATGAGCAGTAGACCCTAACAACATGGAATTCAAATCCTGATACAAAGAATTAAGCCTGGGATGGGGATGGGGATAGGGATGGGGATGGGGATGGGGACGAGGTTGGGGATGGGGATGGGGATGGGGAAATGATTCAACAAAGTGTTTCCCACACAAGCAAAAAGGACCTGAGTTCAGATACCATATAAAAATGCAAGGGGAGGCTGGAGAGATGGCCCAAGGGTTAAGCCATCTGAAATCAGATCCCGAGTCCCATGTAAAAGTGACAAATGGAAATGGCAGCGTCCTGCACTTCCAGCTCTGGCGCGAGGAGCCTAGACAATCCCAGAACAGAGCAAAAAGGAGGTTTGAAGCAATCCAGGATGATTACCGAAGTCACTCTTGGTCCTCCACAGGGATACACAGTGCCCTCTGATGCATATATACATACACACACAGACACACAGACACACACAGACACACACACACACACACACACACACACACACACACTTTTAAAAATTTTAAACAAACACCAGATGGATACAGCCCACTTGTCATTCCAGCCCTGAAAAGCAGAGCCTGGGAATCCCCAGAGCAAGCTGGCTAGTCAGACCAGCCCTAACGCTCTGAATTTATTAGAGGCCCAGGCTCACACAATAAGGTGGAAGAGTGATGAAGGATGATGTCAGATGTTTCCCGTAGGTCATGTACATACAGCTACACATGTGTGCCTATCTACATGGAAACACATACTCGTTCATGGACATGCACATGCACATACACACATACATGAAAATGGAAAGACAAAAGGCATAGTCCCCTGGGACCATGGCCAAATGAAAGGAAGCTACTTAAGATTCTAGTTCCTTTCTCCCAATCGGAAAGGCAGAAACACCAACACCCTCACATAAAGTTGTTCTCACAATGATGTCAGAAAATGTGGGTCACAGATCCTGCAAACCATAGACAATTCTGTCATCACTGCATTTATTAAATTGGAGGGGACAACTTGGACTCTGTTTGGAAAAAATAATAACTTTTGAAATGATCTTGCTTTTTCATCCTCAGCGTTCAAATATTTCCGATGACCACTAACTGGTTGAAGAGAGGGAGGAAGGAGCACTTTCTCAGGAAGGGAAGATCAGAACCTCAGGGAGAGTCACATCTACAGCTACCCAGCAGCTCCGGCCAGGTCGGGGGTCCTGTGAACGCCAGATGTTAATTGGCGAGGGAGCCAAGGCTGCCTCCACAAGATGAGAACACGCCTGCGTTGCTACATGACGATGGTTGGGATTTTTTTTCCTAAGTGAGATGAGTTAACTCTTTCAAAAAAGACATTCTAGGTTCAGGTTCCAAAGATTATATTCATGATAAGAAAGTCCACAAGAGAGATAGGTGGGGACTTGGGAAGTGACTCCACCCATCGTATGCTGGCTTTGCATGAGGACCTGAGTTCATTAATTTTTTAAAAAAAAGAATCCAGATATGTGTTGCATGCTTGCAACCTTAACACAGAGACAGGCAGGCCTTGGCTTTGGGGAGCAGTCAGTGAGTGATGCATCTGAAAAAGGGGAGTGAGGCCTGAAGAATGACACTGAGGGGTCATCTGGGCTGCATATGTGTACACATGAGCCCAAACACACACACATGCACTCAAACACAGATACACACAGGCCCAAATACAGACACACATATGCCTCGAACACACACACATGCACCCAAACACACACACACACAAACACACACTCAGGCAGGCACCCTAACACAGATGTACCCAAACACACACATGTACCTGAACACAGACACACACATGCACCCAAACATAGACACACACGCATGTACCCGAATAGACACACACACTATGCACCTAAAGACAGATACACAAACGTGCAACTAAACACAAACACACATATGCATCCAAACACCTGACACACGTGTACATCCAGATACATACATGTGCATCTAAACACACAGACACATGTACATGAATATAGAAACACACATGTGCACATGAACACAGACACATGCACATGCACCCACAGAGACACACACATGTACAAGAACACACACATGTGCACCTGAATATAGACATCCACATGAATATACATAAATATATATATTGAACACAGACACATACATCTTCACCAGAACAGAAATATGCACATATGCACTCTAACACAGACTCACACACATGCAATACACATAAACAAATACACGAATGTGCATGTGAACAGACACACATGTGCACCTGAACACAGACACAAGTGCACCAGAACATAAACACATATGCACCTGAACATGCACAGGCACCTAAATACAGATAACTTATCATATATGCACTTAAACACAGACAATACACCACACATGAACATGAACACAAATATGCATCTGAACAGACATTCTTACATACACACATGTGCACCTGAACACACAACACACACACACACACACACACACACACACACACACACACACACACGAAAGACACTGCAGTGGAATCGGGAATATATGTTTCATTGAGTCTGATTCTTTGGTGAACAAGGAATATGTACACTACTTCTTTCCACCCTCTCAAATTTTGAGGCATATTTGCATGCTATAGTACGTGGCCAGACGTCAGAGAACAAATTTCAGGAGTCAGTTCTCTCCTTCCATCATGTGGGCTTCCAGGCTTCATACTCAGGCTGCCTGGTTTGTAAGCAAGACCCTCACTACTGAGCCATCTCACAAGCTCCTTAAAGAAATGTTTTAATAGGGTTGGAGAGATGGCTCAGGGGTTAAGTCTCTGCCTTGACAGAAGGACCTGAGTGTGGATCCCAGATCCCATGTGAAAATGCAGAAATGGCAGCAGCCTACACTTACAGCCCTGGAAGGCAGAGCCTGGGAAACCCTAGAGCAAAGCAGTAAAGAGGCAGAGCAATCCAGAACGATTTCCGATGTCACCCTTGAGCCTCCACAGGCACACACACTCAAGTGTCTTCTTATATGCATGCAGAGAGAGAGAGAGAAAGAGAGAGAGAGAGAGAGAGAGAGAGAGAGAGAGAGAGATTTTAATAAAAGACAAAGGAAAACCCCTCCCTCTGCTGTCTCCCGCTCCTCCCTGATGCCCTTCCCTGCCTCTCTTCCTTGTGAATTGCCACCTCTTTGGAACACCAGGATAGATCCCCCCACCCCATGGAATGTTCCCCAGGCCTGGAGAGGGCATGTCACATGGCTGAACTTTGCTTAACAACTGGATCTGTCCAACCTGGGCCCCTGTTACATTTTCAGTCCTCAATTCCCACACCTCAAATGAGCACCATCTGCTCCTGTCTCATCAAATTACCTGCCACTTCCCGAAGCCACTACGCATGCTCACAGACCGTCTCTTCTGTATGCTCTCCTGTCTGCAGAGAACCCTCCCTACAAATGGGCATGAGCCTATAATAGGACTTCAGGGCAGACCAGACCCCATCCAGCCTCCAGGCTGTGACCGCAGCCCCTGCCTGCTTGGCAAATCATACTTTCCTGAAAGCCATCCACATAGGTGTGTTCAGGTGCACCTGCAGCTGCTTCCACAACACCATGGCAGTGTGGTAGAGCTGCGGCACAGGGCACAGGAGACAAAACTGTCACCCTGCGGCTCTCAGCAGCAAATGTTTAGATGCTAAACATGTTAGAGGCTAAAGCACCAGGTTGTGGGGGCAGAATTTGATGGGAGTCCTTCCCTGCATAAGACAGGGGACAGGAAGATAGATAGATGATAGATAGGTGATGGATGCATAGATAGGAGATAGATAGATAGATAGATAGATGATTGATAAATACATGATAAATTGATAGGTGATAGATGGCTAGATAGATAGAAGATAGATGATAAATACATAGAAGAAATTATAGATAGATGATTTATAGAGAATAGATGATAAATTATTAATATAAGATAAAGATGATAGATTATACCTAGATAAATGATATAAGAAAGAGGTGATAGATATGAAGGTGGGTTTTTAACAGGTAAATGACAGAAGAAAAATAACTGATAGATAAATGATAAGGAGATAGATGATAGATTAATAGGTAATGTATTTATAGATGATACAGCCAACCAGATAGGCAGATAGATAGGCGATGACAGATGACAAATTGATTGATTGGTCATAGATGATAAATAGAAGATAAATAGACAACAGACGAACATGAATAAAGACCAAGCTTCAAACTCTTCTGCTGCTGGATTCCAAAGTGCTAGGATTTCAAATGTCTGCTGCTACACTTTGCCTGGTTTTCTTTTTTAATTAGATTATTTATTTATTTATTTATTTGTTTATTTGTTTGTTTACTCACTTACTTATTTGAGGCAGAGTCTCACTTTGCACCTAGGCCATTTTTTGACATTTTATTCATTTATGCCTGAGAGAGAGAGAGATTGACTACAGGTCTCTATCACGGGTGGCAGTCACAGGAAAACTTTGAGAGAAGTCAGACCTCTCCTTCCACTGTATGGACTCCTGGGATGGACCTCCAGCGTGCAGGTCTATGGGCAGGCGCGTCACCTGCCGTCACCTGCCGAGCTGACTGGTCCATGGCCTTTTCGGTGGGTGAACAGCACCGGCACATTTATGCAGGATTATTTCATATACAGGAGATGGGTGTTTCGGTTACTCCTCCGTGATAAAAAATCCTTCAGCTCCAGCAACTTAAGGAAGGATTTGTTAGTTTGCCTTACAGTTCCAGAGGGGAGCGAGTCCATCACGGCAGAGGGACTGTGGCAGCAGGGAGGAAGCTAAAAGTGAGAGCACACAGGGACTGGAGAGATGGCTCAGGGGTGAAGACTGAGTCTTACAAGTAGAAGATCCTGAGTTCGAATCCCAGGTCCCATGTAAAAAATGCCAGGTGGAAATGACAGTGGTCTGCATTTCTGGCCCTAGTGAGCGGAGCCTGGGAAATCCCAGAGAGAAGCAAAAAGGAGGTAGAAGCAATCCAGGATGATTCCCAAAGTCACCCTTGGCCCTCCACAGGGACACAGTCCTCTGATACATACACACACACACACAATAAATAAAATATTAAAAAGACAAATTTTTAAAAAAGAGAGAACACAGGAAGTAGATCAGGTTATCAAAACTCAAGTCCCTCCCCCCCAGTGACATCCTTCCTCCAGCAAAGCTCCACCTCCTAAAGATGCCACAATCTTCCCAAACAGCGACCCCTACTGGAGACCAATAGTCAAACACATGAGGCACAAGGGAGATTTTTTTTTTTTTTTTTTTGCTCTTTTCTTCTTTTTTATTTTTATTCTTTTAAAGTTCCATATGTGAAGGGCTGGAGAGGTGGCTCAGGGGTTAAGCCTCTGCCTTGCAGGCGGAAGCTCCTGAGTTCGGATTCTAGACCCCACGTATAGATGCAGGGCGGAAGCGGGGGTGGCCTGCATTTCTGGTCCTGGTAGGGCGGAGCCTGTGAATCCCAGGGCGGAGTAAACAAGGAGGAGGTTGAGGCTCCATGGTGGTTCCTGAATTCGCCCGTGGTTCTACACACACATGTACATACACACATGCCCACACATGCACAATTGAATAAAAAAAAGTTCCATATGTGAATGCAATAAACATACAATATTTTCACATCTTATTCCCCAATCTCATCCCCCCTCCTTTTCCCACTACAAACCAGTCTCCTACCTTCACATCTTTTTGCATGTGTGGTCCACTAAGTTTCATCCGGTTGCCTCTGATGGCACGCCTGAGCGCTTGCTGGAGCATGAGTGATATATGTCAGTAGACACACCATCGTGAAAAGCGTCCCCTCCCCCATCCAGCATTAATTCTCAGTAGTCTCAGGGAGATGTGGGGCCTCTTGAGCTCTTGTGTGAGGGATAGTTCACATTAAACCACAGTATGAAGTAGGGATCACATCAGGACACCCCATCTCCCAGGGACATAAACACTGAGCTCTTCCCTGGAGCTGCTCTGAAATCGATAATAAATTGTTATGGGCAAGGGGTATCAAAAGAGATGAGGGGAGTCAGGTCTAGCATTCCACAGAGCGAGCAAGGTTTTATTGACTGTGCGTAGGACACGCACTGGGAACTGTCAGTGATGAAGTCGGTGAATGATGGGAACGCATTAACCAAACTCGTTCAAAATGAAGAGAGAGAAAGGAAGACCGCAGCAGAGAAGCGCCTCAGATCCCAGACAGATCACCGGCTTCACGGAGTTGCTCCTTTCACACTTTGGGTTTTAATCATCTGCAGCTTTGACCATGCCTGCACAAGGGTAATGAAGGTGGAATGCCATTATATCTAATATTATAATGTCATTAACACAGCGGCAGTCAGAGATCAAGGACTTCTTGAATTCATTATTTCTTGTTCCAACACACACCATGAAATGGGCATTCTAAATCACAATGCCACGACCCAGCATTTCCTTCATGAAGATAATTCTGTTTTATATCTGGGATCTGTGCAGCCTAACTGAATTTTATAAATATTTAAGGCGAAAATTAGGTGATAAAATGCTGGAAAATGCATGAAGAGCAACCGGTTGCCTGCCGTCTGATTGCATGAAGAACAGGTTGTAAAGTTGGCTTGGTTTTAGTATAAATGAATGCACCCCTTGCTGAGTGTCTTTATGTGTGTGTGCAAGTGTGTGCATGTATGTATGCATGAGTATATGTGTATGCAAATTTGCATGTGTATGCATGTATGGGGGGCATACATGCATGTGTTCACACATGTATGTATGTATGGGTATGTGTGTATACATTTATATGTGTATATGTATGTATCTGTGCATGTGTAGGAATGTATGTATATGTGTGTGTACACTTACATAGGTATGTATATATGTGCATGTATGTGTGCATGTGTGTATATCTGTATATGTGTATCCATCTTTATGTGTTTAGGTCTGGGCATATATCAGTGTGTGTTTATTGTACATTTGTGTGAGCATGTTCATATATGTGTATGTATAGGTATGTGTGTGCATATACATAGGTATCTTTGTATGCATGTATACATGTTCATGTGTGTATGTGCTTTTGCTGAGTATGTGTACATGGACATGCATGTATGGGCATGTGCATCTAATATGTTTGTGTGCATATGTGTATTTGTATGTGTGTGTGTTTGTGTGTGCATGTGTATATATGTGTGTGAGAGTATGTATGTATGTGTATGTGTATTGTGTGGTTTGTGTATATGTAAATGTATGCATCAGTGTACATATATGTATCTACGTATGCATATGTGTATGTACATGTGTGTACGTGTGTATATGTAATGTGCGCATATGTTGCACGCGTGTGTATTCATGTGTGTATGTGTTTGGTTTTTGTCATGCACGTGTATGTCTGTATATAAATGCATATGTGTTTGTGTACATGGAGGTACAGCACTCTACCACTCAGTCACACCCTAATCCCTCACTGGGAGGTTCTAGGCAGGTGCTGGACCACATTGCTGTACTCCCAGCCTTTGCACTGATCCTTCTGACTCAGCCTCCTGGGAGCTGGGGAATGGAGATGTGCCATTGCTCACGACCTTCTACCTAATTCTTTTCAGTGATTCTGAAAGTGAACCCCTTCTTTCTAGAAGCCAAAAACATGTCATTAAGTTTCTTTAATGAAGTATCTTGAGAAGCATCAGCCCATAGCAAACACCAGAGACTTTCCCAACCTGCCTGCCCTCTGGGCAAAACCCAGCCAGGAGAAAGAACTGAGTTTCGATTGGACAAGTGATGCCAGGGCAATATCTCTAGATTTCTTTATGAGACATCTATTCTCAAAGGACTTTTAGCAGGGCATGGGGCACACACCCGTCATACCAGCACTTGGGCAGTGAATGCAAGAGGATCTGAATTCAAGGTCTATGTCAACTATATGGAGTATGAGGCCAGCCTGGGCTACATGAATCCCTACCTCCAAGAAAAAAAGGGGGGTAGAGATAGGACTTAGATCAGACCATTTCTCCAGCTCCACTTTGCCAAAGCTCATGTCAAGTTGACCTTCATTCATCTTCCCTTCTGGCTTTCCTCCAGGCCCAGCTCCACAGAGCCTTTCTTCCCAGTGGGCTGCTGTAGTCACTACACAGCTCTTTCCTGAGGCTGGCAAGGATTTCTTGTAATTACCCTTCATGCACTCCTGGAGTTCATTCAGAGCCAAAATAGAAGGTTAACTACAAACTATGCAGTAATGCAATTACCTCCAATTATCCTTTTCGACGCTTAGGGAAGGAATGGGAGACATAATGCCCGATTCTTCAGGAGCATTCCATCATTACTGAAGGTGGCTTGGCGGCCAGGAAGGGCAAAGGATGGGAGGGCAAGCAACAGGAAGCTGGTGGGCAATGGAGGCCTGAGGTTGCCTGTGATGCATTGCTAGAATCATGTCTATGGATGCTTGTTTTGGGGGTTATTTGGTGGGGAGCTGGGGTCTCAGCTTCTCAAGTATTAGGATTACAGGAGCTAGTCGCTATGATCTACAATGCTGGACTGTCTTCAAATTTATCTGTGTCAGTAGTGTGGCTGCAGGTCACCTCCTGGGATTGGCAGGTGTCCTATAACTGTCATGAGATGTCAGGAGGACGGCCACCTCAAAGCTAGCTAGGTTCATGGTGGCTATGAAGTGAGGCTGTGGATTGGCTGATTATGTGCGATCCACAGACTTAGTTTAGGCTTTTAACCAATCAGCAGGATTATGTAGGTCCAAACCTGTAATGGTTAATCTTTTCTGTTGTTGTGAGAGAGCATTCAAAGTCAAACAACTTAATGGAAAAAAGGGAGATTTATTCAGCTTACAGTTTCAGAGGGGAGATACAGTCTTTCATGGCAGATGTGGTGTGGCTGGCAGAAGCTGGAAGCAGGCCAAGTCCTGCAAACATCTTGGAGACTGAGAGCTGTCAAACTCTTTACTGCAAAGCAGATTCCTCCTGGAGGTAGGATGGGACTAATGCACCTCAAGACCCACCCCTGTGACCACCTTCCTCCAGCAAGGCTCCACTTCTCAAAGGTACCATGACCTTCCCAAGCACACAAGACTATGGGGGACACATTTTAAACCATGACAATACCCCAAAACTAACATCCCAAATATTCAAGCCAAAAGAAAAAAGAAAAAAAAAAACTATACTGAAAGGGTTAAAGCCTGGG
This sequence comes from Typhlomys cinereus, assembly GCA_023101885.1. Taxonomy (NCBI): domain Eukaryota; kingdom Metazoa; phylum Chordata; class Mammalia; order Rodentia; family Platacanthomyidae; genus Typhlomys; species Typhlomys cinereus. Next base: position 228,006 of record JALPQD010000877.1, read on the forward strand.
CCTGAGTTCAGATCCCCAGCTACAAAGTGTGCAGTAATGTAAAAATGCCAGATGACTAGAGAAGCAATTCCAACTCTGGAAGATGAAGCCTGGGAAACCCCAGAGCAAAGCAATAAGAAGGAAGAGCAATCCAGGATGATTCCTGACATTATTACCCTTAGGCCTTCCCAGGCACATGCACTCAGGTGTCCTCTAATACGCATTCTTGTACATGTACCTTACCCACATACAAAGCATGCATATACACACACGCACACACACACACACACAAGAAAAAAAAAAGAAATGATGGAGAGAGCTGGTTCAGCACACTGCTATACTTTGCCAGACTCACAACCTAAAATATGAGGTTTGCCCTTCTCTCAACAGTCCTGTGAATAGGATGTGGCCAGTTCTATTGGTTCCTGGTGTTGGTATGAACTCTCCTGCCAGACTAAATTAAGAACTGTAAAGAAGAACTGTGAACTAGCATAAGAACTGTGGGACCTCATTCCCTTAAGTATTTGATTGTGAGTCTATACGTAGCATGCACACAAATTACAATAGTAGTGATGGATGGAAGGCAGATTGATTATTCAAAGAGGTTAGTGTTTGGAATTCAGGAAATGTAGGTAAATAGACCCAAAGAAGAATCCTATGGAAAGTCTTATCAATGACTAAAGATCAGAAATGAGAAACAACACCTATAGGTTGACAGCCAGCTGAATGTAAAGCCCAATGACATGTTAGATGATAACTCTCACATTCCAAGAAACCAATCTGTGGTCAGAATGATCAGCTTCAGTCAGGGACAGATGTGGCAATCACAAGAGAGACTTGTCCTGAGGAATCTGACCAAGAAAGGGAGATAAAGACTTGATTCCAAACAGTTCATGACTATCTCTAAAGAGTGGAGACAGCCAAGCGGCCATGTCTCCCACTTGAGATGGGAAGATATAACTGGCGTGGTTCCTCTTTCTGCCGCTGTGAGACAACACTCATATTCAAGCAACTTAAGGGGAGATTTATTTGGCTTACAGTTCCAGAGGAGAGATGCAGACCGTCATGGTGGAAAAGGATGATGGAATGAGGAAGTTACAGGCAGCTCAGGTCACATCTGTCATGGAGGCTGAGAGGAGGAGAGAGAGCAAGATTAAAAGAGCAGATATTAGGGAAAGTGGGGAAGGGCTATCCAGCCTCAGGGCCTATCCTTTGGGACATGCCTTTCTCCATTGAGTCTCCTAAAGCTGCCTCCCCAAAACTTAACATCAGCTAAAGATGATAACACATGAGTGTGTGGAAAACACCATAACAACATCCAAACCATGACAGCAGTGAGCACTTTTCCTATGTCCCCAGAAAGTCTGGCTGCTGGTGGAACAAAGCCAGAGGAGATTCCCCCAAACCCATGCCTTTTGTGAGATTGGTTGCTCTGTTCTGTTCCAGAGAATTCATTGCTTGGTGCATGTTCATAACACAACTGTCAGCCCAGCAAACACTTCCCATTCTAATGGCTGGCGTGAGATACTGCGCTATTGATCTCGGGCCACTGCATAAAATGCTCGTTTGTCAGGGGAACACAAAATGGCTCATAATATGCACAGCTGAACACCTGCTGCTAGTTAGGGAAGAAAAAAAAATAACCAACCCACCAGGATGACGTTCAGAAGCAGCCTCAGCACAAAGCACATGTAAGGGGACATATGAACATCAATTCAGCCCAGGACAGGCAATAACGACAGACTGTAGAATCATTGTTCCAACTCAATGAACCAGAGAAATGGTTGTGGCTTATCACAGGAGCATGGGGAGGGGTTCCTCATGGGAACATGGTGCCAGTAACAAGGGTGAGGGACCTCTGAATCTTTTGGGTGAGGGACCTCTGGGTCTTGTAAGTTTCTGGAGTTTTCTGAATTGTTTACTTCCTGAGCCTTGTAAAAATCTTATTTACTGGATCTTAAGAAGCTTTACTCCAGGACAGTGGAATGTTTCCATTTGGAGGAGATAGCTGAACAACCCTGGGCCCTTGGCTCTCAAGGCTGATCAAGTTTGCAAGCAAGGACCTTATTGAAAGGTCAGAGACAGATGGCTTTCCTGAGATTTGAGCTCACAGCCAAATGCACATGAGCTGAAATCTCATGAAGGGAAACATAAAATTGAAGTGTTACATGGTCTCCTTTGCCTTATTAAAGAGAGCACTGGAGCAGATAAATTTTATCGCAATAAATCTCACCATTAACAAATGTCCATCGTATATCTACATGATAAATCCAATGATTATAAATTCTTTCTGCTTGTTATTAAGCCAATGAGAGAAGCAGTCTGCAGCTCTCAGCCTCCAAGATGTCTGCGGTGACTTAGCCTCCTCCAGCTTTGGCCAGCCAGCCATGTCGCCTCTGCTTTGAGAGACTGTATCTTCCCTCTGGAACTGTAAGCTGAATAAACCTCCCTTTCTCCCTAAAGTTGATTGATTTTGGGTGTTCTCTCACAGCAACGGTAAAGAGTAACTGATACAGAAATTGGTACCAGATAGTGGGGTATTGCTGTGAGATAAGAACAGCTGGTACCACAAAGTGAAGTTGTTTGTGAAGCTGAGAAAAGTTGGTACCCAGAAGCATGGCCAATGCTGTGATGTGGCTAGTGTGCCTTTGGAACTGTTTGTTGGGAGAAATATGGAGAATTTTGGGACTTTGTGCTGGGAAAGTCTTTGCGTCTTAGAGGTTGGGCCAAAGGGACCTTTCTTGTGAGAGCTCAGAGGAGAGCAATGCTATGAGAGATGCAGACAGTGGAAGCCCAGCTTGTGATGGTCCAGAGGGGAACAGAGACTGTGTTTGCAAATGGACCAGTGACCCATGGAGCCATGTGTTGGCCGAGAGTTTAGTGAAGTTTTGCCCTCATCCTGAAAGTTTGCCTGAAATTAAGCTGGAGTGCTTGGCGGAGGAAATTTCAAAGCAATGTAGTCTTGACAATGTCATATGGCTACTTTTTAGTTGTCTTCAGAGTTATGAAAAAGAGCAAAGAATCAGGCAGGAAGAAGCAAAAACTGTAAAATCTAATGATGAAAAATACAATGGCAAATTTAAAGAGTTGAACCAGGAAGAAGCAGAGAACAAAATGGCTGTTGAAGAGATTAGCTCCATTTGAAATTTGAATAATAGGAGAGGCTCTAGCTTGAGGGCAAGATCCTCAGGGAAGGCTCCCACTCATAAGAATGCAAATCCTTTCAGAAGACTGGAGCTAAAGGGTGGAGTGCCAAAGCAAGAGTTGGTTTCTCTTACCAAGCAACTGCCCAAGAGTGAAAGAGATGGTCAACATAGAGAAGCAGAATCAGCTGTGATTCAAGGGGGCCAGTCTTGGCAAAGTCGTCCACGTGGTTCTGGTTTCAGAGGCATCAGTGATGCAAGAGGGAGGAGATCATGGAGTCCTCCTCCAAGATTTCAAAAATTGGCAGAATCCAGGCATCATGAGGCAAGAAGCCTGCAGTTTAGAGGCCCAAGAAGGCAGTTTGTGCTGTGGAGTTAAAGCCTGGTTTGCTATTGAGAAGTAAAGATGTTAGAGATTCCAGACACAACGTGGGACACCTTCCAAGGACAGCTGTATACCCAGGGAGGAGTCAGCTCAAGAGAGCAACGTATTCTATGGGCAGCTGCATTGGAGGGGTGGAACCAAAGCCCTTTGGAACTGAGATGATTTCAATGAGAGGCTTGCCTGTTGGACTTGGAGCTACAAGATTTGGAGTCTGTCCTGCTGGTTTTCGGTCTTGTTATGAACCAATCTTTCCCTGGATATGCCCCCATTCCTTCCTTTTGGAATGGGAATGTTTATTCTGTGCTATTGTATGTTAGAAGTATGTAACTTGTCTTTTGATTTTACAGGAGGCTTTGGACTTTGGACTTTTGGACTATGTTGGAATACTAATGTAGTCTATGAAGACTTTTAAAACTGAGTATGGGTTGCATAATGAGATGGCAATGAGCCTGTGGGAGCCAGGGGTGGAGTGTCATGGTTTGAAATGTGTCCCCCACAGTCTCACATGTTTGGCAAGGTCATGGCACCTTGAGAGGTGGAGCCTTGCTAGAGGAAGGCAGTCACAAGAGGTGGGCCTTGAGGTGGATGAGTCCCACCCTACCTCCAAAGTCTGCCTTTGCAGCAAGCAGTCTGCAGCTCTCAGCTTCCAAGATGTCTGCAGTGACTTAGCCTCCTCCATCTTTGGCCAGCCAGCCGTGCCGCCTCTGCTTTGAAAGACTGTACTTCCCTTTGGAACTGTAAACTGAATAAACCTCCCTTTCTCCCTAAAAAAAAAAAAAAAAAAGAAAACCACAGTGTTTTCCAGCTGCTGTCCTGAGGGTAGAAGCCTCTGCCCTGATGAAGGCACTGGAAGACCTTCAGTCAACCTGCATCAATCCGAAGTCCTGTATCTTCAATCGGATCTCCTGGGCCTTCTCGTAGAGTTCCAGCGCCGTCACGGCATCCTCCACAGAGTCGTGTCCCCCAGTGTTGTTCTACAGATTAGAGAACAGACTAAGGGGACTGCCAGCAGCCTGACCTCCCCGAGGGGAAGATCTACAGCAGCCCCCTGACTCCCTGGCCCTCGACGCTGTCCAGCAGGTGGCAGGAGCTGGTCTGGTTGCTGTGGGACACGGGAGGCAGGACATGACAGAGCAGGATCTCCAGTAAGGAAGCGAGGAGCAGGCTTTCCTGAGGGAAACCGAATCAGCGAGTGCAGACCACCAGGCCTGGCTGTAGAATGGACGAGAGAATCCTGAGGGGCTGCTGCCTCCCTCCAAGGGGCTGCAGATCCCTGGGAACCACTGATAGGATGAAGACAGGGCTGGAACTCTCCAAGAACAAAACTTTGAACACTGCGCTTGCAGGTTGAGACTCGATGGAGTGGCCCTATGTGGAATGTGGGGGTCAAGCTGTCTGCTCAGTGCGTGGTGACTGCCACCTGCCACCTCAGGCTACTCACTGGGCTGCTGGAACCCCTCTAAACTCCTAGAGCTGGGTGTCATCTATCCCCCGTCCCATTTAGCCAGTGATAGACCATGTCTCTCTCACACAGCACTGAGGATCATGGAACTCGAGCTGATAGCCAGGGAAGACCCAGGCCAGGTCAACTCTCTGAAGACACCTGTCACCTCTCCCCACCTTCCCCCTTGTCTCTGGTCTGGCTGCTTGCCTTGGTGTCCTCCCTCTGGCCCGTCCTGCCTTTCCTCAGGAGGGCTCCTTTGCCACCCTCCGGTGCTGGGTGGTGGAGACATTCAGCTCAGGCAAGCTGGTCTCAATGGCATCATCACTGTGTGCTGTTCATAAGCAGGGGTCACTGGTGCCTCCAGCACCCCACGTCCTGCAGCCAGCTAGGGGCCTGTCCCTCAGTGGGCCTCCCCACCACCATTCTTACCTGACACAGTAGCAAGGGAGACTCCTGGCAAAGACTCTCCACACTTGGAACAGCTGTGGCCAGGAAGGGAGCAGAGCAAAGGAAGAAGGGGAGGAGTGAGACAAGCACACAAGGGGCAGTGGGGGGAGTTCCTTACCTGGATGGTCTTCCACAGCAGTCTTTCGCTCAACACCCGCAAGGACACGCGGTGGCGGTGGATCAGGCGAGCATACAGCCACAGCACCTTGTCTTTGGATGTGTCATAGATGGCATAACGGCTCACGTCCTCTTTCAGTGCATCAAAGTCGCGCTTCAGGTCGTGGCCCACCACCAGTTTGTCTTTCAGGATCTCTAGGATCTGTGCAGGATAGACACATGCTTTACATGTGCACAGGGACAACTGCGGTAGGAAGGAGCCTCCCCTCCTGGACAGGCTGCATGACCTTGGATAAATCGCTCTCCCTGGCTGGACCTCAAACATATGGTGTGGGAAGACCAGAACCAGACCCTCACCGTGATGCCCATCTGTGCAGAGCCCCATGGATGTTTTAGGCAGCTCAGCAAGCATGAGTTATAGACTTCAGATCATAGTAGCCCACCATGGGCTACTCAGAAACCCATGTATAAAAAGTAAAATAGTAAAACAGGAAATTTAGCATTAAAGCTTCATTTAATAAAAAAAAAAAAAAAAAAAAAAAGCCAATGAGAAAGACATTGCTCAGAGCCAGCATGTGGGCTGCCTATGGAAGAAAGAAAGTCCCTGAAATCCCTGCTAGGTAGATGTCAAGTTAGATGGCTCAGTGGGGAAAGTGCTTGCCCAACATGCACAAAGCCCTGGGTTCCATCCCCAGCAACTGCATAAAACCAGGCATAGTGGTGCATGTCATTCACAGGCGGATCAGAAGTTCAACCCATATTCAACTACTTAATGAGCCCAAGGCCAGTCTGGACACAGAGACCCTAAAGAGACCTTGGGGTAGCACAGTTGCCTGTATACTGACTCACTTTTCCTTTCCACAAAAGCTGTAATGAAAGGGTTTATCTGAGCCTGGTAGCCATTTCCTTTTGAAATGAGACCGTTTTACTTGTCTACTCACGGTCACAATTGGGAAGAGGAATATTAAGAAATGCTCCCATGAGTGATTGGGATCCCAAAGGATTATTTTTTGCTTCTAACAGTGTGAATTTACATCAGGATGAGAGAGAGAGAGAGAGACAGGGTTTTCCTCTGGATACAACTTAATGCCATCTTGGACTTTGCCCCCAGTCTAAACTAAGGAGGATGTTGTGGAGCCCTTGGAAACATCCCATCCTGGAGGAAGGCTTAGCAAGTCAGCAGTTCTTTGGTCTCAGAAAGTTCCTGAAACTAACAAGATTCTGGGTGGCCCTTCCCCCAAGGTGAGGAAATAAATAAACAATTTCTGGAAAGAAACTCCTTGACCTGCCAGTCTGTAAGCAACTCTGAGCAGCCAGGCAGTCTGGAGGAGCAAGACATGCAGCAGGGTTGCAGCTTCCTTGAGTCTCACACAGGTTAGGTGAGCTTTCTAGTGATGTAGCTGCCTTTGAGTTGCCCCCGCTCCTGTAAGTAACCCTCACTGTACTCCTGTAAGGGATCCCAGTAAAGTCATTGGTTCATCTAGCTGGACCTTGGCATCATCGTTACTTTGGTCTGTCATCCAATTCCAATCTGGTACAGATAGATAGTTGTGTGATGTTCGCCCAGGAAAGAGCCACACAGCAGGAGCCAGGAGAGTCCAGGTAGCATCCTAAGAACCTTTGGAACCTGCTGCACCATTGCCCAGAGGGCTATAAGATGCCCTAAGTCCTTCCAAATGGAGCTTTCTGCACTTAACAACAGTAGGACGTCACAGTAACTCACTGCACTACAGAATCCCATTGAGCATCAACGAGCCCAACACATCCACTTACATAGGACCACAGAAGCCCATGACCCTATCTATGAGCAGTTTCTCCTCTAGCATCCTCCCTCACAGTTTGTGGACCCTAACATACAATACCTGCATAATGGTATCTCAAAAGTGTTGCCCAAAACACAGGCAGCCAAAAGTGAGATACGTCTCTTCCTGTTTGTGTATTTGTGTGCATGTATATACATAGGCATGTTACATGAGCTTTAACATGGACGCATGTGTGTGTGTGTGTGTGTGTGTGTAGGTCAGAGAACAAAATCTGCACATGCCACGACACCACATTTTTTTATTCTTTTAGTGTTTCGTATATGAATATAGCAAATTTATGTTATTTTCATACCTTAATCCCAAACCCCATCCCCTTCCTCTTCCCATAACAATCTTTTTTCTTTCTTGCCGGTCTCCCTCCTATTTTTGTATATGTGGCCTAGCGAGTTTCATCTGGATGGCCTTTGATGTCATATACCTAGTTACTGGAGCATACAATTAAGGAAGACATCTTGCATTTCCTCCCCATCAGCATTAACCCTCATCAGTCTCTCAGGCAGGTGTGGAGTCTCTTGAGATCTTTCCCTTTCCAGGGTGTAATACAACACCCAACTAAACTCAGTTGCTTGCAATAGCAAGAGCTGTACTGGCTTGGCCATCTCACCAGTCCATGAACTCTTTTTCTCATCTACATTTGAAAGCTGAAGTGGCAGTAAGACTGTCGGAGCCTAAAGATGGGGAGGTCCATTGCTAGACAAGACATGCCACTCAAGATAGGGTAACCACAGTCAGGAACTCACATCAATGAGATATGACCTCATCAGACGTGCACAGTGGTTGACATGTAGATTTCAGGAGAAATAATTTCAAGCAATGGGATCCTTGGGGGTCAGCGTCAAACAGAAGTAGGGAGGTACCCGTACCAGCCAGACAGAAGTGCCCGTGTCAGCTGTCCACCCAAGGGGCCTCTTGGTCTGACACAGAGAACTGAATCCCCACTAGAGCAGATGATACAGAAGAACTCCAGGACCCATATAGCCAAAGGACAGAAAAGTAAGAGGGAGCAATCTGGACCCACAAAGGGAGGAGAGGGAGGGTGAAAGGGATAAGAGGGAGGGAAAGGATGGAGGAAGGGAGGGGGAATAAGGGAGGCAAGAAGCATGTATAACTAGGAAAAATAAAAATTATATAATTAAAAAGAGAAAGGAGAACCCAAATGGGTACATTCTGAGCCTCTTTCTCTGCTTCCTGAAGTTGATTGCCCAGGAGAACATTTCTTCTATGTTCATTAGCCCTTCATCACTGTGACAAAATTGAGGAAACCCACCTAAGATAGGAAAAATTTAGTTAGACATGGTAGCTCCCATTTGTAATCCCCAGCACTTGGGAAACTGTGACAGGTAGATTTCTATGTATGCAAGACTAACTTGAGGGTTTATAGTGTCAGAGAGAGACCTAGGAGAGAGAGAGAGAAGGAAGGAAAGAAGGAAGGAGAGAGGAGAGAGAGAGAGAGAGAAAGAGAGAGAAAGAAAGAAAGAAAGAAAGAAGAAGAAAGAAATAGAAGAAAGAAAGAGAAAGAAGAAAGAAAGAAAGAAAGAAGAGGAGAGAGAGAGAGAGAGAGAGAGAGAGAGAGAAAGAGAAAAAAGAAAGAAGAAAGAAAGAAAGAAAGAAAGAAAGGAAAGACCGCAAGCAAGAAAGAGAACGCAAGCCTCAAGACAGAAGAGCCAAAGAAAAAAAAGAAAGAGACAAAGAAAGAGACAAAGAAAAAGAGAAGATTCTTTCTGTCTCGTGGTTTCAGAGGTCTCAGCTGATAGCTGCTTGGCTCCATTGCTGGTCCCGTGGTGGGGAGAAGCATCCTGGAGGGAGCATGTGTGGAGCAGAGCTGCTCACCTTGGTGCTGTCAGGGACCAGAAAGAAAGAAGTAGGGGAAGTGACAATGTTCATGCCTCTCCTAACATACTTCCCCCAAATAGGTCCCACCTCCCAGAGTTTCCATCACTTCCTGACAGTCTAAGTTATAAATCCTCAATTAATTCATAAACTGAAAAAAAATCTGAGCCCTCATGGTCCAATCACTGCCCAAAGTCCCCATCTCTGGTCATAGTCATGTTAAGGAACTGTAAATGGTTGTCTTGATTGCCAGCTCTGCTGGATTTGTAATCACCTAAGCTATGGTCTCTGGAAATGTCTATGAAAGTGTTTCCAGAAAGATTTAGTAAAGGAAGGAAGTCCCCCCCTGAATGTGGGCAGCTCCATCCCAGGGACTAGGGGCCGGGGCTGAACACCAAGGAGACAGCGAGCTGAGCCCGGCATGCATCTCTCTGCTTCCTTCTGTGGAGGCCACACGACCAGCTGCCTCACACTCCTGCCACAGTCTTCCTCACCATGATGGACTGCACTCTCCAGCTGTGAGCTATAGTAAACCTTTCCTGCCTTAATTTATTTGAGAGAGAGAGAGAGAGAGAAAGAGAGAGAGAGAGAGAGAGGTGCACATGCCATGGAGCACAGGTGGAGGTCAGAGGACAGCTTCTGAAAGTCAGTTCTCTCCTTCCACCACGTGGGCTTCCAGGGATTGAACTCGGGTCACCAGGTTTGCAAGTAGTCACCTCACCCTCTGAGCTATCTCCCCAGCTCTCGGAACTGTCTTTTAACAGATGAGACATTCCAAACAAGAAGGAGAAGGCTACAGGAGACTTCCAGGTTCATTTCTGCTGCGCATGAAAGAGGCTAAAGAGAGGCTGCCAGGAGAGTGGGTCTCTCTTACGATGCATGTGCATCTTATTGCCACTAAAAGAAGTTTCGTTAGTTAGAAAGAAAAATGCTACAGCACACTAACAATAGGCCATAATGACTCTGCAAATGGTATCGGGAGCAATTACACCATTAGAATCAGAGTCTCCCCATCACAGGTTTCTCTTTTCTGTTTCCTGTCATCCATTGAACTGAGGGAAAGGGATTTGCATTGCAGGCACGGGGTTACAGAAGCTGTGGAAGCACACGAATCGAATCGTCCCTGCCAAGCATCCCCGCACTGATTCAGAAACCTTATTAATGGTAATGATGTGATATGGGGGCCACATGAAAGTCACCCCCACCCATGGTGGTAGGACCAGCGACGGCTGTCTGTGGACCCATACCGTGCTGGCAGCAATAAAGATCTTCTAAAGAAACATTTAGCTATCAGCCTCCTGAGGAAACATGCCCCCAAGAACTGGAAACTCTCCCAGGAGTCTCAATGCTGCAGAAAGAAGGCTGAAGCCTGGGGCCAGCCAGAGGGGGAACTTGTCTCCCAGAGTTATCACATGGTTCTGAGGACTCTTCAGGCCACCGTGCAGGAGACACTGGGGCTGGGACCAGGATAGGTCAGCGATGGGCTGGGCGGCGCCTGCACCAGGACTGTGGAGCTGTGCAGACCTCTGGCCTCTGTGTAAACTTGGGCCTCACATCAGGATTCCAAAGGTGAAATTGCAGGGAGGGGTAGAGATGTACTCAGAGATGTACAGCACCTGCTTTGCAGTCCCCAGCCCCTCACCTTGCGCTTTCTCTGGGAGACCCGTTATGTCTGTGTAAATAGTTTGAAACGACTGAAGCATGGGCGGAGCTTTTAGTTTGGGATGTCTTGAGGTTGGGGTGTATGTCTCCCTCCTGAGCCAATTCCCATCTACTGGTCTCTCCAGACTCACGCATGCGCTCTGTGGACTCTCAGCTCAGAACGGGCTCACTGCCATCCATCTACAAATCCCATCCTTGTCAAGGATGATGGTGAGTAGCCAGATGAGCTTCCAATAAAGGGCCGGGCGTCACTCGTCCTTCTTCCTCCCAGGTGGGCTCTGCCACGCACCACCATTCCCAGCTTCCCATGGATGTCTCCCCCAAACCCCAACTCTACAGAAGCTGCCAGTCACATGGGCTGTCATCCATCACTTCCCCAGGATGGAAGAAGACAGCATAATCACTCCCCACACACCTGTCAGGTAGACGCGGCGTCAAGCATGCGTGTGTGCGCATGTGTGTGTGTGTGTGCGTGCGTGTGTGTGTGTGTGTGTGTGTGTGTGTGTGTGTGTGTGTGTGTGTGAAGTTCCTTTTTAGTTCTGATCAAAGTGATTGAAACAGATGCGCCTCATGGGGCTTATTAAAGAGTAGAGAAAATTACTCATCAGACGTCTGACTTGTTCTGTGATTTGACTCTACGGAGATGCCGCTGTCTTGTCTTTTCCCCCTTTAAATAAACAAGACTTCAGTTTGGTTTGCCGATCAATAGTGCAGATTAAGCCGGCGGGAGGATGGAGAATCCCATGAATCGCAGACAAAATGGTGATGCTCTCGTGATAGAAGAGGGTCAGGAACTCATCGCTCTCTTCGACAGAAGGAGCTGCCACCTGCTTTCCATTCACCCACTTATTTATTCATTGGCTCAGTAATGAATGAGTAGTCGCCTGTCATGGCACATGGCTGGAAGCTAGTAGTGAAGTACCTGATCGAGCCCTTACTCTCGGAGGGTTCATCATCTGCAGAGGGAGAGAAACAAATTTAGAAATCATCAGTGCGTGTGTGTGTGTGTGTCGTGTGTGTGTGTGTGTGTAATTGCTCAGCACAAAGTATGTTCACGCATACAGGTGTAAAATGCCTCCTGTGGTCTGTGATCCTGCGCTTGGGTTCGACCCAGTGGCTTGCTTCTAAGACACGATACTATTTTGCAAAAGTGTTGTACTCTATCACGGGGTGTCATTGCTGTAATTAGGGGGTATTATTATGATCATATTGAACCTTATCCCAAATGGATATATGTAACTTCACAGTATCTGTTAATTTGAAAATTGGGTTCTTGTAGATGTGAAGCTAAGATGATAGGGGGATCTAATACAACCCATTCTTTATAAAAGACATACACCCACTGTTGCAGTTCATCTGCATGGTTGCTGATAAATGACCATCACACAGCTTAAGGGAAAAAGGAGTTTACTTTCTTACAACAGTCCGATTACAGTTCTTAGTCCAGCTTGACGGGAGAGCACACACCAACACCAGGGCTGAGGGAACTGGCCACCATAACGGCTGAGAGAGGGACAATCCTTACTTGCCAGACCAGCATGTCTGGCCAAGTATACAGAAGGATGCCAACTCTCTCAACCAGCTCTCTGTGATTTATCCAGGGCCTAATCCCACCCACCATGGGCTGGGCCTTCCCCATCAGCTAGACAATCTCCTTCAGGTTTGCTCTGGGCTTAACTCAACCATCAACTCTCTACAACTGTGCCCAGAGCTCAAACCCTCAAGAGTCAAGTTGACACCTGTGCTTAACCAGGACACTCCACCCCTTGTCAACTTGACACAAAAACAATACGCTTTTAAACTATAACCTTTCTTTGTCCCCACAGATGTTAAAATATAAATACATTCCATGGACAAATTCAAAATGTTCTCTCATTAAAACTTCAGTTCCAACATTTTAAAAGTCCAAAGTTTCTTAACCTTAAATTAAATACTTTAAAACAGATAAAACATTAAAACAGAAGGATCTTGATAAGAAAACATTAAAAAGAACAAAGTCCAGCAAATCATTGCATCCTGTACTTCAATGTCCATCTTCTGCTGCTCATCACGTAGTCAAGGCGGCTCAAAGATTCGAGTCATTTCCAGTCCCTGTCTGCAGCTCAAAGTTGTAAGAGCAGAGTTCCTTTGAACCAAGCTGAATCTCCACTTGCAGCTGTCCTCAGCAGCAGTCCCACAGTTCTGGCATCTCAAACACAACTCTGTGTTTTCCTCTGCAGCTTTAAGCTTCACCATCTCTTGCAGGAACTCTACGCCTGCCACTTGGTACCAAGCTTTTGCTGCTCTCCATGAACCCTTCAGTAGTACATGAAAACCAGTATCACCTGAGGGATGCGGCCAGATTCCGAAGCGAGGTTGAAACGCAGCTTAGTCCACTGGAGCCACAGCTGCACCAACTTCAACGCGTTGACGCTGGAAAAACCTCTCTTCTAGGCAACCAAACTTGCAAAGGGCAAGAAACAGCTTTAACTTGGGCTGTCGGCCCCTGAAGGAATCTGAGCTTCCAAACCACGAACTTGCCATACAGTGGTTTCCACGTCCTCCACCGTCTCAGTGCAAGTCACCATGATGACATTTTTGATACTGAGAGACAAAATAAATCCTCTTTTCAGACTAATTGTCTCAAGCATTTTGTTAAAGTAACAGAAAGCTGAATAACCAACCAGTGGGACTGGTACTAGTTGGTTTTGTGTGGTTCCCTCAGTGGGACTGATACTGGTTGGTTGTGTGTGTGTGTGTGTGTGTGTGTGTGTAACTGCTCCTGAGAGGCTCAAGAACATTTCAAAAAGGAGCAGAGAGCTAGCAATGCAATGGTAGAACACCTGCCTAGAATCCCCAGTGAGAGGTTGTGGGCGTGGCACAGTGTTATGTGGAAGGCTCTGATCTCTATTGCAGCCCCACATAACAAAGATGGGATGTGAGCAAATTGATCTCAGCATCATCACAGACGAGAGAAAGTCACCTGCTCCTAATATAACTGAGTTCTACTTGGTTGGGGGGACACTGAAAAGCCAAGCACTGTCTCGGTCAGTATGCCATCTGCAGAAAGCAACTTCCCTGAATACTTACTATGTAATTAATGCTAATGAGGATGAGTAGGGTCCAGCAAGCAGGTTCAAAGATGCAAATATTCATGTAATGAATTTCTATAAGCCACAGAATTGGTCCATTGGAACACGCTAAGGCAGAAAGATTTCTTCTTTCTTCCAAAGTAAGACATTCCATCCTGGAGAGACACTCTTCAGATTCAAGGAAGGAAAGGAAACTTACAAGATTCAGGAACTTCCTGAAACTTACAAGCTTCACAAGTCCCTTCCCTAAGGTTTTTTTAAATTATTTTATTCTTTGACCCCTCCATACACAGATGTAATGAGTCTATATGTTTTTATTCTTTACTATCTATTCCCATCTCCCCTCCTCTCCAGTCAATCTTCCTCCTACTTTCATATCTCCCTGTGCATGTGCATGTGCATGTGTATATAAGAGGACATTTGAATGTGTGTGCCTGTGGAGGCCCAAGGGTAAATCAAGAATTATCCTGCATCACTCTACCTCCTTGTTGCTTTGCTCTGAGCTTTCCCAGGCTCCACCTCGCCGGACCAGAATTCCAGGCTACCGCCACGTGTACTCATCATTTTTACATGGGTTCTGAGGATATGAACTCAGATCCTTTTGCTTGGGAAGCAAAGACTTTAATCTCCGAGCCATCTCCCCACTTTCTTTTTGCATGAATGGCCCACTGGGTTTCATCTGGGATGTTTGTACTGATAATTGTCTCAGTACTTTCTAGAGCATGGATGAGTGATCAGTGGGTAAATCACTGAGTAGAGAAGCTCCCCTTCCCCTGTAATGTTTCTTGAGATCTTCTATGCAGGTCTTTTGGAAGTACACCTATAGAACAGAGACTCTTAGCATTCAATCAACAAATATCCTCTCACATTGGAAAATTTCTAATGTAGAAAATCACAACTGTCACAGAGCAGAGAATAAATGGCTGTGGGGTACTTAGCTCTAAACCAGACATCAAAATCACCCCCAACCTCAAGGTTCAGGGAATCTTTAGAAGAGGGGTGGTAAGAATGTAAGAGTCAAAGGGTAAGGAGTGATTATGACAGACAGTGCATATCCTCTGGTCATGACAGAGCTGTTGCACCCAACCATTCAGTGATATCTGCATCCCTAAGATTTAGAAGTAGTTTAGAAACAACTGCTAGGGAGAGGAGACTCTACCCAGCCCATCTGTCTGCAGGCGGAACAGGAAGCTCTGGGGATTTAGCTTTCAAGGGTCATCGCCCATGATGAGTGATGCTTTCTGGGGATGTAGCTGCCTATGAGCCATGTTCCTATCAGTAACCCCTACAAATTCACTGGCTCACTCAGCTTGACTTGGGTGACATCATTTCTTTAGTCTGTCAATACTTCCTTAGACATTTGTTCATGTCTATTAAGAAAAAGTAAACCCAGTTTGTCATGGCTTGAATGTGATTTCCCCTGGAAGGCTCATGTGTTTGCATCCTTAGCTGGTGCGAATGTTTGGGGAAGCTGTGGCACCTTTGGGAAGTAGAGCCTTGCTGGAAGAAGGCACATCACGGGGGGTGGATCTTGAGGTCTGGTGACCCTGCCCTGCTTCTTCCCTCTCTTGTTCTCTCTCTCTCTGCCTCCTGATAACCACTAAGACCTGAAACAGCTCCCTGCTTCTGCCTCCAGCCGGGTCTCCTGCTATGAGATCCCCATCATAATGGACTCTGTCCCCTCTGGAACCCTAAGCCAAATACCTATTTCTCCCCTAACTTTCCAGGTCTAAATATTGTCTCACAGCAGAAAAAAGAAGAATGACTCCAACATGGTTAGAATATTAAATTCAACTTCTGGCTCCTCTCTGTCGTGCTGTCCACAGTGGAGGCTGAAGAGCACTCGGCACTCAACCTAGAAGCCTTCTTTTACAACAGAAGGTATTTATTACTGAAAAGCACAACAGGACATATATACCTCACCTCAGGGATCAGGGAACATCACAGAAGAGGGGGCGGTAAGACTGTAAGAGCCAGAAGTGAGACAAGTGATGGGTCAGACATGACAAGGTCATGCTATACAAGATTTCATGGCAGATATATATAGTTTCACAAGAATTCAGAAATCGTTTGTATTAGTCAGGGTTCTCTGAAGAACAGAATCTCTAGAATGTAAGATATATAAATAAATTTATTAAATTAACTCACAATAAAAAGAATAGTGTCATTCAAATAGCCACTCATAGCTGCTTCGTTCTTGACCAGAATATCTCACAAAGCCAAAAGATCCCGAGAAGGTCTTGAGTTTCTACCTCCCTGAAGGGTCAAAGATTCTGGGCTCCAAAGTCAGCAAATGACTAGTGAACAATAGCGAGGCCTAGAGACCAAGCTTCAAAGGCAGCAGGTGGAAAGGATGGAGCGCTGAGTCAGCCAAGGCCAGAGGCAGTAGCAGCCGCAGCAACAAAGAAGGCAATGATGCTCTAAAAAGTGAATGATGCTCGAAGCGTAGACTCAACAGCAAGTTGACGCAGGATAAGGGAAGAAGTCCCTCCTCCTTGCACTTCCTATTATCTGATCCACCACTGGAAGTACCACCCACTATGGGATGGGTTTTCCACATCAGTTAATCAAGTACCTGTTCAGGGTCCTGCTCCAACCATTAACCCTCTAGCTGTGCTCCAGTCTGCAACTGTCAAGTTGACACTAAAATGTAACCATAACACTGTCTTATCAACATCTCACCTTGGAAATTGAAACTATCTCGAGAAACTCCACACCTGTCTGAGAGACTGATAAGGAGGACTTCTTTGACACTTGCTGGAACATGAATCATGTCAGGCATATGTCATCAAAGACAAACTAGATGAAACCCAGTAGGCCACACAAATGAAAAGATTTGAAAATAAGAGGGAATCTGGCAGGGGAGATGAAGGGTTGTAAGCAGAAAAGGAGGCAGGGATGGGATTTAGGACTAAGGAATGAAAATATTATAAATTCATTTTATTCGTGCATGTAACATTAAAAAAGAGAATGGAAAAAATAAAAGACAATTATCTTAAAGAAAAAATATAAAGTATGGACAAAATTCAATAATCAATAAAATAAAAAAACTAAAATATCTCAACAAAAATAAATAAACACAACTTCTGAGCCTTATTTTAGTCCTACTTTATTCAAACCTAGATTATGCATGTTGCTCTAACAGCACAGCAGGAATTCTGATGTGACTCATTCTGAACCCCGTTCATATCATTTCCTGTACCTCCCTCCCCTTTCCCCCAACAGCAACCCACACAATAACAGGATTAGATCCATCAATAATAAGTCAGCTGAAACTCAGAAAGGTAAAATAAAGTGCCCAAGATCACAAAGCAAAAGAGATAAAGAATCTATGCAGAAAAAATTTTTAAAAAGAATCTATGCAGGAAACATATGTTTTAATAGAATATATCATGTGGAGGAACAGAATATCAAGGTTTGTAGATAAAACACAAGAATCAGATCATTCAAAATCAGTTACAAATCTCTAAAACACCTTTTGAGATATGGGGACATTCTGAAAAGACAAAATGCATAAATTAAGGAGAATAATTCCACGCTAAAGGTATAGGAATTAAACAAAAAAAATGTTGGAAGCAGATGCTGGGCACAATCTTGGAAGCGGATGCTGGGCACCATTTTGGGAACAGCTGCTGGGTATCATCTTGGGCACAGGTGCTTGGATGGCACCCTGGGAACAAATGCTGGGAACGGATACTGGGTACCATCTTGGAAGCAGATGCTGGGCGCAGTCTTGGGAAGAGACACGGCACCATCTTGAGAACAGATGCTGGATATCATCTTGGAACTAGACGCTGGATGCCATCTTGGGAAGAGATACCGGGCACCATTTTGGAAGCAGATGTGGGGCATCATCTTTGAAGCTGACACGCGCAGACACTATAATCAGGTGCCACTTAAATACACGGGATTGTAAACATGCCCCCCCACAAACACCATTTAAGAGAATTTCATAAAGGAGGACTAGTCAAATCCCCTATCTTTTAAATATGTTTTCACTGAGAATGACCAAAGAATTCAGGAAGCAGGGGAAAGGGCTATTATTTGGTCACTGGAAGTCAGACAATGAGTCAGCTTTCAGTTAATAGCCAAAGGCATGTCTACTCTCAATATAGTGCTCAGTGTGGCAGCCATGCCCCTTCTGACCATCCACCCCCCCATGCAAAACAGCTCTGCAAATGTCTCTTTCCTCAGCTTGTCAAAATCCACCTGCTGCACGGCTGGGAAGCTGTCAGTGTGATCTATAACCCCCAGGCAGGCCTGGAATATGAGCTAAATTGCCTGAGTCACTAGGGATGATAGAGTTATTCTGTAGGAAATTGGAAATCAATTCTTGTCATCACTGTGCAGACTCCGTTATCAAGCGGTTCACCATGTAAGGCAACCAAGAGGACTCAAAGGCCGATAAGAAAACAGCAATGTTATTTCATCTGACTCCCTCTCCCTTCCTCCCCCCCTCCAGAAACCCATAAGCTAATGTGGTTAGGTCCATTAACAAAGAAATCAACTGAAACTCAGACAGGCCCAAGATCACACAGCAAGAAAGGAGAAGGAACCTATGGGAAAACAAAAAACAAAACTAAGTCAGAAGCAGATATTGGACACGATTTTGGAACCAGACATTGGCTGTCATCTTAGAAACAGACAATAGGCAGCCATTTCCCTTCCTCCCTGAACTCCTCTTTCGTGCTCAGTATGGACATATTCAAAAGATAGGGGGATTTGATTTGCCCTGCTTATATGGGGTATGCCTTCATGTTTGTATGCATCCTCCTTATGTGAGAGTTGCCTTCATGTGTATATGCATGTTTGTATGTGTGGGTGCACATATATGTGTGGGTACATATACATCTATGTGCATGTATATGTGGAGATCCAGAGTTCACATCGAGAGTCTTCTTCAATCACTTTCCACTTTATTGATTTAGGGTCTCTTGACTGAGCCCAGAATTCACTGGGGGAGGAAGGGATGGTCTGAATAACCAGCCTGTCCTGGGAATCCCTTGTTTCTGTCTCCCAAGTGCTTCATTACAAGCAGCCACAATTCCTGTCCACCTTTTTTGCATGGGTTCTGGGATTCCAAACCAGGGTCCTTGCTCTTTATAGTAACCACCTTATCCACTGAGCCATCTCTCCAGCCCAGGAAATGCAATCATAGAACCAGGCACTAGGCACCATCTTAGAAGCAGACATTAGGCTCAGTCTTAGCAGCACACAGTGGATCACATCACAGAAGCAAATGCTAGCACCATCTTCGAAGCAGACTCTGGGAGCTATCTTGGAAGCAGATGCTGGACACCATCTTGAATGTAAATACTAGATACCATCTGGGAAACAGATACTGAACACCATTTTAGAAACAGATATTGGAGGCCACCTTGGAAGCAGAGTACCATCTGGAAAGCAATTATTGGACACCATTTTGGAAGCAGACACCAAGCACCATCTTAGATATAGATACTGGCAAACAAGAAAGCAACAAGGAAGGATTGACAGAAGAATTAATAAGTCAAGCATGTAAATGCATGTGTGTATGCATGTCCTACACACACACACACACACACACACACACACACACACGTATTTATGCATATCCCAAAACATCAGGATTCAAATGCAACCTGTCAAGCTTCAGAATGGTAAATGACTTGCCCCATCCAGATGATGTTGTCTCCACGGAAAGGCTGAGTGTCAGTCAGGTTCTTATCCCTATGACAGAATACCTGGCATAATCAATTTATATGGACAAAAGGTTTATTTTGGCTCTTGGTTTCAAGGTTTCAGGTCACAATCACTGAGCCCTATTGCTTTGAGCAGGCAAGAAGGCAGAATACCACCCTGATGGAAGTACATGGTGGAGCAAAGCTACTCCCCTCATGGTGGTTGGGGAGTCAGAAGGAAAGGTAGATACAGGTGTTGAGAGCTAAACTACGGGCATGCTTGTGAAAAGTTAGTAATTGAGACAAGCCCCTAAGCAAACCTACAGGAGAGTGTCTGATTGATGGGAAAGATCCAACCTATGGTAGGTGTCACTAGTCCCTGGGCTGATGGATAAGATGGCGGGAGTAGGTAAGACCAGTGAATTCCAAGAGCACAGTCCACTACTATACTTCTTTAGCTGGCTCAGCAATGCATATGATGTGGCCAGTCACCAGGGCTTCTGGTGTTGGTATGAGCTCTCCTACCAAGCTGGACTAAGCACTGTAACTAAGAATCATCATAAGAAAGAATACCTGCCCTCTGCACCCCTAAGCTCTTTGGTTGTGTATCTATGGACAACCTGTAACCAGAGAGGACAGAGTCCTCATAGCAGGGAAGGCCTGGCAGCAGGAGCACTAGTCAAGCAGTCAGGAAGGAGAGAGAAAACAGGAAGTGAATTCCGAGGTCCCAGTCCTGTACTTCCTTCAACAAGGTTCCACTTTCCAAAGGTTCCCCACACTCAGCGCCATCTGCTGGGGAACAAGTGTTCAAACCCGTTGAGCCTGCGCAGACGACACTTCACACATTGAACCCGCAACATAGACAAACTCAAGGCTGGCATCTTGGAATCAGTCAAACCCAAAGTCACCCCAGTTAGGAGCTGCGGCACACCCTTGCCCCACCCTTGGGGTGACCACTCTCCCTGCTTAGAACAGAGTCTCACCTTAAATCACAGGCACAGCCTCAGGAGTGAGGAGTCTGGAGCCCTCCTTCCGCAGCCGACTGGAAATGACCAATTCTGACTTATAAAGGACGAAAACATGTTTTCAATCACCCCCTCCCCTGGATGAAAAGAAATCCAGCGGGTGAGTCTGGTCCCCCAGATGTCCACGGCCAAATGCGTAACAGCTCCAGTTCTGCGTCTGATCCCAAGCGAGGAAAAACAACAAAGACTTTGAAGAGGCTGCCGGGCCCCGACACATTCCTCTGTGCTGAAATTCAAGATGTGTGTGATGCCGTCTTCCAGGAACTTTCAACGTGTTCTTCTCCAGGACCTTTGAAGTTCCTTTGATGGCAAAAGCATTTTCTTAAAGTTATTGGCCTGTTAAAAAAAATTATATATATATATCAAGCAAACCATAAAAGCTTTGTGATCTTCGGTTTCAAAATTTCGATGTATTTGTGCAGAAGCAGTAGCCAGCCCCCTGAGGACTTGGCCCTGTGGTAAAGGCAATGGTCGCAGACAGCCTGGTGGGCAACGCAGACTGCCAGACCCCTCTGTCAGGTTGAGGACAAAGCCAAGTTGCTAGAGACAGCAAGGGCTGGTCTCATCAGAGAATCCAGAAGGCTTGAAATACCTCTTCTTAGCATGTCTCCCCATCTTGCACTCAAAGGCACCAGAGATCTTTCTCACATGACCTATCTAACCTAGTACACCATTTTGCATGTGTGATATGTGTACATATTTGCGTGTGTGTGATGCATGTACACTTTGATGTGTATCTAATATTCATGTGTGTCCAT
This sequence comes from Typhlomys cinereus, assembly GCA_023101885.1. Classification (NCBI taxonomy): domain Eukaryota; kingdom Metazoa; phylum Chordata; class Mammalia; order Rodentia; family Platacanthomyidae; genus Typhlomys; species Typhlomys cinereus. The sequence continues at coordinate 249,350 of JALPQD010000877.1, forward strand.
GAGTGAATTGTGTGTATGTGTATATGTGTCTTTAGTATATGTACATGTTTGGGTGTATACGAGTGTGTGTGTGGTTATGTGCTCATGCTCGAGTGTGTATATGTACATGTGTATCTGGTATGCATGCATGTGCGACTGTGCATGTGTGTTTGTGTGCATATACACATTCATGTGTGATCAGAGTATGAGTGATATGTGAACACATTTGTGTGTATGCATGTTGTGTTTGTATGCATGTGTGTTTGTGTATATACATGTGTATGTCTTGTATATGTACATGTGTGTGTGTGTGTGTGTGTGTATAGGCCACAGGTCAGTCTCGAAGGTCTTCCTCAGCTATTCTCCACCTTATTTCTTGAGATAAGGTCTCTCACTGAAAATGAAGCTCATCCATTGGGCTATTCTTGATTGGCCCATGAGATCCAGGAATAACAGATGCACACAGCTTGCTCTACACTCTGCAGGAGTTTCCAGATCCAAATGCAGGCTCCCACATTTGCATGGCAAGCACAGAGCCATCTCCACAGTCCCTTAGCACACCCTTTTCCAAAAACTTCCAGGCCTCTATATGACCAGCTACATCAGCTCCAAATGGTCTGACCAGCTTATCTCGCTGCCAAATCAACCCAAATGACCCACATCTGCAAGCTCCGTGCAAGACCCTGAGCCTTCCTTCACCTGTCAGCTCCACTGAATATTGCACGTCCGGCCCTTCTTGACCTGGGTCGCTCAAGGGCCAATTTAGGGAAATTTGGCCTTTGGTGTGAAAATCAGGCAGAGCTAAGTTCAAATTCCACCTCTGCTACTTGATCTTGCTGATACTTTAGGTGGGGGAATGAATATTAAAATGAATTGGGGGGTTCGCCCATGAGTCTTTAAACAAGGGTGTGGTGGATAATCTAATTTTGCTGTTGCCTAAAGGATGCTCAACACACAGATCAAGGGGCAAGTGCAGCCCAGGACAGCTACCCATGGCATCCAATACATTATAAGCATACTTACACGAGATTAGTGCTTACTTCAGCAGCATATATACTAAAAATGGAATGATACAGAGATTAGCAAATTCATGAAGTGTTCCATATTCTAGAAAATGAGATTACATTTTACTTCTTTTTTTTTTTTTTGTAACTGGACAGTTCAGTTCTCTGGCATGAATTTTCTGGATGACAAGGCGATCCAGAGAAGCCAAAGATTGGACACACTTCCATGTGCTTCAGCCCCTTTGCCTGGAAAACAGAAAGCTGTGGAGTCCTCAGGACACTGGCTCCTTTCTGTGCAGGTGATCCAAGGCAAGCTGATAGTGAAGCCTACATGTGTGTGTATTTGGGTGTGTGCATGCATGTGTACACAAGGAGATGGAGCTCACTGCGTACTCTACCATTGAGCTGCCCTCAGCCCCTCAGGTGTTCTACCATTTCCCCAGTGAGGAGCTGGGGGCATGGCTCAACGGTAAAGCGCCTGTCTGGAATCCCCCAGTGAGGGGCTGGGGTGTGACTCACTGGTAGAGCACCTGCCTAGAATCCCCCAGTGCACAACCTAGGGGGCGTGGCTCAGTGGTAGAGCACCTACCTACCATGCACAAGGCCCTGGGTTTAATACCCAGTACTAGAAAGGTAAATAAATGAGAAGCCTTGGGATATGTTTAGATGGTGCCAGGATGAAGACACAGCTGCTATCAGAGCCTGGATAGCGACTTGATGTCCTCAGATGCCCCAGTCCATTCAGAAACAGAACATGCAGCTGAATCCCCATCATTCGATGGAGACTGTGATGGAGACCAGTCTCCAGAGAAGAAAAGTAAGCCAGCAGCCCAGGGAACCGCAGGAAGGCACAGGTCTAAGCAGAGAGATGGCACTGCCTGAGGGGAAGCGCTTTGTAGACAAGGGCTTGTCTCCAGGTAACAGGTAGCCAGGAGGGTAGTCACTGTAGAGAAATGAAGGAAGAACCTTAATAGTCCTCATTTCATTTAAGTTTCATTCGACACATCACCTTGGAGCCCCGTGTGGCCTGGAACGCACAACCCTTTGCTCAAGAAGCGGAAGGACGAAAGTGAAAACGAAAACAATAATCCGTGAAGAAAGGGGAGAAGTCAATTAAGGTACTTCCTTCCGTCCACCTTATGTCCATACAGTAAAGATTATTTTAGTCATGTAATTGATTGATTGAGGGCTTTATGGCTTATGATGGAGGGATTGAGGATGGATTAGGTGGGCTTGAGTGCTGGATTGGGCGGCGGCTTTCTTGCTTTCCGTCTTCTGCCTAGCTATTCATCCCTTCTAACCCCTCCATAATTTTCCCTCTCTCCTATTTCCTTCCTCCCTCTCACCCTCACCCCTCACTCTTGTCCTCCCTTTTCCTCTCTTCATTCCTTTCTCTTCCTTCTTCCTTCCTTCCTTCCTTCCTTCTTCCTTCTTTCCTTCCTTCCTTTCTTTCTTTCTTTTCTTTCTTTCTTTCTTTCTTTCTTTCTTTCTCTTCCCTCTCTCCATCCTTTCTATCCTCCCTCCCTCTCTATATTTTCCCTCCCTCCCTCCTTTCCTCCTTTCTTCCATATTGGGAGTTGATTCCAGGAATTCATGCGTGCTGGGCGAGCCTCTATAGCTAAGCTTTGTTTCCAGCCCCAGTAATTTATTTATTTTTCTTCAGGGAGTTGCAATAGAGCCAGGATGTGTCTAGTGGGCAGAGTGCTCACCCAGCACATATGAAGCTTGGGTTCTACTCTGAGCACTGCAGAAACTAGACAAGGTGGCATCGGGCTATAATCCCAACTCTTAGGAGGTAGATGCTGGAGGATCAGAAGTTTAAGACCACCGTGTGCTACATGGGTGCTGTTTGAGAAAAAAACAAAACCAAGAACAAAACTCCAGTCTCCCAGAAAAACAACTTCCTCCAAACCAACCTCCTCCTTAAAAAAGAGAAATGACAGCAATGTCAACAATAGCAATAAAGGACTAGCCAGGTGTAGCGACACATGCTTGTAATCCCTGTCATTAGGGAAGCCTAGATGAAAGGGTTGTGCGTTCCAGGCCACACGGGGCTCCAAGGTGATGTGTCGAATGAAACTTAAATGAAATGAGGACTATTAAGGTTCTTCCTTCATTTCTCTACAGTGACTACCCTCCTGGCTAC